>JAVMKO010000002.1:195726407-196238907 GCA_032164245.1 Sternotherus odoratus | reverse complement strand
AGTACTCATTGAGCTTTGATCCTGCAGGGAGACATGAGGTAGATCAATGGGTAGAAAAGGGATTGAAATAGCCAACACAGGCACTGTATCTGCTTCTCATTCCCCTAAGCACCTGGGCAGAGGAGGCTCTGTGGAAAAGTTCATTGATGTGCATCAGGATGCCTTGGGAGTTCTCCATAGAAATCTAAGAAACTTCCCTGGAGCTACTCTCCAATCCTTTGTGCTGGTTTCTTGGGAGAGCAGCCTCGTTTCTTCCCCCACTGTAGGAAACTTTACCACACCAGTTGGCAGTTATTTCAGCAGGCACCAAAGCAGTGCACACTGAGCAGCACATGGACCTGGTCTGCAGCTGTGCACAATCAGGAACTGCATTCTTGGTTACCCACAGGAACAAGATATCAGCTGCTATCACCCTCACCTGTAGAAAAAGTGCCAGTATTCAGAATAATGGCTCTAGTTACTTGTAGTGATACCCCACCACTTAATTTTATCTTGCTTCCCTGGGCTGAACTCCCCGTGGCTGGGGCTTGTACCATGCTGCGTGCCTGCCAAGGGGAAATGAGAAAGTGGTGTTTTTCTAACTTGTTTGAATCAAGGCTGAGAGTGCACGCTCAATGTGCCTCTGTCTGGTGTTTCTTTAGCTTATGCAGACGTGCCCTTAATGGACTCCTCTTGCACACGTACTGAGCACCTCTGTCAGATAAAGAGAAGAAACAGGAGGATTAAGGAAGACACATTCTAGGAGATGCTGCAGTCTAAGTGTGAGCAGAGAGCATGGAGAGAGGTTATCAAGGAGAAACTGCATATGGATAGCCAGGAGATGAAATGGGCAGGATACAGCTGCTTCAAGACCAGACAGACATCCTGAGGTTCCTGACTGAAGAGCAGATGGAAAACATTTTTGCTCACCTCCCCCTGCAGCTCATGCAGAACTGCCTTCCATGCTCCTCACATCTCTCGTATGTTCCTGGGCTGTCTCAGTACCCCCATCCACTTCACTCTGAGGGACTTGTATCACAGTGAAAGCTGGACATATACCCAATTGTGAGAGCCTCCTTTGGAAATGTGCTCTTCATTTTCATGTCCCTTTCAGAATGTAGTTAGTTGATATCACTGTTGAGTAAAAATGTACTTATAGAAAGCTAAGGAATCTTTATGGGTCTCCTACAAATGGTGATTGCTGCTGAAATTTATATACAGGGTCAATCAGAGCTTTTTCATTGTAAAACCAACACCCACCCACCAATCATTACAAGATTCATACTATGCTGCAAGAAAACAGTGCGTAGGTAAATGCATTACAGGCAGACACATTATTGGGACTTGGTGTCAAAATGCTCCTTCAAAGCCTCAGTGATTCAAATAGTCCCCTCTTGAGTTCTATACCAGCCCTGGTATCTGGCTATTCAAAATCAGCAGCAAGCTGATCCACCCCTGCAAAAAACTGCTCCCCCTTAGCAACCTGCAGTGCTCTGCAATACTTGCCATGGGAATATTTTCCGCATTGATAGCTAAACTGCCAAAAAGTCATTCTGCATCTGCTGAGCCTGTTATTGAAGCACTCCTTGCTCCTGTCGGTTTCTAGTGTAAGGCTTCATGAGCCATGGTGCAAAGGGTAAACTGGGTCTCCAAGGAGCACTATTGACATCTCCACATCCCGGACTGGAATCTTCAGTCTGGAACGAGTCCCCGGTTGCAGCTTTCTTGGTCCTTGTTCTTGATGATGCATGCATCCTGCACCTTCCGTGACCACTGTGCATTGATGTCAGTGTAATGGCTCCAGTGAGCCACCAGAGCTTGCAGTACCATAGACAAGTAGCCCTTTTTGTTGATGTACTCCTCTGCAAGATTCTCTGGGGACAAAACAGGGATGTGTGCCATCTATTGCTCCACTGCAGTTTAGGAATCCCATTGCTGCAAAGCCATCTACTATTTCTCGCACGTTCCCCAGAGTGTCAGTCTTTCATAGCAAGAGGTGATTAATGGCCCTGCACGCTTGCCTTACTACAACACCAACAGTGGACTTCCCGACTCCAAACTGATTTGCCACTGAATAGGAGGCTTATAGGTGCCAACTTCCACACAGTGATTGCCACTTGCTTCTCCACTGTTAGGGAAGCTCTCATTCCAGTGTCTGTGCCACAGTACTGGGGTGAGCTCTGCACGCCGTTCTCAGAAGGTTTTGGAGTCACTCCTTTTCTTCTCGTATCCACATAACCACCCAGTGCTTGTTTTTTGTGCACAGAACCGTCAAAGCAGCTGCTCTGTGAATGCCAAAAACAATCTTGAATTGTTTCTTTCCAGGGCGCACACAGCAGGGCAGATGCAACAGTGTAATTCAATTTGTAGCTCATGAAATACTACAGGATCAGCCATGTTGTGTTCATAACGCCCATCTCAAGACAAGAGAGGCAGTGCAGGATCCATGCTTTGAGAGAGAGATTGTGGGTGTGCATTTACAGGGGCTGTTGAAAAGCAGCGTGAAACTTAATTGGAAGCCCATGGAATGATTGGACAGAGAAAACTGCATTATGGGGTGATGAGCCTTCCCAGAACACCCAGTGCAGATCGTGGTGAGTTGCACAGTGGGTAGGTACGCAAGGTGCACTGCTTTCTCTGTTGATGCTGTCACTGACATCTTGATATGCGGCTGTCTGCTGGGGGAAAGATCATTGAGACTTAAGATGGCTGAGGAATATATATATACCTGTAGAGCACAAATTAGATTTATTTATATATAAATAAAAAGTGTGTGTGTGTCCAGGCCCGGCGACAGAAATTTGGGGGCCCCCTACTCTGATAGTTTGGGGGCCCCTCCAGCCCAGCCGCCCCCACCCCAGCCCAGCCGCCCCCACCCCAGCCCAGCCGACAGTGGCTGGGGGGCCCCCAGCCCAGCCGCCCCCCCCCAACCCAGCCAGCACTCCCCCCCCCCCCCCCCCAAGCTGACAGCGGCTGGGGGGCCCCCAGCCCAGCCGGTGCTCCCCCCCCAGCTGACAGCGGCTGGGGGCTCCCCAGCCCAGCTGCCCCCCCAGCCCAGCCGGCGCTCCCCCCCCCCCCCCCCCAGCTGGCGGCAGCGAGAGCCCAGAGCCGGGGAGCAGCGTGAGCCTCCCTTGCTGCTCCCTCGCTCCCTCCCTCCCCCGGACTGAGCCGCCGCCGCTGGCCGGGCTCTCTGCTCCGGCCGGGGCAGGCGTGCTCGTCCGGGGGAGAGCCGCGCCGGATGACTACAGGTAGAGCTGTACCGGGGCCCCCCTAAAGTCGGGGGGCCCGGTACAGCTCTACCCGTAGTACCCCCCTGTCGCCGGCCCTGTGTGTATCAGGTGCTTGCTTGGAAAGAGCAGGCAGGATGCTGTACCCTTTCCTTCTTCCCTCTGCTGCTTCTCAGCCTCTTGAACAAGACGATTCTCTTCAAAATGGGCTGAGGCTTAATGTATGATGTGATGCTATTGCAGTCTATTGCCAGCCAGCTCTTCCAAATCATGGGGTCAATGCCTCTCTTTTTAAGATGTGCTTTCAGGGTGTCCTTGTAGTGTTTTTCCTCTGTCCCCCACAGGTCCTCTTACCATGACTAAGTTGAGAAAAGAGGACTTGCTTCAGAAGACGGGAATCAGCCGTCTGCGCACAATGACCACTCAGAAAAGCTGATGTTTCGTAATCTTCGCCTCAACACCGGTGATGTTAGCTGCAGAGAGAACACTGGTATTGGTGTGATTAGTCTTCCTATGGAGAAAATTCCTAAGACACAGCTGTTGGTACTACTCCAGATGCTTAAGATGACTTTAGTGTGTCATTCATGTCTCACCGTAAAGAAGAGTGGGGGTAACTACAGAATTGTAGACAAGGTTCTAAATTTCTATCTGCAGATCTGTTGATAAAGTCATGAAGGAGCAACTTTCCAAAGGATTTGTTGGCACAATTGGTCCTATGTTCAATCTCCACATCAAGATTGGTTGTCTAGAAGAGGTGGGAAATACTCATCCTTTTTCCAGGGGTTCACCACCAATGACAGTTCTGTCAATGCAAGATCACCAACTGGATGTGTTCTGCCTTTGCAAAGAGTGTAGTGGGGATGCGCAAAAGAGGTTTAATTACAGTGGAGGATGATCGTCAATGTACCGGTAACTAAGTTGACTTAACTTTGTTGTGTTGACATGGCCTTAGTCAACAAGCAACTCCATTTTCTGAAGTTGTGATGATTCATAATATGTAGCCATTTTGCCTTTTTTGAAAAAGTTGTGTGAATGAACTTCAATTTCATTTGAATGATGGATAGTGGATTAATGAACAGGCAAATGGAAAAGAACCCTCTGTTTGGGAGAGGAGATAAGAACTTGTCGATAGTGGCCACAAAGATTTTCCTCACAAAACATTCTCATGAGATTCTTGTTTGTGATATACTATGATAGTCTGGGCAGAGTAATAGACAGTATAGTATAGTATAGTAGTATATCATTATCCTTTTTCCAATGTGATGTCTGAACAAGCATTATGTAGTCACTGTTACAGGAGTAGAAATAGTAAGTTGGGAATCAGGAGTAACTACCTTGGTTTCTGGATCCCAGAAGGTCTGATATTCCTAGAATTTTGTTTTTTTTTTTTCCCTAACTTTTTTTCATTTTTAAACTCTCCCAGAGTAATGTATACTTTCATTGATTTAACTATTCAGCATGTAAGAAACATCAGCAGCTGAGGCCAGCGTCTTTTATGTGGCTGAATGTTAGAATACACCTGGAGAGTGAAAACTTTTTGGTAGAGCATGCTTTGATAATTCCTCAGTTAAACTCCTGCCTTTGCTACAACACTGTATTTTAATTAGTGTTTAGTGTGCTTAAACTCTGCTATATTTCATTTTTAGAATTGGGAAAGCTATATTCTAATTGTTTTATAAGTAGTTCCTTGCTTCAGAGAACCTTGGCTCAAAATATTTACTGAGCAACATGCAGAGCAAACTATGGGCAGAACAAATGCTGATAAGAAAATGCCTAGATTTTTGTCATGGAATATAGCTGGTTTAATTCCAGGACAATTCTACAGTACTTGTAAATACTTTCTCCTCCCAAATTAATGTAATTTATTAAAATGGAGGCCTGTTAAACCTTCAATGTCAATGTTTTTAATTGAAAGCGAGGCATATGCTCAGGGTGGATTTGCTTTAAATCACTGGTCAGGAAAACTTGATTTAATCATGGCAGGTTTAAGATTAGCAGCCGTGTTAGTCTGCATCCGTAAATAAGACGAGGAATACTTTGTAGCACCTTAGAGACTAACCAGTTTATGTAGGAGTTTTTTCATGAAGTTGAAGCTGTATAAACTGGTTAGTCTCTAAGGTGCTACAAAGTCTTCCTCGTCTGATTTAATCATGGATTTCTACATAAAAGTGCTTTCTTGTTGGTTGTTATAACCTTAATACATATTCCTCACAACTCAGAGAGGTTTTCATTTTTAGAAGGTACATACTATGCATTTTTAAAGTGATTTATTTTGAAAACTTTTCATATTAGTTTTACAGCTATATCAGGAAATGAATTATTGTTTAGTTACTTCATTTACCAAAGGTAATTGAAACAGATAGTTCGCCTCCCAATGACTTCATAAATATCTTCTATTCAACAGGTTAATCGTTAATATTTGGAGGATTTTTTTGGCATGGTGTATTAGGAGGAGGACATCAGAGACAGACATCTAAATTGTTTTATTTAACTAAAACAACATTATGTATTCTGGATTTTTTCTTCAACAGCAAACATTTTAACAAAACAAGCATATGACTTTGATTTTTAGTTAAACATTCAAGTTTAAAATTAAAAAAAAATAAAAATAAAAAATTACTATCAGTGCGAGAAACAGAAAATATTGGCTTCTGCAGCTAACTCTGTCATCTTCATCTTCATTTTCCTGTTTGTTCATAATCTGGAAAAGAAAAACAAGCTTTCGTGCCATACACTGTCAGTATTCTGCAGCTGAGATATAATGTAGCTACACTGTATGGCAATTCTAACTTTTTAAATTTCCTGGCCCCTCTGAGGAGACAAATATTTAGCAAAAACCTTTTCCCCATTCCCTTCCGTCTCCTCCCCCCACCCCCCATTTTTGTTTAAATCTTTATACCTCTCTGAGCCATGGGTACTAGGGTATTACTGTCAATGAAGGTAGCCATTCAGAATTCCAGACTGTTTCAGACCTGTCAAGTGGGGATCCTGTAGTAAGCCCACTGACATGCAGAGACTGATGCTTACAAGCAGCAATAGTAAACACCAGTTGTCAGTTTAGGGGGAAAAAAGCTTGTCTAGCATTTCATAAGTTCATGCCACCAAGATTCATGCTTAGTATTCTGTTTGTATAGTATCTTCAATACTAAATTTTGCTTCTGAAAATAAGTAAGTTACTTTGCTGTCATGCTTCCAATGCTCTTCTGTGATTTTTTTTTTGGGGGGGTTAATTGTGTCTCATCACTGATTAAATAGTGTGAAACGTGGGTATAATTAACTCCATCAGGGACATGCAGCAGTTGTGAAGCAGTCAACATCCACACACACCTTGTTCAATCTAATGCTCTTTACTTAACAGGTTAAGTACAGGAAAGTACAGATCCTGTAAAAACAATAAAACATCCTGAACACAATGTCTCTCACTAGCTCATCCTCCATTGGGAGGTTGTTTTTTTTGGGGGGGGGGGGAGGAGGAGGGGAATCTGTCTGTGCAGGCAGGCATGGTCCTCTGCCCCCTTGCCTATCCTGTCTTTGCACCAGCCATCCCCATCTTAATTTGGTCCAAAACGTGTCTTCCACAGTTCCTTCAGTGACCCCCCCCCCCCATCTCTTTATAGACTCCTGCTGGGGTCATCTACTTCTTTTGTTCTGCCTTTTGTAATCTTTCATTACTCCTAAGCCTGCATCTCTTCAGCCAAGGGTACCTGTCTTCTCCCAGGTAGAATGAACCAATTGTCCAAAGGTGTTTTATTTTGAATAGACTATCTTTGAGTGCTGATCATTTGCCGTTGTCTCTGGCTTGGCAGACACATGACAGTACCTTTCTTCCTTGTGGGGGATCCATATACACATAGGCTTTCCGTGACAGTAATTTCATTATACAATTTCATAAAATCATGCAAAGTTCAGAAGTGGTACAGACAGAACCCTTTGTGATGAATCGGGGGAAGCAGCACTTTAAAGATATATGTATACTGCAGTTAAATGCCTGTGTCAGCTGTCTCAGATATTTGGGTTTGGGCTGGAGCCTGAGCTCTGGGACCCCAAGGCGGGAGGGAGGGCAACATGCCTCTGTTAGTACTTGGGTCTGCAACTCAGAAAATGCCTGTAAATAATCCCATTACTCAAATAATTGTGGAGGTTGCAAAATGATTTTTTGCTGTCTTATGCAGGTGGTGGGTTTGAAAAGGTTAAGAACTGATACTTTCCACTACTCTTGGCTGGCCATTTTTTAAAAAAGCTAGTATCCAAAAATATTAGGTTTCACACAGGAATACAAAGACACAGTTGCTGCTCTGAATGACACATGATTTGATGGGGACAATAATACTAAATTTTGTAGGGTGGGGAGGAGAGGCACAATAAGATTACATAAGATGTGTACAATAGAAACAAATAATTCCCACTAGGTAGATGTATTGCTTAGGATACATATCTCATTCCTCTAGTACTGATAGAGGAAATGTACAAATGCACTGTATTACAATTTTTAAGATGACTCCTGATAAATTATTGTGGGCTCACTTTAACATTTGATATTTTTCAGCCTCTCGTGATCTCGCTGTCAGTATATTGAGACCCTGTGTTATCTAATCTGGGTTTATTAGTGGTTCTTTTATACTCCCAGCCTCCAGGACCCCTCTAAGCATATAGCCTCCTCTTCCATCTCCTGGACCAGGAGAGAGTGACCATAGATCCCTTTGGGATCTAGCAGGTATCAGTTGGGTTGCATGTTAGAGGACTCCTTGATCAATATAAAATGTTCCCTTGGTGGACAGTGGTGTATCCTCAGCCTTCTTGCGCCTCTCAACTGGGAATGTGAATGTTGGAAACTGAACTCTGTCCATATGTGTCAGCCTTAAAACCTGCCACTGGGTGGTACAAGCCATCGCAATGTTAAAATCCCAGGAATGTGGAACATTTGTGTTTTTTATTTGTGGTGCAATAATTGATGGATTATAATAGTGTTTTTTTTCATTTTAAAAAAATTGGGTCAGTGTGTCCCACAACTATTTTTGCAGTGTGTTACAGTCAGAGGGAGAGATCAGGTTGCTTGGGAGTAGGGGTAAGGTTCCTGGC
Source organism: Sternotherus odoratus (assembly GCA_032164245.1). Classification (NCBI taxonomy): domain Eukaryota; kingdom Metazoa; phylum Chordata; order Testudines; family Kinosternidae; genus Sternotherus; species Sternotherus odoratus. Next base: position 196,230,622 of record JAVMKO010000002.1, on the reverse strand, counting down.
TTTAATATCTTCTGTGGGGACTAAGAATGGGGACTTGGGCTGGCATTGTTCCTCTCAGGTTGACCTTTTTCATCAACACTGCTGCCTGCTCCCTCTTTAACTAACTAATTTAGTTTGGCCCTACTTTACCAGGGCTCCCTTGCTGCTGCCCTCTACCCATTGTACACACTTAGGGCAAAGACATCCTTCAGTTTCTGCTTCTTAGGAGCAGGTCTCTTACTCCTCTTCCTTGTGGTGGTGGGGTGTGTATTGTGGGGAAGGGGTGAGAATACCCTACAACCTGTGTTAGAGCACAGCATCTCAGGGCCTCCTCCTCCAGTGCCTAGAAACAACCATTGGCTCCTGAGCAGGGCAGCTCCTTCCCACAGAGGGGTTCAGTGCTGATTGCAGGGGAGAGAGGAGCAGAGGCTCCCTAGAGCAGCTGGAGGACGGTCTATTCTTTCTTTCACGGGTTGCCAGGTAGTTGCTCCTTGTGTGCAGACACCACTTTAGTTGGTGGGGTAGTGGGACATCACAACATGAATCCACTGCAGTGTGGAATGTACTGAGAAATGCAGGACAGCTGAGAGCTTGGATTTCCTTGTGATGTGGCAGAAAGTTACAGCCATGCATCATCAATAGTGTGCCATGCTTGAATAAGTGCTGTATATCCATTTATACCTTATTTCTTTCCCCCTGTTATCACAGACCTCTACAGAAGACTGCAGTGTCACTGAGCAGCAACATAGGCCCTGCCCTATTACATTTTATGCCACAAGAGCTCTGCGTAAGCAGAGAAAACTTTCCATTTTAGAATTATTTGAAAGAGATGTCTGCATCCTTGTATACTGCACTATTCTTTTATACATGGTTCTCTTTAATTTAGCCTTGATTTTCAGTTAGTGTCCTTTTTCCATATCATTGTCATATTGTGTGGAGGGACTATATTGTGTAACTGTTGCACTATTTGTACTCTGTCATTCAGCTACATTAAATCTCTTTATTAAAACAGCTGTAGTCTATGATGCTCAAAATTCTTGGCTTCTATTGGAGTGGAATGACTTTAGTATGGAAACTTTCAGACATTGCTGAGAACATAAATATGTAGAAATATGTTCTATTCCAAGCTACACTCTTATTCACATAGGCTATCTTTTAATTGTGACCAGGGAGGGACCGTCTTTAACAGTATGTGAATCTGAATATTGGATGAAAATTTTGAATTGCTTTCTAAAGTCCTTTATAAAAATTGTATTAAATCTAGACTTTTTTTTTTTTTTTTAAATTCATATACATAAACTATGGCCATTGATCCAAAGGCTCCCATTGATTTCAACAGGTTTTTTGTTGTTTTAAATAGGCCGTATCTGGTCTTCATTCCATAGGAGAAACAACTGCCACTAAGACAGTTTGTCAGCAGTACATTAGCTACTAGATAAAACATATGTAGCTCACAGTAATGACCTTACATGGGCTCTGCTTTTGTTGAAATACAGCCAGCCAGCTTTGTGTCCAGTGTGCATAAGAATGGTCATACTTGATGAGACCAATTGGCCATCTATCCAAGTATCTTGTGTTCAAGCATCTGGCCAGTCAGAGACTTACAACACCCTAAGCATGGAGTTGCATCCCTGACCATCTTGGCTAATGGCCACTGATCAACCTATCCTCCACAAACTTCTTTTTTGAATCCAGTTATATTTTTAGCCTCCACAACATCCGCTGGCAATGAGTTCCACAAGTTGACTGTGAGGGGTGAAGTACTCTTAATTAAAAAAACAGCCAGCAGGTTTGTTTGTTAACTTGATCAGGTGACCCCTGGTTCTTGTGTTGTGTTAAGGGGTAAATCACAGTTCATTGCTCACTTTCTATACAGCAATCATGATTTTCATAGACCTCTATTATATCTCCCCTTAGTCATCTCGTTTCCAAGATGAATAGTCCTATTCTTTTAAATCTTTCCTTATATAGCAACTGTTCCATACCCTTCATCATTTCTGTTGTCATTCTCTGTACCTTTTCCAATTCTGATACTTTTTTTGAGATTGGGTGACCAGGTCTGCATGCAGTATTCAAGATGTGGAAATCCCATGGATTTACATAGTGGCATTAGGATATTTACTGTTTTATTATCTATCCCTTCCCCAATGGTTCCTAACATTACCTCTTTTGACTGCCACTGCACATTGTGTGGATGGTTTTTAGAGAACTATCCACGATGACTCGATCTTTTTCTTGAGTGTGTTAGGCATGAGTTAAATATTCAGTTAGCAGTGTGACAGAAACCCACATAACTAACCAGCAGGAGCACCCGAAGCCCAAGGACACTGACAGTTGTAAACACTTGATAAACTTCTATGATCAAATGTCCGCCCAGTAATTTGGCTCTTAGATCAAGACAAACCCTCCCTTTACAGCCCTCTTGATGCCTGTAAACACTCACCCCACTTCATCCCTTCACCTTAAGGTAGTCATGAATAATTGATTAAATCAAAACAGTTTGATGCGTATGTTCTAGGCCTATCACTGTCCTGTTAAGTGTGTTCTCTGTCTTTGAAACAATGTTTGTCTCTGTAAGAACAAAATAAATGCAAATGAAGTAATAAGAAAAAGGTATGTAATTGGTCACTGTAACTCCACACCTTTTGAAGCTGTTTATCAGCCTTCCCAGTATCCTGAATAACCCCCTTCAGTATTGTCTGTGCCTGCCTGATTCTTGGCGAAAAGAATCTCCTTGCTTCACATGTGGTAACAGCTAATTTAGATCACTCATTTTGTATGTATAGTTGGGATTGTTTTTCAGTGTGCATTACTCTGCATTTTTCAACATTTATTTTCATCTGCTGTTTTGTTGCCCAGTCACCCAGTTTTGAGAGATCCCTTTGTACCTCTTCCCAGCCTGCTTTTGATTTAACTATCTTGAGTAGTTTTATATTATCTACCAACTTTGCCACCTCTCTGTTTATCCCCATTTTACAGATCATTTATGACTGTTGAATAGTATTGGTCCTAGTACAGGTCCCTTGGGGACACCACTGTTTACCTTTCTCCCTTTTGAAAACTGAGCCTTTGTTTCCTATCTTTTAACCATGAGAGGCCCTTTCCTCTTGTTTCATGATTGCTTAGTTTTCATAAGAGCCTTTGAGGGACCTTGTCAAAGACTTTTGGAAAATCCATGTATATTATATTGTCCACAAGTTTGTTGACTCCTGCTCAAAGAATTCTTATAGGTTGGTGAGGTATGATTTCCCTTAAGAAAAGCCATGTTGATTCTTTCCCCAACAAATTATTTTCATCTATGTCTCTGATAATTCTGTTTTTTACTGTAGTTTCAACCCATTGGGCTAGTACTGAAGTTTAGGCTCATCACCCTGTAATTGTCAGGATCACCTCTGGAGCTTTAAGCTGATTTAAGTGATAGGTTGCATACTGTAGTTCTGTAACTTAGGGTATGTCTTCACTACAGGACTAGGTCGATTTCCCTTAATTCGATTTTCTAAATTCGATTTTAGAAAATCGAATCAGTGTGTCCCCACCAGGACAGCAGGTCGACAGTGGTCGACACTGTCTGTCCTAGAACTTTTGCAGGGGTCGACATAGCCCGCATTGCACTTTGGGTAGGTAGCCCACAGTGCAATGCGTGCCAGGCCCCCCCTGCCCGCCCGAGGGGGGGGGAGGAGCCGGCGCGGGGCTGCTTGAGCGAGCGGGTCAGCTGCCTAGTCAATTTCACCTGAAATTGACCAAGCAGCTGACCCGCTCGCTCAAGCAGCCCCGCGCCGGACCCCCCGCCCGAGCAGCCCCGCGGCCCCCCCCGCCCACCTGAACAGCCCCCCCGCCGGACCCCCCTGCCCGCCCGAGGAGGGGGGAGCCGGCGCGGGGCTGCTTGAGCGAGCGGGTCAGCTGCCTAGTCAATTTCACCTGAAATTGACCAAGCAGCTGACCCGTTTGCTCAAGCAGCCCCGTGCGGCCCCCCCCCCCCTCGGGTGGGCGGGGGGGTCCGGCGGGGGGGCTGTTCGGGTGGGCGGGGGGGGGCCGCGGGGCTGCTCGGGCGGGGGGTCCGGCGCGGGGCTGCTTGAGCGAGCGGGTCAGCTGCTTGGTCAATTTCAGGTGAAATTGACTAGGCAGCTGACCCGCTCGCTCAAGCAGCCCCGCGACGGCTCCCCCCTCCTCGGGCGGGCAGGGGGGTCAGGCGGGGGGGGCTGTTCAGGTGGGCGGGGGGGGCCGCGGGGCTGCTCGGAGGTCGGAGGCTTAACTTCAGATGCCTCTTCACTTACTCACAGTAGACATAGAGAAGTCGATTTTAGCCTTACTTCTCTCGTCAGGCAGGAGTTACAAATTCGATTTTGAGGGCCCTTTAAATCGACTTTAAGGGCATGTATGTGAAGACAGGTACACGTTTAATTCGACCTAACGTCGTTAAGGTCGAATTAAAGTGGTAGTGAAGACATGCCCTTATTATTTGAGTTCCTTCTGAGCTCTTGGTTGAAAACTATTTGGCCCTGGTGACTTATGACTGTTTAATTTGTCAATGTGTTCCAAAAAGTCCTCTGAAGTATAGCCACTTTGCAAATGCCTCTGCTCTATGTTTCCAGCCTTTTTATTGTAGAACGTTCTTTTGTATATTAATAATCTGTGTACATACTTATCTCTAATTATGCCATGTGTAGTACCTAAAAGATTTATTTATAGCTAATGTGGTGTTGAAACATTGTTTAAAAAAAGCAAAGCATTTTAAAATGGTGGTATTGTACTTACACACTAATTTCCTTAAAGTATATATGTGTGAAACAGTCTGAAACTTTTTCCCAGAAAGCATTATTTCTTCCTCTTTTTCTCCCCTCCTCTATTCACTGAATATCTGACCCTCTCTAGAACATCAATTTCCTTACAAAATCAAGGGTGGAAGTTCTGTGCAAAAGAGCAGAAAGAGTAGCACAGTTCTTGATTTGCCTGATGCTTTGAAAATATGCACACGTCTTAACAGCTAGATTTCCAATATACAGTCACTTCCTTAACTAGGCAACTGTAATTCTTGTATCTTAAAGATATATTCAATAAAGCCTCGAGTGTCTGAGTCACAGATAAATGGAAGTCCACCAATATTCACCGTGTCATGATTTTTTTTTTTTTTAAATAGTTGAAGTTTAACATTTTGAAGAGCTATCTTGACAGATTCCTGCATTTCTGGAATTTTCTGAAAAGCAAGCTAGAAACTGACTTGGGTTACACCTAAAACATAGATTGACCTAGGTATGTTGCTTAGCGGTATGAAAAATTCACACTCCTGAGTGATGTAGCTAAGATAGCCTAAGCCCTGGTATAGTCTGTGCTAGGCCGACAAAAGAATTATTCCATTGATCAAGGAGGTGGATTTACTACAGTGACAGGAAAAACCCCTTCCATCGCTGTAGCAAATGTCTGTGCTACAGTGGCATAGCTGCAATGCCACAGCTGCACCACCGTCTCGAGTAGTGTAGATGTACTTTAGTATATGAATGACTTGGGAAATTTACTTGATGTATTACCCTGAGGCCAATGGAAAACATGGTGATGAGTGAGAAGGTAGTAAGGTGAAGATAAAGATTTGTTGAGAAATCTAGCCTGCCCCTCCCTGCTGCTGAGAAGTGTGAGAGAACAAGGATCTTGTGTGTCTACTGAAAGAACTCCATTTTAATATTGGCTTTGGGCTGATGAACTTAGCGCTCCCACTTCAGTGTTTTTAGTTGCTGTAAGGCAGGTGTAGTTTCTTCTTTACCTAACCTGCTACCTTTGGATGAGAGGGTATGGGAGGAAGATCGATTTCCCTCAGCTGTTGAGAGGGAGGTGGTCTGTTACACTACTCTTCCCCTAGTTTCCCTTTTTATGTGTGTGTGGGAGCCTTCTTGTTGAATAACCCTAGTAACTGCCTCTGCTATCTGAAATGGACATGATTCTTGTGGGTTTCACATCTGCAGGCCAAGAATAGCAGTGATGAAACTGACCAGACTGGTGTTAAATCTCGCTTAGTAGCTGCTTTTTGACAAAGCTGTGGACATTATCAGAGCAGGTAGCGGGGCTATTCATAAAAAGATCCTCAGCAAAACATGGAGATTTGTAGGTGTTACAGCATTGTCTTATAGACTTGGAAGATCAACATCTAATCCTAATATAATGCTGTAATATTTTCTTCACTGTAAAAGTTGCAGCTTTTTGTTGAAAGGATAGCTTAATTTATGCAGAAACTGATGATTTAGTCCTCCATTCCCCAAGCTGTCTCTGCAGTTTCCTACTTGCCACTGACAAGAGTTTTTGTGTATCTACCAGCAGTGAGTGCTTGTTTCTTTATAGCTAAATCTAGAACGCTTGCCTTCTAGAACATACTATTTAGATGTGAACCACTTAAGCCTTGACTTCAGAGACAGTGACTCCTTCTGATTGTTTATAGTGCAGGCCTATTTAGCCCAGACATTTTGGTACTTCATTAAAACCAGGTTTGGATAAGGTGTTGGGGCCAACAAAGAATGGGACCTCACTGTGCTATAATGTGCAAATGCATGGTAGCAAACAGTCCCTGCCCAAGAGAGCTTACAATTAAATAGGCAAGACAGATACCGGGTGGTAGAAGGTGAGTGGGGATATAACACAAGCAGAGTGAACAATGTGATGGCAGCAAATGACATGTTAGTTCCATAAAAATACTTGGGGTGAGAACACCCAATTAAAGGCAACAATTGTAAAGCTGATTAGAAGTTATAATTTACACAAGTTATGCCTTCTCAGTGGGTCGATAAGGGTGCAATGCTTATATGAAAATCATTTTGCAGATGAATTAGATGGGGGGGTGGTGGCGGTAGAAGAGAGGGTATGGGCCCTGGTATTGTAGGTCATAAACTATCCACAAAGCACACAAGATCCCGGGAGACTTGGTTGTCATGCCACTATAAATCCAAAATGCTCTGTTGTCTGAATAACATTTATTTCCTGTTTCTTAAATAATTTATCCAATAGGAACATGAGAACTGCCAAATCAATAAGACATCTGATCGCTCAAGTCAGGGTCTTAAACAGGGTTATAATATAGAGGCAAAAATGTCTGAACCTGGCCTATAGAGGGTTTATATTATTGGTAACATTGGTGTAGCTGAAATAGTGCTGAGAAAACAGATGTGTTCCTATTATAGAAAAAGACTAGGATTAGAAAGAAATGTCCACCATAGCTTGTTCGATAATCATCTGCTCTTCTTCGAGTGATTGCTCATATGCATTTCAGTTAGGTATGCACGCGCCGCGGGCACAATTGTTGGAAGATTTTTCCCCTAACAACAGGCTGGGTCGACCAGGGAGCCCCCTGGAGTGGCGCCCCCGTGGCGCCGCATAAATACCCCTGCGACCCAGCCCCCACCTCAGTTCCTTCTTACCGCCCGTGTAGGTTGTTGGAACTTTGGAGTTCTGCTTTCAGCGATCTCCAATTCTCCTAGCTTTCTTGTGTAGATTAGTTGTTTGATTGTTCTTTCTATAGCTAATAGTTGTAGTTAGTATAGTAGTTAAGGGCAGGGAGGTCTCCTCCCCTGCCCACCCGGGGCTTTATGCCTCCTAAGACTCCGGGATTCAAACCCTGTGCGAAGTGTGGGAAGCCTATGCCAGTTGGCGACCCACACGGAGACTGCCTTAAGTGCCTCGGAGAGGCTCACCTGGTTGAGAAGTGCAGGATTTGGAAGAGCTTCAAACCTCGCATCAGGAAGGATAGAGAGTCTCGCCTCCAGCAGATCTTGATGGAAGCAGCTCTTGCTCCGGCACCGGAGCTGGGTAAGGCACTGGTGCCCGCTCAAAAGGCGGTGCCCGCCAGACTGTCAATCCCAGGGCCCAGACCGAAGCCTCGACACCGGTCACATTCCCCGGCCCGCAAGGAGAGGTCCGAGACAGCCGTCGCGGCACCCGTAACTCCGGCGTCCATAGAACAGCGTCCTGTGGGGGAGCGTTCAGGGCAACAGCCGCCGGCACCGGCACCGTCGACTCTGGCGCAGATTGAGGCCCCGTTGAGTCTGCTGCGTATGAGCTCGCCTCTTAGAGTGCCGGCGCAGCAGCAGCTCCTGCCATCCACTCCGGAGACCTTTGCTGCTGCGAGGGAGCTGATCACTTTGACAGCCTCCCCGGTGACCCAGAGACCGGTTCAAACGAGAGGCAAGCCGCCCATGATTGTGCCGGCGGTCCCCTCCATGAGACTCTCGGAGTCCCGGCACCGGTCGATCTCCGGACGCGGATCGGCACCGCTCAGCTTAGAGACCACGTTCCAGGTCTCCTCGCTGTAGATCCCAGCACCGCTCCCAGTCTCGCCACCGGTCAGAGTCCCGGCGCTGTTCACCATCTAGGCGCCAGTCGTACTCTCGGTGCCGGTCACCACCCCGGCACCGATCTCCGAGCCGGCATCAGTCTCCACCCCGGCACCGCTCCCCAAGTTGGTACCATTCCCGGAGCCGGCGCCGCTCCCGCTCCGGACGTCGAGAACCTGCCCGGTCCCAATTTTGGCACGGTTCTCCATCCATGTGGCAGCAATTCGTGGGCTCGGCGCCCCCATGGCCCTCTTCATCGGCCTCGGCCTCACCACGCTCAGTGCAGGGTCAGCTAGTTGCAGCACAGCATTGGCCTGCCCAGGATCCATCGAGCTGGCCCACCTGGGCACCTTCGGCGTACCAACAGGCTCAAGAGGCCCTGTCTGCTGTTGCTACATTGGAGCCCGGTGTACCAGAGGCGTCCATCAGTTGCCCACCTGTCGGCGGAGCGGACGGCGCAGCTGCGGGGTCATCGTCAGCTGCACCTCTCCAGCAGGACGTATCCTTGTGCCCTGCTGAACCGGAGCAATATTCTTCCTCTTCTCCGTCCCGGCACCGGATATCATCACGGCACCGGTCCCCGAGCCAACGATGTTCACCGGCCCGGCACCGAGCCCGCACCGCGCAGAACGTAGAGAGCCTGCCCGGTCCAGATCCCGGCATGGCTCTCTGTCTGGTGGGCAGTGGTTTGCCAGCTCGGCGGCCCCCTGGCCCTCACCATCGGCCTCAGCCTCACCACGCTCGGTTCGAGGACAGCCGGTCGAGGTGCAGTCCAGCTGGCCAGCCTGGGCGCCTTGGGCATACCAGCAAGCCCAAGGAACCCAGTCTGTGGGGACCGCTTCGGAGCCCGGAGTCCGGTAGGCACCGTTTGGGGGGGCAGACGAGGTAGCAATCACCTCGGCGCGCAGAGTATCAGAGATCAGGGCGCTGACCTCAGAGCCACCGTATACGGTCTTCTATAAGGACAAGGTGCAGCTACGCCCCCATCCAGCCTTCCTTCCCAAGGTGGTGTCTCCCTTCCCCGTTAACCAGGACATTTTCCTGCCGGTCTTTTACCCTAAACCCCACATCTCTGGAAGGGAGCAGCAATTACACACACTAGTCGTCAGGAGAGCTCTAGCATTTTATTTAGACTGCACAAAAGCCTTTCGAAAAACACAGCTCTTTGTTGCGGTGACGGATTGGATGAAGGGCCAACCGGTCTCCGCCCAGAGACTCTCCTCCTGGATAACCTTGTGCATTCGCACCTGTTACGAACTGGCGGGCAGGCCCGCTGAGCAGATAACACACTCCACGAGAGCGCAGGTGTCTTCTGCGGCCTTCCTGGAGAGAGTTCCGATCATGGACATCTGCAGGGCGGCCACCTGGTCCTCCGTCCACACCTTCGCCGCCCACTACGCCATAGTCCAGCAGGCCGGGGATGATGCGGCGTTTGGTTCAGCAGTCCTACGCTCAGCGATGGGTCAACCGACCCCACCTCCTAGGTATTGCTTGCAGTCACCTAACTGGAATGCATATGAACAATCACTCGAAGAAGAAAACGAGGTTACTTACCTGTAACTGTTGTTCTTCGAGATGTGTTGCTCACATCCATTCCAAACCCTCCCTCCTTCCCCACTGTCGGATTAGCCAGCAAGAAGGAACTGAGGAGGGGGGGGGGGCTGGGTCCCAGGGGTACTTATGCGGCACCATGGGGGCGCCACTCCCGGGGGCTCCCTGGTCGACCCAGCTTGTTGCTAGGGGAAAAATCTTCCAACAATTGTGCCCGTGGTGCGTGCACACCTAACTGGAATAGATATGAGCAACACATCTCGAAGAACAACAGTTACAGGTAAGTAACCTCGTTTTGTGGCAATTATTTTTCCTCTGAACCATGTGGTCTACTTTCAGAGACCGCATACCAGACTAAGATGTCTAGTTTGCTATGGCTATTCCTCTGACTGAATAAGTGATTTGAGACCGAGCAGATAACTGCACTTAAGAGAGGAGGAGTTTGATTATAATGGGGGGTCAGATATCCTATATAATAGAAGGGAAAATGGAGACACAATGCTAGATATCTGACAATGAATATCAAAAGCAGCAAAAAACCCTTCAAGTTTAAGAAAGGTTGTTAAGACTTGGGGGAGTAACATGTTTTGGCACTGATTTAATATGAATTTTTAATTTTGGTGTCATATCTGTTCACCTCTATGAAGCAGAGTCATGGAAATCTACAAGAGAAACTGGTAAGTTGATCAACTTTTCCAAAGTGTATACCTGCGTGAAAGATCTTCAGAGCTCATTGGAAAGAGTTCCTTCCTGCTTTCTAGGTATTTCTAGGTATTTTTTTCACTCTGTTCTATGTCTCTTCAGTGTTTGAATCTTTCGCTAGAGACACTTTTTTTCCCCCCTCCCCTCCAAAACTTCTTTGTATTTCTTAGTGTCTGTCTCATTCAGTTTGTCCATGTCTTAGATCTTAGTTCTTGGCAGTCTTTGGTTGCTCTCATCCCCAACTTCATAGAAGTGAATGCTGACATCAGTGACCAATGACCTGCACAACAGTGCACTCAATTTCCATCTGCAGTTCACAAATAGGAAGTCCTGTTTTGCTCTTCGTTTGGCCATCTGGTGATTCAGGTCCACTGCAGATTTCTTCATTGAAATAGCATTTTCGTTGTTATGGGGCAAGTTTAAAAGGGTAGTACCTTTTTGCCTTGTAGACACATGCACCGGCAAAGCAGTTGGTTCTGGTGACTTATTCAACTCTCTCACCATTGGTACTAAGTAATTGCATGCTTGCCGCAGCACCGTGCGCTGGGTCTTCGTTACAATCTAGTAGGGTGGATAACATTTTGTGATTTAAAAAAAAAATTAACTAGTTTTTTGTTGTTGTTGTTGTTTTATTTGCTAGTGTAGATGCTTCTCATTTTGTAGCCTTGTAGCCATGGTGCTAACAAGGATGTTTTATAATTTAGTTTTCTACTTGTTAGAAGAACTTCACATTTTGTATTTTTTTTCTACAAAGTTCTACACTTAATGTTTGACACCATCAAAGACAAGTCTCAGGATCTCCAGTGTCCTGTTGTGAGAACAATAAAGTTAGAAACACAAAGCTCCTAATTAAATAACTCATGCTGTATTTACAACTGATTCTTCCTTCTGGTACACTGAACTTTCTCAAGTCAAGAAAGCTGAAATTCTTTGACAGATTACTCTATTCTATTGGGGGTTTACAGTGGCTGGACCTCTCCTCAATTAAGTGGATTAAAAAAAGACTAATGTTCTTTCAGAAACTATCTTGTGTGCAAGTATAGAGCGGTGGCATAATATTCACAACAAACCTATTATATGTTCTGCAGGATGGACCCTGTTGACTTGTGTGACAAACATGATGCCTTTTGGATGTCCACATTTATTTAAATATTTGACTATTTTTTGTGTGTGTGTATTCATTCCATCCCACATCTTTTGATTGTAAGAAACTAATTGTGACAAAGCGTGCAGCCAATATAGCTAAAACTGGGAAGATTTTCAGGAAGATCATATAGCCTATGGCTGTTGTGCACTTTTTCTAAATTTTGATATCAGTTTTTCCTCCCTTAGCTATGGCTGGTGGGTTAGTGTGTGTCTGTATTTAGCTGTTTGTCTGTTTCATTGCCTCCTCGTAACTCCTCCTTCCCATGTGTGTGTTTTTCTTCCCTTCCTCCTCTTCTCCACTCCCCCCCCCCCCCCATCCAAAACAAAACCACAGTCCTACATCAAAAATTGATGCTTGGATTAGAAGCCTATGATGGTTTTACTTGTCTTGACTGACTAAGACTTGAGGCAGAGTGCATACTACATTGTGTCTGCGTCCTAACCTTAAGTAGGAAATCTTCATTTTTAAAGGGACATGTTAAAAACATTGCTGTTTTCTGAATTCTTCTGAATTCCTACTGGTAGGGATGTTTTCCTGGTGATGGTCCTGGTCCAATCTGAGTTTTAGTTTGGGTATTCTGGGAAAAGATTAGGTCATATTGTTCTCTTCCCTCCTTTCCCTCCCTCCCTCCCCCTTAGCTTTAAAGGACTACCTTTGAAATATGATGAGGCGCATTGGTAGGAAATTGTTCCGAAGCTTTGTCATTGAGCTTCTCCATCATGATTTTTGCCAAAATGGAGCAATGCTAGCTGTGCTCATTAGTGCGAACTGTAGAATGTCTAATCAGGTATGGCTGTAGATTTAAAAAACCAATAAAAGTACATCAAGTTCTCTTGACTTGGCTTCTCCATTAGTGTTGGGAGTTTGTGGGAGTTATTTCAGATCAGCTTTTGGGAGGCTCCAGATACTGAATACCACAATCCTACATTGTAACATTTTACTGTATATAAACTTGGAGGCTAGTCCTTTTTTTTTGTTTTGTTTTGTTTTTTGTTTTTTTTGTTTCTCTCAAGAGCATGGTAAATATGGAGAGGGAAGGGAAGGTGAAAATATAGTTTTGTTTTCATTCATCTTTTTAATAATTCTGAAAAGATCCATCTGCTGTGGTATCTGACTTCAATTATGGTGGTAAAGTTAAGCATGTGCAGAAGTGGTTGTGAGACTGGAGCCTGAGTAGTTCTGCTGAAATCCATGACACTATTTGGAGTTGTGAAGTTACACACCTGCAAAAGTATTTGCATGATCAAGGCCTTAAATAGCACTTTTATGTATGGTAGCGCAGTGGGAGTACTCCAAGACTTATGAATGAATTCTGTCTATGATGTGAGACAGTGGTCCTCAGCCAGAGGAACATGTAGGACTTGTATAGCGGACTTCCGGGGTATGTCAACTCCTCTAGATATTTAGCAGTAGCAAAGTTAGTGCCAACTAAAATTTCGTAAGAGAATGACTTGTTTATACTGCTCATGTACTTACTTACATTTAATGTATAGCACAATATTTATATTCCAGTACTTTCTCATTGTTACCATACAATTGTAAAATAAGCTGCTATACAATAATGTGTTGTGATACTTTTTTTATTTTTATGTCTGATTTTTCTAAGCAAGTAATTTGTAAGTGAGGTGAAAGCTGGGATAGGCAACACAAAGCAGACTCCTGAAAAGGGGTTACAGTAGTCTGGAAAGGTTGAGAGCCCATGACGTACTATGCCCTTCAGTTCGGGTTTTTATTGTAGATGTGGGTAGTCATCTGACAAAAAGGAAAAGCTTGTTCTTTTTAGATTATTTTATGTCAATTATGAGTTGTTTAAGCTTCTGCTGAAAACTATTTTTTAAAAGTGCGTGTAAAGCAATTTGTCAATAAGTATCTTATTGATAGCAGAATTCCTTATAGAGTGTCTCAAAATGTAGCCTTGAAATGTAGACATGAGTCTATTTTGATTACTTCTGAAGAGTTGCTGATATTTTTGATTAAATCCAGTAGTGTTAAATAGAAGTTATTGAATATTACATTGTTTAATTGAGAATTAAAAAAATATATTTCTGAGCTTCATAAAAATATTATGATGAGCCATTTCACACTGTCCCTTTAGTGCCGAGTCTGTTGTTTCTTAGCACAAACCACTGAACTTTATCGTGACTTCAGAGTGTAATACAGAAAGCATAATCTAAAATGTTATATCTGTTCTTATCAGTTTAATATCTGATAGGTTCTCTATATAAGTCTTGAGGAAGATATATATTTTTTTCTTAAGCCAGATGATGAAGCTTGGGTCTGTAATGTGGCAGTGCTTCTAGTAGATGAAAAGGCCTGTCTTTAGTTTACCCATAGCTTTGTTTGTATCTTGCATGGGTTTTTTTGCTCTCACAAAATGCTTGTCTGTCATCCCATGATGAGAAAATACAAGAGACTTTTTAGAATTCTGGTACAATACAAGCATTCAGTATCATGTGGAGTCCCTTTCATGCTTCAGATAATTGTCTATTATATAATGATAAATTTAGCCACCTGGAACGATACGTATAGCAGTTTCTAGGTTTTTGATCATTCAGAGCCAGATTAGAGTAGAAATTTGTTTTACAGAGAGTTTTTCATACTCTTTCTCAAAATGCTCTATAACTAATTACATCAATGAATGAAATACTGGTAGCAATGCAATAGCTCTGGGGTGCACTTTCAAAGGCCCAAATAGCAGTTTTATGCTCCGCTCACATTGAAAGTTAAGTACCTAACTGCCATTTGTGACTTTTTGAAAATGTCCTCTCTGTAGACCATAGAGTAAGCAGCAACAGCTTAGATATTAGAATTTACTGTGTTATGAAAGCGTTGGTCAGAAAACCTGGAGTTCTTCAAAGATGCATTCCCCAATAATTTTATTTTTAAGATTAGGGTCTTAGTCTCTCTTCGTTCCAAATTTGCCATGGAATTTCCTCCTCCTTGAAATTCTGTTACTCTGTCAGATTTACATGACCATATCGTGCTCGAAAGATTTTTTTTTTTTTTTTAAATTACTGCTAGAAACACTAGGCACTAATTTCTGTTTAAACTCTTTTGAAAAGTTAAAGGAAAGCATCAAGGTTCTTATGTATGTCTGGAAACAATTGTTACAGAATTATGTAGAAGCCTAGGGAAGAAAAGGAATGGGTGGAGTGAATGCTTGGAAAGAAGGGTGTGTCTAGCTGGAATAATTGTTATTGAGTATTGAAGTTGGTGTGAACATTGAGGGGGAGGGGTTGGGTTGTTGAAATCTAGTGGTTTCTGCAAGGTGGGAACCTCCTTCCCCATCCACTTACCATGCTGTTCAGAGCAGCATGTTTGCCAGCAACACTGCCCAGAGTGTTGGTGGCCCAGCAAGCTGAGGCTGCAGGGGAGGGAGGACAGTCTGGGAGGAGCCGGGGGCTAGCCTCTTCGGCCAGGAGCTCAAGGGCCAGGCAGGCCAGTCGGGCCATTGTTTGCGCACCTTTGTTCTATACAAAGTTGGCTAGTTTGCCTTATACCATCACAGTATTGAAGATACTAGGCAGTCTTGTGCTAATTGGAGTAAATATAAAGTTGCTGATCAACAGGTAAACAAGTAATTAGTATTTAGTGATTATCAAATGTCTCTGAATTTATCTTACACAAGGATTAATGCTTCTTTCAAAAGTGCAGAAAACTGCTTTATTTGTGGGGTTTTTTTAGCTTTGCTATGCCACTGAATGAATATTTAGTGGAAGAGCAGAGCCTTGCACAGAGGAAGAAGGCTTCAACTAAAACAGCGCACACGTTCTGTGCAACAGAGCAGCACTGCATTTCCAGTAACAACTGAAGGATCGGGAGGCTATGGAGGGAAAGGACTACAGGCTGACACTACTGTGCAATTTCATTGGAAATCTGGCTTGAGCTAATTTAGAACAAAGAACTATAAAATAGAAAAAAGTAATTCAGGGAAATTGTGGAATCTTTCCATTCCTTAATCAGCTGACTACATCCCCTTAGAAAGGGCATCAGCTGATCCCAGAACAGAAGGGAGAGACTGGTAGAATGGAATCCTCAATTTCTCCTCCTCTTCCAGTGAAGATTACAGATCCAGATTTCTATCCTAAATCTGTATTTGTGAACAAGGCAATGTGCTGTGGGTTGTTGAAAGCAGGCGGTTAGTACATTTTGATTGTTTTGGTCAAAACATTAGACTGGTTGTCAAGAAAACTATTGAGTTGGTCCTTTTTGACAAAATTTATCATTACAAAGCAATGGTAGGCCTGACTAGTTACCAGACTGTGTTCTTGTGTTTTACTTCTGCACCCTATTGAGAAACCCATTCCGGAGGTCACATTTGGGCAGGATGATGCTTCTGCTGGGTGCTGAGCCAGTGTTCTCTTTGGGGGCACTGTGTTTTGTCTAGAGTCTAGACTCTGGATAGTTAGATGTTTGATTAAATTGTGAAGCTTTAACCCATTCTAACTTTAGGGATAGGGATGTGGAAGCGACTGTGTTTAACTGTCAAACGCTCCTTCCACCCCCATCCTCCCTAAACAAAGTAGAAATTACAATGTGGAAGTGAACTATATCACAATAGTTCATTGTTAAGGAGTAGCGTAAGGTCTGCTTTTCTATGTTTCTTGTGAACAAAGAATTCTGTACAGAACAAAAATATATGAGAAAAATGATGCTCTGGCATTTGGGTTCCCTACTTGGGCAACTTGAAAAATATACAAGGCTCTTAAACAATGACCTTTTTTGATTTGTTCATAGTGATTTGCAAATATAACTTTTAAAACTATTTTATTTTGCTTGAAACATGAACCTTGGTACAAATTATTTTTTTTAAGTGAAGTGTTCAAAATGTAATGGTGCTAATGCTGTCTCTGTGGGCGTTTAACATAAAAAATGCTGAAGTGTTGTTCATGCCTTAATTTATGAGATTACAGGTAGAAAATATAGAATGCAGTTCCAAAGACTTAAATGAAGCAGTGGTTTGAGATCTCTTGCAGCACTGGTCAAATGGTTAAAAGAGAATGTTTAGCATTCCTGGGAGTCTCATGATGGAATGTGACTGCATTCAAAAACACAGTTAGCTGTTAGATAGCTCATAGCTATTGCTAAAAAAGAAGCTTACAGTGGTGTGCATGATTTGGGTAGTATGCTTATGAACTCTATATAATGTACCATTTAATTTCTTTATGCAAGAACTTTTATGATATACACATGATAACTTTAGTATACTGCATTTCAGGAAGTAAACTTAAAGGAAATTCACACTGATTCTTAAATCTTATTAGAAAAATTCTTAATAGCTATAGTGTAGTATTTTGTGTACTGCTTATTTTTCTTCCTCGCCCTGGGGTGAGTGAGTATACATGTGTACACCAGTACAGGAATGGACATAGCGGGGAAAATTATGAATACCCTTTTTTCCCCCCTGGAAATGGAAATTGGAGTCAGGGTTACAGCAGTGGAATGCAGTCCTCCTCCTTGGAGTGCTGTCCCTGTGGGTGCTTCACTCCAAGTGATGGTGCATCCCGGCGTTGTTGATCGAAGATCTTTGGTAGCAGTGCCTGGTCGGGGGATACCTGCTCAGCTGCTGTCTTGCGTTGTCGGGGTCTGCCTGAGCGCACACACCTCCCTCAATTCCTTCTCAACTGTCATCTGCTGAAGACGGGACTTGGGGCAGTGTTGATCTGTAGGAAATAAATAGAAAAAAACCCAGAAGTAGTTAGCTAGCCGTTTTCCAGTTCTCCCTTTCCTTTACCATAGTTTGTTAGTTTAAAAATAAAATAAATTTTCCTCCTGTTAGTCTGTTGTTGAGACTTTGCTGGCCGCTCATACTTTCATTATGCCACAGTCTCCAGGCTTTAAGAAATGTGGCTCCTGCAAGAAGTTTATGCTGTGCTTGGACGGGCACTCACTCTGCGTTAAATGCCTTGGGGAGACTCACGTCCATGGAAAGTCTCCACTGCATCAACTTGAAAACTAGAGTTTGCCTTGACAGAGACTTGCGGCTAAAAATACTTCTCGAGGAGAAAGCTCTGCAGGACCCTATGGAGAAGGGCAGAAAACACTCTCCCTCATGCTCCCCTGCTAGGTCAGAACCGATGAGGAGCCCGGCTTGACCCACTCATGCGAAGAGGCAGGAGGCCGTACTGTCTCCTACCAGAGAAACTCGAAAGGGTAAAGGATCTCCCGCAAGGTCTTTGTGCTATCAGTGCCGGGAGCAGGCAACTCTGACCACCCCAGCACTTCAGCAGCAATTCACACGGGGTGCAAAAGCAGGGACCCGACTTCCCACAGGGGGAAGCTCTCCTTGGCACTGGTTCTGCTGGCACTGACAATGTCTGGGCTTTTGCATTCTATCTTGACTGAACTAAACCAATTCATAAATCCCCTACGCTATTTGTTTCTATTACCGAGAGATCAATGGGTGAAGCTATCTCTAAGCAAAGACTCTCCAAGTGGATCTCGGACTGCATCAGATCCTGCTATCAGACCCAGAATGTTCAACCACCAGAGAGTCTTAGCACTCATTTTACTAGACCAATGTCAACAGCCATTGCCTTCCTTCACTACATACCTATTACAGACATATGCAAGGTGGCCACCTGGGCATCTGACCACATGTTTGCCAAACATTTTGCCATCACATGGGCTACCACAGCAGACACCATAGTTGGTCATACGGTACTGTCTACAGTTATCTCTGCCACAACTCCAAAATTCCACCAGTCATAATGAGTACTGTTTCACATTCGCCTGTAGAGGAGCATCTCCAGGGCCAGCACTCAAAGAAGAGAAAGTTACTCACCATGCAGTAACTGAGGTTCTTTGAGATGTGTCCCTGTGAGTGATCCACTACCCACTCTCCTCCCCTCTACTTTGGAGTACTAATCAGTCAATTCTATGGTAGAGAAGGAACTGAGTCCGGTACGGGACGCATGTGCACTCAGGCAGACCCTAATTATGACACGAGACAGCAGCCGAGCACATGCCCTCCCGACCAGGCACTGCTACCGATTAACGGCGCCGGGACGCACCGTCACTTGGAGTGGAGCACCCACAGGGATACACATCTCGAAGAACCTTAGTTACTGCAAGGTACGTAATTATTCTCTTCAATCTGTTTCTTTAATTCTTTCTTGCTGCTGATCATTGGAGGAGCTACAAGAGTCAAAATGAGAGCTCTGTGTTAAAGTAATATTTTGTAGGGGTCATTTAGTGGTCCCCAACCTTTTTGTCACCGCGGACCGGTCAACGCGTGACAATTTTACTGCGGCCCGGGGGGGGGGGGGGGGCGGATTGACTGCTGCCGCCGCCTCACCGCTCCTGCCACGCCGCCGCTGCCCCCCCCGCTGCCCCCCCGCTGCCCTGCTCCCCGCCGCTGCCTCGCTCCCCCCCCCGCTGCTCCCGCCGCTGCCCCACTGCCCCCCCCGCTGCTTGCCCCGCTCCCCCCGTTCCCCCGCCGCTGCCCCGCTCCCCCCGCTGCCCCCGCCTCACCGCTCCCGCCGCGCCACCGCTCCCGCCGCTGCCCCGCGGACCGGTACCAATTGATCCACGGACCGGTACCGGTCCGCGGCCCGGGGGTTGGGGACCACTGATTTATAGCACAGCAGTCCAAAAAGGAAAATAGTACTACTGTCATTGGTTTATGAGCAGAAAGGTAAAAATCCTATAAAAAAGCCTGAAATCCAAATTGCCTTACTTCTAGATGTTATCTTCTTCAGTTCTGTTAAAATTGGAAAATGACCTTGTAACTTTTACTGATGAGCAAAAGCTGATTTTCATTTTTCAACTTAAACAATTTTTTTTATTCTGGTTTTCTTATTAATTATATCTAAAATGCTATTTTAAAAGAAAATAAAATTACATTTTTAAAAATTGTTCATAGATGATAGTGACTGCAGTTTAGAACATGGTTCAGTCCCAGTACATAGGTGGTTTAGAAGCTGCAAGTCAGATTTTTGCACGGACAGAAAACTGCCTGAAGCTGATTGAGCAAGAGAGAGGGGGGAATTAACTGGCCTTACGGTGTGTGTTGTTTTTTCAGCATATTGAATGAATACTATAATAGTCACCTCTCCAAATCTGGTCTATTGCTTGCTGTTTTGTATGTGTACATTTCTTAAAGCATCCCATATTCTTAAATAATTGTGCTCTGAATTTGTGACTGTCTTGGGCACTCTTATTTTTGACATTAGCACATTTTGAAACTTAGTTAAAATATATATTAAAATATATAGTTAAAACAATAGTGCAGATGGCACCATTTTAGATTTCATAAAATTACAGACATGAATTTACCCACCAGATGGTCAGTTTCATTTTAACATGTGTTTCTATAATCCATGTTGTTGTTGGTTTTTTTTGTTTTTTTTTTAAAAACACCCCCCCACACACTGGGAAAAAAAACTGTTTTCCTGAAATAGTAAGATTAAAAGGTTGACTGAATAGTTTTTTTAAAAAAACTGCCAGGAACCCAAGTTCAGGTCTTTGCTTTCCTTATGTTATTCTTAATGCCTAAAGCAGAGTAGAGAGTTGTGCATGAAATATTTCAATAGATGTTAGTGGTGATGCAAAGCGTGACATGGAGGGGAAAAAGGTAAATAGGGTCTTGCCAGGCATGGAAGTAAAAAAGAGGAAAAATGTTTCTTGTAGTTTGACTAGACTACCAGCACTTGGTTTATGCAGTTTGGCTTGACAATGTGCTTTTCATTCATTGTGTCATCTTCCTGTCGCTTAGTAAGCTGTGCAACATTTGGGGGGTAGGGAGAAAGGAAAGGGCACTTTTTTTCACTAGTTTAAAAAAAAAACAGAATTACTTTTTGTGCTCAGATACCTTGATTTATTTTTTAAAATCTCACCTTTTCTTCCCTCCACCTGGCATCAGAAGAGGCCAATGTATTTAGATCCCCATTCAAAATTTTCAGTGTTGTCATATGGTAGGTCACACAACCCCCTAGAGTCATTAGAACTCGTAATCAGATAAAAGTTCATAAAATACACAGGGTAACCCACTTACCAGTTTTGATATCATTTATTTTAAATTTAAATACCGTAGTACAGTTAGGTTTGTGTATGCTGTCAGTAATCATTTTGAGTTTTGCTTATTCACATTGCTTTGCTTTAAAAAGCAAGGAAATTGGGGAAAATGCAATGATATTTTTAATGCGTTTAAGCAAAAGTTGGTTAGGAAATTTAGGTGGGGTTGTCATAACAACTATAATGCTATTTCGCACAAGCATTAAGGCATTAAAATGTCATCATATATGGTAATACAAGTTATCATATATGTAGATTGTCAGAAATAGGGTGCCTGTAGGAATCATAACACTGAATTTTTATTTTGGTATTTTAAAAATCTCAGCTATTTAGGGTTGCAATAAAATATTTTCTGAATGTAAAATGGTATTGCTGTTGAAGAGTCGTGGAAGATTGCACATCTAGTGCATGTTTGTGAATTGACTAGCAGCGATGAAAAATATTTTTCTTTTGAAGATGATAAACTGTGGTAGCTTGTTACCCAGTTGTTGAGTTTGACTTTGTTCCCGAGAGACTGCAGTCTCAAGAGCGAGTGGTAATTTACCCTGGCCATAGCTACCCTGGAGAATCTCCAAAACAGAGTGCTGGTTGTACCAAGTGAAAGGAGGTGGATTATAAACTGGTTTACCTTAAGAGGTCAGATTGAACCCTGAGACACAGAATTCCAATGCCCTTCTTAACTCATTAATATTTCTTAGGAATAAAAAAGATGAATATCCTAGTTGTCTCACTCCAGTGATGCAGATCATATGTATATACTTCCTAGTCTCTGTATTTAGAGAAATTCAGAGTTGACTGTTACTTCCCTGTACCAATCTGAATTCTCTTGAATATGACAAATTGAACCCTTGCATGTGACGTGGTGCGCATTTAAAGAGCGGCTGATGCCTCTTGATTGTTCGTTGTACTCCTACTTTTCCTTCACCTGTGGGTATTTTAAAAGGATAATCAAAACAGATGGATAAATGTTAAGAAATTTATTTTTTCTTGGACACTGGATTAGATAAACCCTTGT
This sequence comes from Sternotherus odoratus, assembly GCA_032164245.1. Classification (NCBI taxonomy): domain Eukaryota; kingdom Metazoa; phylum Chordata; order Testudines; family Kinosternidae; genus Sternotherus; species Sternotherus odoratus. Next base: position 196,208,904 of record JAVMKO010000002.1, on the reverse strand, counting down.
TCTGCTCCAGTATGGCGGTGTTCCTTCCAACATGGAGATCTCAAGTTAAAAGGCAATTAATCTGTTGTGTTGATGACAGTGTAAGGTGCTGAACTATAGATAACAGTGATGATGTGTTGGGACAACATTTGTATTCCTGTGGGCTTGCACAGTAAATATTGCCAAGAAGGACATACACCAGGGAGGAACATCTTTTGACAGCTGAATAACATATAATTTGTCTACTTCAGGGGCAGCAACCTTTGAGAAGTGGTGTGCCAAGTCTTCATTAATTTAAGGTTTCGCGTGCCAGTAATACATTTTATATTTACAGGGGCCGGCGAGGGAACCCCAGACCACTGGCCGCCCAGGGTTCCATCCATCCAGGCTGGCAGCAAGATGAGCAAAGCTGGCAGCTGGGACCCCCAGGCCAGCAGCAGGCTGAGCAGCTCAGCCCCATGCTGGACTGGGGTTCTGGCTGCTGGCCCCAGCCGGCTAGGGTGACCAGATTCCTGATTTTATAGGGACGGTCCGCATTTTTGGGTCTTTTTCTTATATAAGCTCTTATTAGCTCCTACCTCCATCCTGATTTTTCACGTTTGCTGCCTGGTCACCCTACAGCCAGCCGTGGTCCTGGCTGCTGGCCCCACCCAGGCCTGCTGCTAGTTTGGGATCCTGGCCACCGACCCCGCTTAGCCTGGGATCTGACCGCCAGCCCCACTCAGCCCCTGGGGTTATGGCTGCTGGCCCCAGCCAGTCGGGGTCCGGCCCCGCTCAACCTGCTGCTGGTCTGGGTTCTGGCTGCTGGCCCCGCTCAGCCCACTGGCAGCCCGAGGTTCCGTCCATCTAGGCGGCAGTGGGCTGAGCGGGGCCAACAGCCAGGACCCTGGTTGGCAGCAGAGTGCCACTAAAAAAGCAGCTCGCATGCCACAGGTTGCTGATCCCTGGTCTACTTAATTAGGACCTGTACTGTTGAGGCTAAAAAATGGTGGGAAACTGAATTTCAAAGGCTTACGACTTCACTTACAAGTGTTTACACTTTGCAGAATCCCATGTTTTTATAAGACCTCCTTGCACTTAACATGTATTGTTAATTTTTTATTTTATAAAATGCATTCATATCATGCTGTTCCATGATAGTCAGCAAAAATCTGACTCTTCCCTGTCTGTCCCTTTGTTCCATGAAATAAACTAAATGAGCCCATCACCCAACCACACTTCAGATAATAGTCTGAGAAAAGAGGAAAGTTTTATGTAATACCTGAAGTCAGTAGACTCAAAAATGTCTGACTAGCTGAGATGGAAACTCAAGAACCTTTCACAGTGAAGACTGCAACCAACCAGCCCTCTGAGATTAAAATCTAGAGATGGTAAGCAGTACTTCAGCTAACCTCCTGTTTTGACAGTACATTGGGAGAGATCTTCCCTTAGCCAGGATCCAAGCCGTAAGCTTTTACAGATCAATTTCAATATCCTGAATTCTTCCTGGAACCAAATAAGCCACTGAAGCAGTCTGAGAATGGGTGTAATATGATCGCTGAGGGCTAACAGTGGCAAGCAGATGGGTAGCCTCATTTTGCACAAATTTTACCTTTCAAATAGCTGTTGACGATCACTCTGTTTATAGGATAATGCAGAAATTGTGGTTTTTAAAAAAAGTGTAAGCTTTTATGAAGGTCGGCACAAAATGCATACTAAGTGATTCACTGCATAAAAATATTTATTCCTCAAACATAAAAAGGTGCACACATTGTGTAAAATGAAAACCTTACTTACAGAACTGCAAAACAAGAATGGAGTCCCCACTTAAACTCATGAGCAGTACCACTCTTCCATCAGGTGTTACAAACTGGGAAATCTTTATTACCTTGTTCACTTTTTTCAATACTCGGCCAGTTACAAAGTTTGGATTAGGCTACAAACAGGCTCAAATGTTGCTGAGCTGGATGGTCAAGAATGCAGGGTTGTGTGTGGTTTTTCTGTTTTGTTTTGTTTTGAAGACCATTGTGAATTTAACTTGCCTGCCATCTCTGACTTGATGCCACAGCTTCCAACTTTTCTATAGAACAAACTGTCAGATAATCTCCTTCAAATACATTGATGTGTGGTTGAAGCTTGTAGATCAAAATTTCTATGCTAGAGGGAAGAAAATCAGGATTACATTCCATCAGCCGTATTTCAGCCTCTTCTTCCTGTACTATATTCAAGTTCTATGAACTTTTTTTGGGGGGGGGATTGGATTTCATAGTTCCTCTGGATCATTTTTCTGTTTTATTCTTCTGTGAGTCTACCTTTCTCTTTAATTAAAACAAGACATATTTCCACCGAGACTGATAGTAGCATTATCAGCCTCTGTCTTGTCAAGTACCTCCAAAATCTTTAGTTGGTTTTTAAAATTGAATTCCTTTCTGAAGTCCTAGATTGTGTGAGGTTTTTGTTTTTAAATTAACATTGTCCTTGTGATCAGTTCATATTTTAATATACTAATGGTAGTTAGATGCAATTGGAGAATGTGCCTGAGTGTCACTGGGGAAGCTTGGGCATCAGTCCTTTCAGCCAGGCAACCGTGAGGCTGATGATTAGTGCAGAATTTTTTTTGAACTTTCACCGTGTGCTTTATGATGGCTCTATAAGTTATTGAGAGAGAACTAAAGTTGAGTGTCCTGAACACTTAAGTCAGAAGCTTATAATGGGTGCATCTTGGGAAAGGACCATTCTTTCTATTTTCATTGTATGAGCAAATGACAAGAGGCCGCCTTTGTCATATTACACTTGGCACTGTTGAATGGCATCTTGGGAAACTCTGAAACAGTATTCTTAAGTTTTCTTTTTAGGTGTGGAATCAATAACATTAAAGTATGAATGCGCTTTTCCCAGTATGGGCATGTGTAGCCATTATCTGTTTGGTCAAACAAGAGAAACAATCACTTTTCATTAATGTTGGTGATTCTCTCTTTTTTTTTTTTTAAACTCTTCCTTTAGTTCTGACTCATTTTTCACATTCAGTATACAGTAATGGACCTGTAAGTTTAAATCTGGCTGGGGAGTACATCTGGGGAAGTGCTTCATTTGTTTCTTTCAATTGTTAATGTTAGTTTTAATTTATTATACAATTAAGTTTCAAGTTTCTTTTCAAGTGGTCTCCTTTCAGCTGTTTTTATAGTATAGTCAGTTTTCTGCCCTCCTCTTCCCTAGCCCCCCAGTTAGGTGTGGGTTTAACAGACTGCTCCTGATTTGAAGCTAATGTTAAAAGTCTAGAATAGGGACTAGAGTATTATTGTGACTAGTTTTCATTTGTTCCTATGTATTAAGATGATGACATAGAAAACCCAGTTACAGGACCAAACTAATCAATATTCTGTAATTCCACTTCAATGGCAAAAGTTTAATTTAGTGGCAGCTCAGAGTTTTTGGATGCCCCGCCAACCACAGAACCATGCAGATGTTTTTCTTAAAATCAATATGGTGATTACATCATAAGAAGCAACCATGACTAACAGAGAGACCAGTTCCTCAAAGTGATATCCCAAGAAGATTCCCAATATAGAAGTAAAGTCAGAGTCCCAAAGCTGTAAAAATCAATGAGCCTGTCCAGCCTTTTAGGTCATGTACGCCCATGCAGACCACCACTTCCTCACTTGGGGCTGTCTTCCCTGCAATTGCCTGAGAATGAGAAGCCTGTATTTTAAATACCTCCTGTATTTTAAATACCTCCTATTTCCCCCCCTTCCCTGGCATGCTTTACCATTAAAAGTGACAGCCAAGCCTTCCCCTTCCCCAGTGTGCTACCAGAATGGTTCATTCAACCTCACTTCAAAATTACATATACAATATACACTGCAACTTTGACTAGGAGGTCTTCAAACCAGAACAAGAGTGCATCTTCATTCAGCAGAACAGGACAGTAGTACAGATTCTGGTTTAAATCAGCAGTATTAGTTGAATATTTCTCAAACCCTCCCATTTATGAGCTAAAAGGGGTAGAGGAGATGATTGGTTGCCCAGATTTGACCATTCAGTTGTTGCCAGTTAACCAATCACTAGAAAGGTAAAAAAAAAAACAAAAAACGGTTTTCTTCAGGCAAGGAATGTCTGTCTGTTTACATTAGGGTCACCAGACAACAAGTGTGAAAAATCGGGACAGGGGATGGGGTTAGTAGAAGCCTATATGAGAAAAAGACTCAAAAATGGGGACTGTCCCTATAAAATCAAGACATCTGGTCACCCTTCACAATGGGCACCCCTTTACAGTCTGAGCCAAATGGTAATGAAGGATTGTGAAATCTTCGGAGAAAATTTACAGAAAAGTTACAAGCAGGTGAGGGCCTTGCTTACAGATAAGGATAATGAACTTTAAGGATTATAACTATAACTAGTGGGTTTGCTTCATGAAAAAGGGATCTGAGCCAGACTTGGTTGAAAATACCGGGAAGAACTTTTGAGTGAGACATCCTCCTATCTAAAGAAGGATATAATGTGTTACAATAGAACTTCCAAGTTCTGGACACCTCAGGAATGGAGGTCGTTCATAACTCTGAAATGTTCTATAATTCTGAACAAGATTTTAGACTTCAGCCACAGAGGTATGTGTGTGGATTCTGACTCTTGGGGCTTTAGGCTTGCCCTGCAGGAGCACCAGAGCTCAGGACTTTAGACCTGGGGAGAGTGATGTGGCTTCAGCCCTGCAGCTCCATTCCTGGCTTTTGCTCTGTGGGGGGTCTGGGGCTCCCCATGGCTCTGCTTCCATTTTCAGTGGCGGGAGGAGGTCACCAGGACTTGGGGCTTTAGCTACCGTGGGAGCGCTTGGGCTGAAACCAGCACTCCCCTCGTAGCTAAAGCCCTGAGCCCCGGCATCTCAACAAAGTTGCGGGGCTGAAGCCCAGAGCCCCAGCACTCACTGGGTCTAAAATCCTGAGTCCTAGTGCTCTTCAGGGTCAGAAGCCTCATACAACCCTCACCCCGGCCTGGAACCCTGACCTCCCCCATGGTTGCAGCTCCAGTCCCCCTGTGGCTGAAGCCCTGAGGCAGTACAGTCCTTGTGTGTGGTTTGTGGGGGTTTTTTTTTTGGGTCTTCGCTGCTGTCTTATTGATTACTCCCAGTTCCACATGTCTGGTTGACCAGTAAGTCTGTAACTCTGGTGTTTGTATCTTTTAAGTTTTACTGTATTAAATTTATTCTATAACTTTTTAAAATTTTGTTTTATACTCAGCCATTTGTTCCTATATCTCCCACTGGTTTTTATTTGAATCTCTCTGTTTGTTCTTCAATTATAAAACAAAAGAAAATTTAACTTGAGTGCAGTTCATAATACAGGAATGGTGCTCTAAAGTAAAATTTGGTAAAGTGTTTGTACATTGTTCCTTTGGGAACAGAGGATCTTGGATTTCTGTGGGCAATCAGTGATGAGGGGCCAGATACCACAGTGGGATACTTTGAAGGGACTTGGGGCAGGAGTGCATCTGTTGACAAGTCCTGTCTCTCTGTCGACTATACTGCACGCTAAGCTGGTGATGCCATGATCCGCTAAATTGACACAACTGTGTTGGTCTGGTGAAGACATGATGTGACATAACTTACATCGACTTAAGCAGTAGTGTAGACAAGGCCAAAGACAGGACTGGTGTAAACCCGAAGAGCTTACTTGAGTGGATGATAAGCTGGTGGTGGTGGGAAGCTAACATCCAGCTAGCACAGGCAAGACTCCTTCATGGGGGGAACAGATGGTAACAAGGTAACTTTCAGCCTTGGGTTCCCCAAGAAGTGTCAGACACTCTTTCTGTAAATATAAGACTAGTTTCCCCATTTTTAGAAGTTCAAATAAAAGGTTAGATAAGTGATGAGCGAAACTTCCACAGTATGCCTAGGAAAATCCTGCCTAATCTCTGCTGTCCTTTTTAACCTCCTGGAGTCTGAACATTAGGCTGATACTATCTCCTTTATTCATCAGTTTTTAGATATTGTTGATAACTTGTGTTAGACCAACATTGCTGAAGTCCTTGAACCCTAAGTTTCGGGAAACAAAATTTACCTTGATTGATTTTATTTATTTATCTGTATTCACATTTACTCACCTCAGAACAATTAGGCCTCAAGCCTGCAATTTATAACACATGGACGGATCTCTAAATCTGCATGGGAGAACTACTAGAAGTGAGTGGGGCCCTGAACCCATGCAAGTTTAACCACACTTTTTGTAAATTGCAGGATTGGGGCCTAAGAACAATGGTTTCTACTGTGTGTCATAAGTGACCTACTATTACCCAAGTTTCTTTTAAGTTCACACCTTTCTACTCAGCAGAAAAAACATCTTTAAAGCTCCTGCTGGAGGTCTGAGCCCTTTGGGCAAGGCGTGTTGGATATTCTGCCCCCAATGTTGATCCTTGTGTCATCTGAAGGGGTCAATCTATAGCAATGTGAATTCTTCCCAGATCATGTTGACCTAGGACTGTATACCCAAAATTTACTCTCCACATGGCAGCATGTTTCTATATCCACCCAATCAAAAATTCTGCACATTTTAAAAATTAAAATTACTTCACAATGCAGATCACTCAGGTTTGATTTGTTTTTGTATTGATAAAATTTTCAGGGTGGGATTAACACTTGATCTGTTAAAGCAAGAGAATGACACTCCAGTATGAGAGCATAATTGAAGGGTGGCTGTGTAACCTTAGGTAACAAAGTCCCATGGCACCTTAAAGACTAACTATAAAGTTTTGAAGCATAAGCTTTCATGGGCTAATACCCACTTCGTCGGATGCAAGCAGTGCACTTCGTCGGATGCACTGCTTGCATCCGACGAAGTGGGTATTAGCCCACGAAAGCTTATGCTTCAAAACTTTATAGTTAGTCTTTAAGGTGCCACGGGACTTTGTTACCTCTGCTATTCCAGACTAACATGGTTACCTCTCTGATTCTGTGTAACCTTATTCTGTGTGAGTAGTTGCTATGCCAATATAGATAGAATAAATTTAAAAAAATCTTTCTAGAGGTACAAGGCTTGGTGAGATGTGACATGGGTATTTGAAAAAAGATGTAGATAAGAATTGGGGCACTACAGACTGGTTAATTTCAGTTCATGTCTGTATCGTTGAATGATTCTTAATCTGTTGAGGACGAAATAAAACAAGTATAGGCTAGTTAGAGATGGCCATCAAGGGCTTACAAAAGGCAGGTCATACTTCCCAAACTTGACACTCTTTTTTTTTTGGGGGGGGGGGGGAGAGGACATGGTAGTGGTAAAGTGTTTAGTTTGAAGCAGTTAATATAACTTATGTCTGTTTAGATACATTTATCACTCTAGTTTCAGAGCTCCTACCTGGACTTTAACACATTATGGGTGGGACTTGCAAAAGCTCTGTGTTGTCTTGCACAGGGGTAGCCAACGTGAGCCTGAGAAGGAGTCAGAATATACCAGGTTGGACACCCCTGATCTGGGGGAGGAAAAAAGAAACATTCAGGCCCCCAGAAAATATAAACTGCTGACATTTTCTCTCCAGTGTTCATTTTGTGGAACAGTCCATATTTCAGTAAAGCTTTTTAGTGGCTGCAGTAAGTTTTCCCCCTGCTAGCCATCCCTGTTTGCCTGTATTTTAAAATTCTAATTCCTTTCTCATTTCAGCATTTATTTCCTAACTGTCCTGCCTCCTCCATTCTTGGCTTCTTTTTGCAGTAACTTCACTTCTAAAAAGACCTTCCCAAAATCTTCCTCCAGGTTTTCTCAGAACTTGAACTAGCTATGTCGTCTGTTATCTGGAAATGTACACTTGTCCCACCTAGCAATAGTTGCTAAGTGCTACATGGTTTCTAGCCTCCTGTCTGCATATGCTGTTAAATAGATACAGAAGGTTTCTAAAGAATTTATGCACCCAAATCTTTAGCTTTTTCCTCCTCTATACTTTTCCCAGAAGCACTTATGATGGCTTTGACAAAAACACATGGATGCACCAAAACCCAAAAAGATAGCAGTAAGGTGCTGTAATTCTTGCAGTGCCATGCCATCTGTAGTCTAGTATACATGGCTGGGTTTTTAGTTTAATATTTAGATAAAGCAGTCCTCAGCCAGGCACAGGGATTCTTCCCTAAGGCAATGCAAGAGAGATGTAAAAGAATGTTGATCCCAACCTCTTCCATATCCTTTCTTAATGAGGGAAGAACTGGGCTTGGAGACAACTAAATGCGTCCTGAACAGATGACATCATTTCTACAAGACTGACTCTTGTTTTCTTGGCTTACCAGCTTCAAATAGGTTTCTTAGATGCCCTCTTCGTAGGCATGAAACTGAAATGCAGCTTCAGCAGATACTGCTTTTATTTTTAAGGTTTCTTGAGTCACTGTTGATTGAGTTTAATAATCTGTGTCTTTTCATTTCCTCCTAGTCCTTTACTTAAAACCTATTGGTCTTTACTGGTGCTGTTTAAATCTCTGAGAAAATATTTTGGTTGTTTCAAAACTGTTTCAGCCTACTGAGATACAGTAGACTCTCGATTATCCAGGATGATAGGGAAAAATTGAATCTTGGTTAATAAAATCCCAGTTAATCACCATCCATAGGAAATATGGGGTAGGTGGGTGCGTTTAGTTCACCGGCCGCCCTGCACCCTGTTTTTTGGTTTGGTTTGCCAGCCGCCCTGAGGGGAAGGGAGAAAGGGGTGTTGGAGGTTGGTTCGCTGGCTGCCTTGAGGGAGGGGGGTTGGTTTGCCAGCCGCCCTGGGTTTTTTGTTTGTTTGTTTTTGCTTCCCCAGCTGCCCTGCACCCTGGTGATTTTTTTTCCCCCCTGGGGCAGCAACAAAGCCAGAGCCGGCCCTGCGAGTTACCAGTATTTTCTTTTTTTCACATCCCAGTTAATCCGCAACCCGGTTAACGTGCTCCCGGATAATTGAGATTCTCCTGTAATCTTTCAAAAGCTAAAGTTTTCTGTAGAGAATTAACTGCATGTTTTCTTTTTTCCATTTTCAAACCTGAAGGGAGAAGGGTAGATGCATGGTAGACTTCCTTTAAAAGCATAAAAGAAAAAGTAAGATGCATGGCTGCCTGTGGTAATTGCCCAACAATTGTGGGTGTTATCAGTCTGCTTGGCTGCTACAGCTGCATCTAACAATTTCCTTTTCATATTTTTCAGTTTACCAAAACTCTGAGATTCTCATTCTCTGGCAACATGGCAGCCAATATCCTTCTGGCTGTGGAGGACTGGACACCATTTGGAGCCAGTCAGTACTACTGTACTTGATAATTTATTAGGGAGGCTGCTAGTCAACAGTATGAAGGAGAAAATTGGGATAAGTAAAAGGATTTTATTAAAACAGTATATTTTGAGTTTCTAAGGTTGGTGACTATTCTGCTATGTTTAAAACAACAGTATTGGAATTTAAGGTTCCATGAGCTCACAAAAAGCCTCGTTGTATATATCTAAATATTTTTTTAAATTCAAACATTGTTAAATTAGATATTTGTCATAGCCAGAAGGCTTATGCATCCAGTCTTTTCTTTAGTAGACTAAAAGAACAAATGAGCGAACCTTTCAGGATTTATTCTAGTGAGATTTTTCGAAATTATCTTGTTTCTGCCTGCCTATTCCCTTTTTCTAAGAATGCATTATTTAGATGTACCAGAATATATTTTAAGTTTACTAAACAGTCCTGCCAATTTGCTATCTTGCTGACTTGACAGATGGGGGGAGGAGGGGAAAGTCCTTGTTCCTGAATCTCATCACTGCATAGCTCTGATACTGTTGAGTACCATACGGACAAAAGCTGAGTCAGAGCAGAGAAGCAATCTGCGCTATAGGCAGGCATGGCCCAGCTCAGGATTTTAGACTGCATGATCAACCACAACTGGAGTTTGATATGTAACCTGTACTGTGCTTGGAGTGGCCAGGTTTGTCTATTCACTATATTTAACTATTTGTGAAGAGAGGATTTTATAATTATTTTGTCAAAAAGAAAAAGCTCCAAACAACCTTCCCCTCCCCATTCCCCAAGACTCCTGTTAGAAACATCTGGAAAGCAAGGCTTACCTTTAACCATAGAGTAATCCTTTGTAAATTGTAGATTGTTGTGTTGCATAAGCTTTCACTAACTGCTTTTTTTTTTTTTTTTTTAAATCTTGACTGTAAACTGTACCTGCAGAGGCTTCAGTTTTGAAGGTTTAACTTTGTAAATTGCAGGAAAGAATACAGCATGTAATAGATAGATCATGAAAAAGGGGAAATGCAAAACAAAAACCCATACCCTCCATCAAAAACATTTTTAAAAACTTTCTTTAATTTACTATTCTAACATGACTCTCAACTTCCTTGACTATTTTGATAAAGGGAAACGCTGCTCTCTTCTGTTTGTTTGGGATATAAGTGCCTGTCATTGCAAGATGAAGTTCAGATACACAGAACTATGTTTTAAAAAACACATATTGTAAAATAAATGAACTCCCCCAGGAGGTGGTCTAGTTTTTCATAGGGACAGCATGGAGCCTAATAGTAGTGTTTATGACAGAATAGAGGAGAAGCTATAGATTGAGTTTTAGAAGCTATGTTTGTTTATATATAGAGTGCAATTTTTCATTATTTAAAATACTACTATTCAGCTGTCATAATATTTTCAGAGCAGTCTATATTTTACTTTGATTATGCCTGACAAACTTAATGGAAGCCACTGAAAATAGGACTCTAGGTAATGCACATTTCACGATCATTCCTCTATAATGTAGGGAAAATAGTTGCTATTCATTTGTGTAAACCAATAACTTACCTTTCTGTATACCTTGCTGGTTCAAAAATAACTCTGACTTCACTAGCCACTTTCAACTCCTCTTTTAAAACCATAAAAAGTCTTGAATACCTTATTTATATGGATATACTTTTTAACTAAGCAAATATATTGTTGCATGTTAATTAAATCACTCTTAATCTGATATAGATTTGTGCAATAGCTGTCAACATCTCTATCTCTGTGCAAATGTACTTTTAAAATCCGATCAATTGAAAACAATATTTGCAATTAGCTTGATTAGTTGCACATAGGATTATCTAGTAATTTGCTGTTGAAAATGTAACTTTTCTCTTCTACCTCTCCAATACTTCCTTTTAAACTAGTTTGTTTGTTTGTTTGTTTATTTAAGAAGCTGCATCATAGTGTCCTGGCAAAAAGCCCAGCTGAGGTTTCTCAGGAGATTGTCCTTCATGTTGCAGGGAAATTCAAGGAAAGGGAAACTTCAAGCATTATGGTTTGAAAGACTCTTGAGCAAAAACCCTAATGTTTACATTATAATAGTAATGGACTCTAGGTGCTCAAAGTGACAAGAAATGACAAATGTTTTTATTAAGTTAAAATATACACATAAATAGGCCTCTTTTCTCTTTGGTTCTCATTATATTCCCTACAGTGTCTCATTACATTTCTGCATCTGTTTTGATTTTTTATCTAGTTTCCTCAGAGGTGGCAAGAAATCACCTGCTTAGAGTTCTGTATGAAACACAAATCAAAGCTGACAACTGCTACCTATACTCCAGAAATCAAGAAGACGAAAGAAAAGGGGTGGGATTGTGTCACATGGTTTATTTAAGCATTCTGACTAAATAATAGGTTGTGTGGGGATTAGTTTTTGAGACTGACAATAGAGAAAAGTAAACCGAATAAAGCAAGCCAGGATCCACATTGCTGACAAAAGCTAGAATCAGTTTAATTTTAATTGCCCTATTTTACAATATTTTTCTAAAGCAAATTAGGTCTCTGTTTTGAAATTTGAAGTAAGGTGGTTTTAGTAATGAAGCATAACCAATGTATTCATTTAGTTGAGAAATCCTGCTGAAATGCCTTGTCTTGCTAACTTTGTTTAAAAAAAAAAAAAAGAGAGAGGAGGAATTCTGCATCACTTTTCCCATAAGTAAAATTAAAATCCTGTTGTTGATGGTGCATTCTAGTGAGCACTTCAATAGCTTTTCTCTGGGCCTTCATGTAAATCGTCTTTTCCTATGGATTTGGATGGTCCCCACTACAGCTAACACTAAACAGTATATGTGGTGGATTCTTGGACACCCCCCCTCCCCCATACAAGGACTTACACCCTCTATATGTTCTGAAGGCAAGCTCTGTTCAAGCTCCCTACTTAAGTGTTTAAAGAGAGTGCAGGTCAGAAAGGAGATGGATGGGGATAGGGTTAGTCTGCTGGACTGTGGCTGCATGTATCGACCAGCTATTCCTCCCACACTCGATGAATGGGGAGCACAGCACTAGTTTGAGCTATTGTAGCCTCCATGAACAGTTCTGCAGCCTAGTGTGATTCCATTGCCCGTGACCCCTGTAGAACTCCAGAGCAGTTCCAAATCCCATGAGCTGTATGTTGGTTGTAGGTTTGCACCCTCTGGGGAAAAATATTTTTGTTCTGAGCAGACACTCAATATATTTTCAAGAGAAAAAGAAGGTTGCTAGGTTAGTAGTAAGTATATGCAATTACTCATTAATGTAATGGAAGAGACATCTGACCCCTGGAGGCCCCTTTTTCTATTACAACACTGAGGTTGTTCTCTCTCTCCCCCCCCCTCCCCCCCCCTCCCCCCCCCCTCACGGACAGGAAAATACACTAATATGAGAAAGGCAAGGGATATTTTCTGCTCTGTACTGGGTGTCTAAGATTTTAAGAACAACCAATATGGTCCTATCAAAAATGAAAGTTAGTGTAACTGGGAACTACTGGGACTTATGTGGATCTGTAATTGTTTTTACTTTTAGGTTGTGTATTCTGAATACATACTGTATGTGTGTTTAAAATTTAGATTTTAAATTATGTAATGCTTGACACTAAGATGGAAACCTATAAGGACAAATTCTTCTCTGATATAAATCCGTGTTGTTCCTCTGACTTCAGTAGGTTAGGGTTTTCACTGCAAGCCCTGTGGGATGATGATGACTGTGTGTTTCATAGGGTGCCACCTATATCTTCACTTGAAAGCTGTCACATCTCATTGTTAATTTAATGTAAGATTATGCCAAAACAGATTAAGCATTTTTTTGTTCTTTATTGGGCCACATTTTGGCTTTTCCCCCACCCTTTCTTAAAATCACCTCATTTCTCACTGTGTGCTGAGATCTCCTGCTGCTCCTTTCTTGCATCGTCTGACTACATCCATCTCTAGGGAGATGGGTGGTTTCAACAGTGGGAGATGCACAGACTGCTTAAAATTTCCACATGATTGCAAAATTTAAGGATTAGTTAAGGGGGAGTAGCAGATGGCAACCTTATCATGTGGGAGATTTGTGTCTTCTAGAAACAAATTTACATGCAAGCCTGTTGGATGCATCTCCAAATGCATCAGTATAATAGATTATTAATTCCAATGTTAATAGATTCCAGTCTTTCTGACAGGACTAATAATTCTCTATTTTTTGAGGACTTAGCTTTGTCTTTTGAAAATTATTTTAAAATTCACAATGAACTTGAGTGTTACAAGGAATCTGTGAACAGAGAGAGACTTGAAATCTCAGAAACAAAAATCAGTAGACTGAAGTGTGACCTACATTTGGTAAATGTATGGAAAATGTACCTTTACTTTTTAGCAGCTGACTTGGTTCTTTCTTTAATATGAAGGTAGATGAACTGTTCCTCCATGGCTTTTTATGGAGCTTTGAGGAGACATAATTTCCTTAGCCTTTAAGATGCATACAGACCCGGAAAGGTGAACTGCGTAGACCAAGTATTTGAGTTGATCAGTACCTTTTCTATAGTTGATCACGGTGCTTGTTTTTGAGTGGAGTAAGGCTCTTTCCTTGCTCCCTTCACAATATCTGAGCCATTAATTGAATTACACAGCTGTGAAGAACACAGCCCCCACTAGGCCATGGGTCTCCCAATATAACAGCTTTAATTAATTTATTGAGGAGCAGAGCTTCTGAATGTTGTTTCCATCAGTTTGGAATTCTTCACTGTAGCTAATCACATGGTTTCATTATAAAGAATAGGCCTGACTATTTGAATGGGTGGTGTAGGGGTCTTTCTAGTATATTCAGAAGTAGGTATATAAAGGAGGCTTGTTATGCTTGTGTTATAGGTTGGACTAATGTATAGAATGTCGTGGTTTTTTAGTTTAAAACAAATCGACAATATAATAGTTCTGTTCATTGTCATGGGTTTTCTTTTCATATAAAGTACTGCAGTTCCCTCTGTTTCTAAATCTTGTAAAGTAATTTTGGGGAAAGAGAATGAAACCGTGCAGTGGCCTAGCTATCACATTGCATACCAGCTTCAGAAAGTAGAAATGCTGCAGAGATTGCTGCACTGCAGGGATACTCTTCTTTAGGAGAGTCTGTTTAATTTAGTAAAGCTTTTTTAATGTTATCATTTCTCAGTAAATCTAAAGGATAACAAAATAATTAGGATGGTTAAATTCCTTTTGGAAATGACTGCAGGTTGATGGCTATTTTGCAATTTTTACATTTTGTATTGGATATTTTCATACAGTATTCATATTTTTGCATTCTACCTCCCTTCTCTTCCCCAAGAAAATTATGCATAATGCATTTTTCCCCTTTCCTTACTTGTGCAGGGATTTTTTTGTATTGTATTTGTTTTAGAATTTTTTAAAAAAGGTATAAGATTATTCATTAAAGGGAAGAGTTGATGGGTGAATTTCCTGTTGATGGTTTTGCACCTGTTACAAAAAGTATTATTTGATGTTTGTAAATACTGGAAAATAACTTGGCAGCAGTAAGCAGTTCAAAAAACAGTGATAGCCATGCAAATACACGTAGACTTGATTTATATATGTTAAATATATTTTATTAATACAGTTTCCTGTTGAAATAGTCTTTCCTGGCCCATGTCCCAAGTGTAGGTTTATCCATCTCTGCCTTAGCTGCTATTATAGAAGCACTTTCAGCACAAACTATTTGGAAGTGTGCAACTTCCTTTTGACCACATCACAGATGGTTGAAAAAGCTTTTGGTTTTACAACCTGCCACACACTGGTGCAGACCACTTCCTTTCTCCTTTGTCTCTCTTTTTATCCAGTTATTACGTACATGACATGTCTGACCACTGTTGGCATGAAGAGTAGGAATTCCCAGGTGGATTCAGAATTTGGGTCTACTATTAGTCGCCACAAACACATTTTAGTAAGGATGCCCTTAGGTCAGTGGTTCCCAAACTTTAACAACCCACAAATCCCTTTCACTAAAATGTCAAATCTCACAACCCCCTCCTATAAATGAATATTTCCAGGGATTTTCTCCCTTCCCTGAGCATAAATTATAGAAGTAGTAATCTTGGAAACATAAAATTTGTTTTTTGACATGCTTATTACACACTATTATTCATAATTGCAGTATTTTATTACATTATGAAAATGGCAATAATCTTCCAAGATCTCACTTTTGTAGCTTGTATCACTTTTGATTAAGACGGTTTCTAAGACAAGGCTCCTACGGTTCATCATGGAGTATCCGATCTGAAACCGCATGGAGGATGTAACCAACTCAAATAAAGAGTTCCGCCTACACAAGCATTTGGGTCTTGAGCAGTCAAGGCAAACAATGCACACTACAAAAAGGTTAAACTTATTTTTCATAATTTTAAAAACAATACTAGCAGCCTATTTAATTTTAAAACAGAAAAAATATCCACCTTCCTTTCCATTTCTTATAAGCAGTCTTGAAGTTTAAATCTCAGTGATGGATGCGCTTGCTTTGATCTGCATAGCTCTTAGAAGTCCTTAGGACTCTGGGCTGCCCTAGGAATGGCTCTGTCCACCACTAGGGAATTTTTTCTTGACAACCCTTGTAACATTTCATTAACCCCAGTTTGGGAATCACTGCCTTAGGTAATACACTTTTTATGTTTTCGGGGCCTGTTTCTGTTTTCAGTATTCTATAATGACAAAAGCTGGCAAAAGTTGTTCCTCTTTCTCCATCCTCTATGTAGAGAAGTTAGGATGGCTGTGTTTTAGCATAATGTGTGATTGTTCTAACTTAGTCTTTGTCTACCACATCAGCTTGTAACTGAGAGCCTACGTAGGAAGCACAAAATGCTTGTTTTTGTGGGCCGTACCATAATTTTGTCTTTCGTATGTGTGGAGTTCTTAACTCTCAGTGTAATCTGGAAACTTTCCTATTGTATATTGATAGTAGAATTTTTTTTCTTAAAAATGTAACCCTTAGAGAGTTTGTTTTTAAGCACTATATTAGGTATATGCCTACAGTTTCTTACCCCTCAGTGTTTGAGTACAGTACAATTCATAGATTCCAAGTCCAGAAGGGGCCATTGTGATCATCTAGGACCCAAAATAATTCCTAGAGCATATCTTTTAGGAAAACCTCATCCAGTTATGATTTAAAGTAATTAGATTTATGATGATGTTGATTAAATATCAAGCTTTAATAGGCAGGCTTTTTTTGTGAGGGGTAGGCAGGGCAAAAGAGAGTCTAGGTGTTAATCTTATTCCCTTAGTTTTCTTTTTGTCTCGGACATTATGAAAACTATGTCCTCAACATTTGGCTAATGAATTACCTTTTTGTGGAATGTTTTGGTTTGAAATGGAAAACGTTTCTATGAAATCTGTTAGTTTTATTCTAAAAGCTGTCTCTTTTTAGGGGCCAAGTAAATCTTTTGAAGGTGGAATCTAAAAAGCTGAAAGAATGGCTCAAAGTAGTAATCAAAGATGGTCTCATGGCTACGGAGTTCACTTGGACTTGAGACATAGGTTCTGTTCCCTGCTTCATCGCAGAATTTGGGACCACATGCAAGCCACTAAGGCATGGTCTCTAAGCTGGTTTAACTACATTGTTGCAACTTTACATGTTTAACAAGTGCAATTTATTTGTGTATACAAACCCTTGATGTCTACATGGTGTGTCAATTTCCTGTTTGTAAAATGGGAATAAAAAATACTTCCTTACTTCACAGTTGGTGTGTGGGTAAATACATTAAAAACTGTGAGACGTGCAGTGCTACAGAAATGGGGGCCAACATGAGTACCCTCTATTGGTAGGTAGAAAAATGTCCAACTATTTAATGTTTGTCAGAGAAAACCAGATGCAGAGTACAATTCTGTGCTGTTGCTGAAAGCAGAGTAGAACTTCTGCTCAGTGTTCTAATATGCAATGAATTACATTAGAAATAAAGTCCAACGCCAAGGATGCTGCCCTGGTTTCCTCTTTTGGCTAAGGCGTTTTGGTGAGGCATGGGCTATTTCTGGCAATGCAGCCAGTTGGGAGATATCTGGGCTCTACTGCTGGCTCAGTGTAAATCATTATTGCATAGGGCTATTGGTACGAAGCACACAGAATCTTAACGATAAACTGCTAATGATTTGTAAAATATTGGTTTGGATTTGTGCACTTTATTTGGTCCACTTTATGTTGTATGAAGATGGTCTGAAAAGTTGTGTATAGTCTTTTTATGTGAAATATTTTATTAAAAAACATCAAGAATGTCTACTAATCTTATTTAGTTGGACAGCTTGTTGGAAGGTTCTCGGAATGCTAACATACTGTTAAATTAAATTCAAGAGTCTATCCTGCAGTCTGGATATCTTCACAGTTCAGAAAACATTGTTTATTATTAAATGCAATATTTAAGGCGAAGTATTTACTGTAAACTTCAGCATCTCATTTGTATTATGGTAACTACACAGAACAGGAAATGGTGTTTTGAGATTTGAAAAAAACCTCCTTTCCCTCAGGACTTCAAAAAATGTCTCTTGAACTCTTTTTAGGTAAAGTATACTTAAACTTGAATTGTTCTGCTCCTGTCTAATTTTGATGGTTTAGTTTCTGACTGATCTGATAATCCACAGAGATTTAGGGATTTATCTTCTGTTTAAAATGAAACATCTTAGTAAAGCTGTCTCTCTCTCTCTCTCTCTCTCTCTGTATGTTACAAAATAGTCTAGTTTGTCAGAACTTATGTTTAATGAAGATAAATTATTCATTGTCACTACATTTTTCATGCTGATGAAATGCAAGTGAAGCCTCTTTAGAGAAAAGTCACCTTAAGGAAGTGACGTGTATTCTTCTATATTACTATCATATTCAGTTCACAAGTAAAAGTGTGTAGGAGCTCTGGCCTCAGTAAGTCATTCTTGTCGATAGAAATCAACATTTTTCCTGTGCGCTTTTTTTCTTGTACATCATACAGCCTCATTTTATATTGGAAAACTTCTTTTCTTTCCAAAAAGCTTTTTCTGAAGAGGGAAGTTTTGGTGGATAGGGTGTGATTTTTGGGGAACAGAGGGTTTGTCTGGATGGTTCATGGAGCTAGTAACCTGACATGGAGTTTTTAACTTGTAACTAATTCAGATCCTTCTCTGGTCACAGCAGTGGCTGAAAATTGCTGGCATCTGATGGCTATCCATTGGGTGATATTAAACAAATTGTATTTTTGATATGAGTGCTGCTGTCATAATAAATACTTTCAGACCCATTGTTGACAGTCTCAGAGAGCTAAAGATTGAAGATGGAGAATAAACTTCACTGTACATGCTTTGTGAATAAATGTCAATCTAACATCTTTCATAGACTTGAACGTCAGAAGGGCCATTGTGATCATCTAGCCTGACAACCTGCACGTTGCAGGCTACAGAACCTCACCCACTCCTGAAATAGATCCCTAAACTCTGAGTTAATGAAGTCCTCAAATCATGATTTAAAGATTTAAGTTACACAGAATTCACCATTTACACTAGTTTAAACCTGCAAGTGATCCATGCCTCATGGAACATGGGAAGGTAGGGAAAAAAAACCAGGGTCTCTGCCAATCTGACCTAGGGGAAAATTCCTTCCTGATCCCAAATATGGCAGTCAGACCCTGACCATGTGGGCAAGACCTACCAGGCAGATACCTGGGAGAGAATTCTCTGTAGGAACTGAGAGTCCTCCTCATCTAATCTCTCATCTCCAGCAGTTGGGGATTTTTGTTACTGGCAGTTGCCAATGGGCCACATGCCATTATAGCCAATCTCATTGGTGCTAAATTTTGACAAAAATTTAATTCCTTTACAATTTTAACTTAACTCAGTGTGGATTGAAATCTCTCTCGGTCTCTCCCCCCCCCCCCAGACATTGGTCCAATAAAAAATACTACTTTACCCACCTTGTCTCTTAACTCTAGTGACATTCTAATCTCAGGTCACTCAAATTGCTATATTATGACGCTGCTTCAGGTCTTATAGGTTTTTTTATTGAGCAGATTTCAGTTTCAGAATAATTTAACTTCAGTGATCACTAGTAATTCTGAAATTTCTATTTGATTAACTAGACCATTGCTGTCTAAATAAATTAACTGTGTGTGAGACACTCTTGTAATAAACAGTATTACAGTAACTCCCCGCTTAATGTTGTAGTTATGTTCCTGAAAAATGTGACTTTAAGTGAAACACAATGTTAAGCAAATCCAATTTTCACATCAGAATTAATGTAATGGGGATTAGGTTCCAGGGAATTTTTTTTCACCAGACAAAACAAACACACACACACACACACACACACACACACACACACACACACACACACACACACACACACACACACACACACACACACACACACAATTTTAAACAAACTGTTTAATACTGTACACAGCAATGATGACTGTGAAGCTTGGTTGAAATGGAGAAGTTAGAGGGTAGAAAGGATGGGATATTTCCCAGGGAATGTCTTACTGCTAAATGATGAACTATCTTTTGGCTGTGCCTTCAAGAGTTAACACGTTAAAATAGCCTCACGCTTATGGGAGACAGTGACAGAGACACACCCTGTGTGTGTGGGAGAGAGAGAGAGATGTGCATTGCCCCTTTAAGTAACCCCACTCATAAGTACAGGGCAGGAGCAGCACATGTAAGTGGTGGAAGGGGCAGCTGAACAGCCGGCAATTGATAGCCTGCTGGGCATCTGCTACACAGGAAGTTTAGGAGAGAGGGGAGCTGATAGTGGGGGCTGCTGGTCCACTCGCTTTCCAAGCTCCCACCAGCTAGCTGCAATGATCCGCTCTTCCTGCAAGCAGAGGATAAAGCAGGTGGCTGCCAAGCGACATAAGGGAACATTGCGCAACTTTAAACCAGCATGTTCTCAAATTGATCAGCAAAATAACAAAACAATGTTAACTGAGATGACTTTAAGTGAGGAGTTACTGTATTTTAAACTTTTGGAAAAACACTGGAATATACATGACTTATCTAAATATTTATCTTGCAGTTTAATGTGTAACAGTCACACTAATGTGGTTTTTTTTCTTATTTCTATCATTTGCCTTACCCAAAACTTTTCAAATGTACCACCTGTTCTGTACTAACTTGACATTTATCTCTCCACTACAACATGGGAATTAAATAACTGAATCCCTGCACTTTGGCTTGAAATATTTAGTAATGAAAAGTTTTTCTATGTTCTGAGGCCAATGATTCAAGTGAGGTCCTGTTTGCCCAGTTAAGGGGTTCAGGCCAACTCTGTCCTTCATGGAATGGTTCTCTGTTTTCTCATGAGCATGTAAGAGACTTTTGGAGAGGATACCTTACACCCTTACATGCAAGGCAGTCTGAGGGTGACAATTTAAAGCATTTTACAAGATTCAATTTATTAAACTAAGGGGGGAAAAATCACACATACAGAAATTGCATAGTAAGTTAGTGATATGAAGCGCTTAAATAGCTAACCTGATATGTTTAGTTAAATTATTCAACCTTTTAGCACAGCTAAGTCTGTAAGTTTCTTGGCCTATCTAATCACCTCCTCTACTCTCCTGGAATGCCCATTTCCACCACACCAAGCACAGGTTTATCCTCACTTCCAATGTCCTCCATCATTTAGGCTTCAAGTTGCCAGGATAACTTCTTATGACATTTACCACCCTCTTTCACTCTGCTGGTGACATTGTCCTTGATCAACCACTTGTTTACCCTTCCAACAATCATCTCTCTCATGCTGCCATGACTCCCTTTAGTGAGAAGCTCTCTTCCCAAGCATAAAGTTCACAAATGACCACCTGAGTCTCTCTTAAATTCTCCTTAAAACCTATGTTTTCTGTGATATCTGTAGGTACTGCTACTGTCAAAATAATGAATACTGTACAAATAATATACAAATAAGTTCAACATGTGCTTGGGGCTTTTATGGGATTCTCCCTTTGGCATTAGTCCAATTCCACCTGACTTCAGTGGCCTTGGATTAGGCCCACAATATGCAGAATTTTCATGTTTAATTCCCCACAATCAATTTGATCTACAGATGAGGAGTGAGGAGCACTGCTGTCATTCATGTCTCTTGGGGAAATAGCCCATGCAGAAACCTCATTTCCCTGGATAGTTGCCCTTCTTCTCTGTTTCAAATTAATTCTAATCTCTCTCATAGATTAAAAAAATTGTAGAGAAAAGTATTATATTGGAGACCTAGCCCACTTTTAATCTAAAAGGTAAAGCTTTAGTATTCTTCTTTGAGTGCTTGCTCATGTCAATTCTATTCCAGGTATGCGTGTGCCCCAATGCATGGTCATCAAAGATTTTGCCTTAACGGTATTAATAGGGTCGGCAGTGGCACCTCCTCGAGTGCCGAGCCCATGCGTCGATATATGAGGTGCCACCAGCCATACATCCTCTCAGTTCCTTCTTACCGCCTGTGGTGGTTTAGTCAGAGCACCTTCCCTTGCATTGCAAGGGCTAGTAGTTTTTCGCCTGCTGACTTAAAGCTTTGTAAATACTTTGTGTATAGTATTTAGTGTTACGGGTAGTTTAGTAGTTAGCAGCTAGAGTCCCAGCGGGGACTTCGTCCCAGGTGGGGTATGTCCCAGTCTCCAGGTTTAAGCCTTGCGCAGACTGCAATACCTTTTTTTTGTTTGTTTTGTTTTGGTTTTTTTTACTTTAGCTTTGAGGTAAATAAGCATGAAGTGGCATTGGCTTGGAAAATCACAATGCTGGACTATGCAGCTGGATGAAGGGATAAGATTTATTTATTAAAACTATATAATTTGAGCTATAGTTATGACATCTACATAAATATTTGGGGTTATTCTTAAATACATGTTTTTGTTTATGCTTGGGAGAATGGGGTGTAACAAGATGGAATTTTGACTTTGCTACTTGTATAATTTTGGGCAACTTTGGCATACTGAAACATCTGAGGGGTGAATCAGTCTTTAGGAATGAACTCAAAAACAAAGCGGTTGAGTCAGTTTTTTCTTGAATAGCAAAGAATTAAACCTCTATCAAGAAGCCTAACAAATTAAATGCCTTTCTCATTTCTATTATCACATTTCTCTAAATGTTGTTGTAAAGTAGAAGTTGGATTTGCTTTTTGTCTATACGTTGTGTAGCTCCTTTTCAGGGACACAACATTTGACTTGTGAACCAATTATGTCTGGGCTTTTACTACATGTGTCAGATGGAAGGTGATTGTTGGAGGGAAGTAAAGAGGTTAAAAAGTAAAAACTGATCTGGTTCAACAGCTGCTGCTTTCAGAATACCAGTTCTGAGCACACTATATAATATAGAACAGAATTCTCAGACCAATGCACACAATATTGGGGGGAAGAGTTAGCGTGGCTTTCATAAATGGCAACAATGCCTTCTAAATCTATTAGAAATCTTTGAGGGGATTAAAAAGCATTGGGACAAGGATAATCCAGCGTATATACTGTACTTGGACTTTCAAAAGCCCTTTGACAAGGTTTTTAAGCAAAGCAAACAGTCCTAAGATAAGAGGGTAGGTCCTCTATTGAATCAGTAACTGGTTAAAAGATGGGAAATAAATGGTCAGTTTTCACAGTGTAGAGTGGTACATAGCGGGGTACCCCAAGGATCTGTATGGGGCCAGTGCTGTTCAACATATTCATATATAATCTGGAAAAAAGCATCAGCGAGGTGGCAAAGTGTAAAATTACATAGTTAAGGCCAAAGCTGACTGTGAAAACTGAAAAAGGGATCTCACAAAATTGGGTGACTGAGGAACAAAATGGCAGACAAAATTCATTGTTGATAAATGCAGCATAATGGATGTTGGAAAACAGAATCCCAAATATACATATAAAGTGGTGGGGTCTAAATTAGCTGTTACCATTCAAGAGAGAGATCTTGGAGTTATTGCAGATGGTTCTCTGAAAACATAAGCCCAATGTGCAGTGGAAGTGCACAAAGCTAACAATGTTAGGAACCATTAGGATAGGGATAGTTAATAAGACACAAAATATGCTGCTGCTATATAAATCCTGGGTATGCCACACCTTGAATACTGTATGCAGTTCTAGCCACCCCATCTCAAAAAAGATGTATTAGAATTGGGAAAGGTACAGAGAAGGGCACCAAAAATGATTAGGGGTATGGAACAACTTCCATACATGGAGAGTTTAAAAAGACTTGGACTATTCAGCTTAGAAAAGAGAATAGAGAGGGAAATATTATAGGTCTATAAAATCACAAATGATGTGGAGGAAGTGAATAGGGAAGAATTATTTACTCATTTGCATAACCCAAGAACCAGGCGTCACCCAATGAAATTAATAGGCAGCAGTTTAAAACAAATATAAAGAAATACTACTTCACACAATGCACAGCCAACCTGTGGACCTTGTTGCCAGGGGACATTGTTAAGGCCAAAAATATAGGTCGGTTAAAAGAAGAATTGGATAAATTCATGGAGGTTAAGCCCATCAATGGCCATTAGTCAGGATGGTCAGGGGACAACTGCATGCTTTGGGTTTCCCTAAGCCTCTGACTGCTAGAAGCTGGGACTGGGCGATGGGATGGATCACTCAATAAATTGCCCTATTCAGTTCATTGCCTCTGAAGCATCTGGCCCCAGCCACTCTCCGATGATTGGATACCATTGGTCTGACAGTTAAGCCATGTGAATTACAGGCGAGGACAGAATGGCCTTATATGTACAGTCTATGTATGTATGTGTGTACTGTGCAAATATCTGAAATGGAATCCCAGGAGACACCCAGGAAGCAGTTCAGTATTTGTACTTCAGTAAGTTGTCAGACAAGATTTGCAATCTATATGGATTTCCCATGTAGAATTAGTTCAGTACACAGTATTAAACTCTAGCGCTTGATTTTTTTTAATTTTTTTGGGGGTACATTGACTTTCTGAGATGTACAATTTACTTACAATTTAAAAACAGCTATATTCAGGAAACAACCTGAGATTTAATCTTTGCTGGAACAAGTCTTAGCGTATTAGGCAAATGTTCAGCTTGATGATGTGATGATCCTGTTTGCGTATTTTGTTCTGTAAATTTTGTTTCTTGAAGATGGATTGTCTCAAGAAAAAAAGCAAAATTAAAAATTCTATATTTTTTAATATAGCACTTTTTTCTAATCTGTTTTAGGCATCAAAACATAAAGATGGAAAAGAGCAGAGTGAAGTTGTATCGCCATCGGAGGAGGAAGAAACATTCTCTTGGCCTGGTCCAAAAACAGTTGTGTTAAGGAGGACATCTCAGGGTTTTGGCTTTACTTTAAGACACTTCATTGTCTACCCTCCCGAGTCTGCCGTTCACTTTTCTTTTAAAGTAAGTGAAATGAATGAGGGATATTTTTCAAAACACCTACATGTTTCAGAAACAGCATTTATTATTCTTTTTGTTTTTCTTTTTTTTTTCTTTTGTTTTATTTCTTAGGACTGTGTGGCAATTAGGAAAAATGATCCATGTCAAAATAATAATCTCCTTTTAAGATAATGAAAGCTTTCCCGTTTCCATGAATGTAAATCTTACAGTGAGCTGAAATACTTTCATGTGTACTAATAAATGTCAGGCTCATTTGCTCTCTTCTTCAGTACAAACTCCTTGATTTGCTTTATTCTAACAAAATGTACACTTTCTTAGATAAATTGTTATGCTACTCTTCTCACTTAGGTCACAGACCAAAGTCTTTCTCCTGTTTTTAATTCTTTCCCTTCCAAAATACTACAGCCCATCATAGAATATCAGGGTCAGTAGGTCATCTAGTTCAACTCCCTGCTCCAAAGCAGGACCAATCCTCAACTAAGTCATCCCAGCCAGGGCTTTGTCAAGCCTGACCTTAAAACCTCTAAGGAAGGAGATTCCACTACCTCCCTAGGTAACCCTGTCCAGTGCTTCATCACCCTTCTAGTGAAAACGTTTTTCCTAATATCCAACCTAAAGCTCCCCCTCTACAACTTGAGACCATTACTCCTTATTCTGTCATCTGGTACCACTGAAAACAGTCTAGCTCCATCCTCTTTGGAATCCCCTTTCAGGTAGTTGAAAGCGGCTATCAAATCCCCCCCTCATTCTTCTCTTCTGCGGACTAAACAATCCCAGTTCCCTCAGCCTCTCCTCATAAGTCATATGCTCCAGCCCCTAATCATTTTTGTTACCCTTTGCTGGACTCTTTCCAATTTTTTCCACATCCTCCTTGTAGTGTGGGGCCCAAAACTGGACAGTGCTCCAGATGAGGTCTCACCAGTGCCAAATAGAGGGGAATGATCACATCCTTTGATCTGCTGGCAGTGCCCCTACTTATACAACCCAAAATGCCGTTCGCCTTCTTGGCAACAAGGGCACACTGTTGACTCTTATCCAGCTTCTCACCCACTGTAACCCCTAGGTCCTTTTCTGCAGAACTGTTGCCTAGCCATTCGATCTCTAGTCTGTAACAGTGCATGGGATTCTTCCGTCCTAAGTGCAGGACTCTGCACTTGTCCTTGTTGAACCTCATCAAATTTCTTTTGCCCCAATCCTCTGATTTGTCTAGGTCCCTTTGCATCCTATCCCTACCCTCCAGTGTATCTACCACTCCTCCCATCGATGTGGGTCTGAGATTTTATTTTTGAATTGACTTGACAGAAACTGAAAATAATTCTATGAAAAGAATAATTTAAAGATACTTTTATTTTAAAAAAATCTTCTGTTTTAAAAACATTTTGTAATACGTTGTTGCTGTAAATAAAACTTGAATGTATTTTTGCCAAACTTGGCAAATTTTTGACAAAACTATTGACACATCTATCTGATGAGATTTTTTTAAAAAAGCCGTATAATCAAAAGTGTTTGTATCACAATGTCCCATTCAGAGAACAACTTGGGGAAAAAAAAGTAAATAGTACAAGGTAGGAATTGCAGCCATTAGCTGTTCTTCCTGGTCCTGTCCTCCAGGCAAGGAGCTAGTCAAGAACAAAAAAAGTTTTGGCTCCTCGTTCTCTGTTTGTCTCCTCCTAGGCTTTGCTCCCTTGTTGTTTCCTGCCTCCCGGCACAAAGGTAGCTGGAGTTTCCTGGCTGAAGCTTTCTTTTGTATCAGTGTGCCGTGGTGGCTACCAGACTCCTTATGGAGTAGAAGAAACTGGCAGGAGAGCTTTGCTGTTCTTGCTCCAACTCACTTTAGCAGTCTGTGATTTGCATTGTGTGCCTGAGCCCTTCCACTGACAGACTTGTCGAAGCCAGCCAGCAGCAGAAATTGCTAGCTAGCAGGAATCAGGTGATCATAACATGTTTCTCTGTTCTGTAGCACATAATGATCAGCCGTGGGTCAGCCAAGAGATTTCTCTGGATGGATTCCAGTTTGAAGTAGAGATAGAAAAGAGTGAGGAAGTTTTGGCCGTGCTGAACAAGGTTTATGCAGCCTTGTTGTTTCATCCTGACAGACACCATTTCATGTAGTCTCCAACAAGAAACCTCAGCAGGTCACTTCTCTTCACTTATCCAGCCTCTCCAGTCTTCTTCAGAGGCTCTTTTGGTTTCTCTGTGGGTTCTTAAACATACGCTTCCAAGGACGTCCCAGAGGAAGGGGGAAGGTAGATCTGTCCCACTCTAGTTGTATGTCTTCATCTCCTCCTGCCCTCACTTCAGACAGCTTTTCAGAGAACCATAGGAATGTATCCCCAGTGGATGAGCTATTCTGGTGTCTCACATCTCAGACTCTAAATATGGAGTTTGAGGCCTGAGTTGAGATCCTAGGATAACAGCATGGGCTCTGCTAGACACTCATCTTCCTTAATCCTTTTTCTGTCTCTGAAATGATGAAAATGTTTTTTCCATTCCATTAGGATTCTTGCTTCTAACAGGAAATTATGGGCACTTGCATATTTATGGCTGCTGGCCCATCCTCTTCATTCATGGTGACCATTCAGTTGTTGAGTGAAGTTAAGTCAGACAAACGTCATGTATTGGTCTGCAAGAATCGCTCATGCTGGCTTTTGGCAGTTAACAGCCTAAATGACTTGGCTGAGGACTCAGAGTAGGAGCCAATATCATGGTTTCGTCTTCCATTCTGGTTTTGGTGAAGTGGCAGAAGGAAGAGGAATAAGTCTTTAAAATCTCATACACATTTTCTTTTCTGGAGATCCAAGACTTCTCATAGACATCAGTGTCTCCCTACCCCACTAGAGATTTATAAGGTTCTTAATGGGTCACTTCCAAAATATCCCTCTGCCAGGCCAGTTTATCACCATCCTCTTCCTAAACCCTCACTGAGATCATGGTGGTAATTTCAGCTGCTCTTACACTGGAAGGCTTCTTTATGATCCCATACCTGGATAACTGAGTCATTCAAGCCCAGTCCCTCCAAAAGACCATCCAGGTTTGTACAGTATCTGTCACCAATGAGGTTCTAGTCCATGAGTGCAGTTCCTAGATGCCATTGTAATACAAATTAATAGTAATAACAAGCAATATCCAGATCTCCTCAGGTCCTGTTCAAAACTCTGGGATTTGTGTTAAACCTGCATAAGAGCCCACAATCCCAATCCCAGAGGCTGGTCCTTTTGAGTACTGTCATAGACAGGAAGGAAGCAAAAACATGAATCTAATCATTCCTATACAAAATCACACCCATCACATCCCCACCTCTTAAATTTGATCCTACCTGATCTGCAAATAAGGATACTAGGGCTGCATGTCTTAGCATGATCCGTTCCCTGCTCAGTTTCCTGTTAAATCCTGTCTGTTACCTAATTCCTTCCTCAACATGACCCTTGGTGGAGTGCTGAAAGCAACTAGTGTTCCCATGCAAAAAAGACTTTCACAGACCTTGTAGCTGCACTAGCCAATCCTAAATATTCCTTCTAAATTTATCCCTCAATACTTCTCCCCCCCCCCCCCCCCCCCCCCCCCCCCCCCCCCCCCCCCCCCCCCCCCCTGAGCACCCACTTCCTTCTGATTGTGCAGGAACCCCCCCCCCCCCCCCCCCCCCCCCCCCCCCCCCCCCCCCCCCCCCCCCCCCCCCCCAAACCAAGCAGTTGACATGTTGGAAGGTTCAGGATATCAGCATGTCCTGATCACGCTGGACTACTCTGTAGTAGCTGCTTTCATAATGTGCTGGGGGAAAACCAAGGATCACTTCCTAAGGGAGATGGTCTTCCATCACTGAGCAGAGAGGAAATAAAGATTCCTTTTATCTCCTTAGTTCTTTCAACAACCATTCTGCCTGGTTCAGTCACGTGCTGGTCCACCCAAATGAATGAATTCTCCACAAGGAAGCTTTCCAGTTGAGAGAATTGTTTGACATTTCTGGCCTAGTCACATCCAACCTTAATTGTTGAACTACCACACTCCCTAACTCTGATATTGTAGCAGACATGTGGTCTCTGATATCCTATCTTAGGACTTGTTGTCTGCTTTTTTGGGCAACCTCTTCTATCCTATTCTCTACAAAATAAAATCTAGAAAGCTGTGAAAGGAGGCTGGGAGTGAGGAACAGTCTGGGCTGTGATGGCTTCACCACACCCCAGATTACAAATGATGCTAACAGAGTTGTTTTTCAAAACGGTGTTGGTTTAGATGTAGTAGCTGCAGGAATCCAGACAGGATGTTGGAAATGAAATTGGCAAGCTACCTTGATAACAGGGTTGAGTGTTCTAAAGGCAGATAATTCTCTTGCTTATGCTTGCCAATGTAAGGAGCCAGATTTACTTGAATATTTTCCAGGGTGTCCATACTAGCCAAATTGTGCAGTAAGGAGAACTGAAAGGCAGGGTGATAGTGACATTTTCTATTGGTAATAGATTTAGGTACTTCCTAAATAGTGCACCTACTAACATATGCCAGGTATTTATCATCAAGTCAGATAAGTTCATTCTGTTTAGACCCAGTCTACTGCAATCCAGCAGTTGCAGGGCAGCAAATTCACTCCAGTTTCTTCAGAATTCAGATGGTTGAAGTCTTAACAGAATTGGGGAAACTAGGCACAGGATATGGGTTGGGCTTGCCAGACCGCACAGAGGGTCTTGGTTTATCAGCCAATCTTTATGTATTGGCTGATCTCTTATTAGCATCATGACAATGGCTGGTCTTGCGGAAGTGTATGGTAGCCTTAGGGATTCGTTCAGCAATGGCATTCCATGTGTTAAGGGGCATTGTGAGAGGAGATGTAAGAAGCTGACAAGTGGGCAGGCAAGGCTGAGGTCCGTGTAAAGGTGCTAAGGGGCAATGTGATGAAGCAGAGAAGATTATAATGAACACTCTAATCTATTTCATTGTTACTAGTGCTAAGTAGCAGCAGAAACGTACTTACTTTTATAAGTATAGTGGAACCCCGCAGTGGAATACCACAACGATCAGGGTCCAAAAATATCGACCGCGGTGAATGCGGGGTTGTGGTATTGCGGGGTCGTGCTACATCAAAGCACCGCCCGCTGCCGCCGTTGGGAGCCCCGTGCGCCCTGCATTATAAGCGGATTCACGCTATCGTGGGGTGCGGTATTGCGGGGTTCCACTATATAGTACTTTTTGCATTTGTGTTCTATTATGAATGATGTAAAGCACCTGAAACAGTACACTCTAAAAAGTTTTGCAAGATGTATATGAGGTGAATGTAAAAGTGCTTTTAAAATTCAGAAGCTCTTGCATTATCAAGCACTTCATGTACATTCTTATAAGGATTGAGATCCTTGCCTTGATATCATACAAAATCCATTTAATATTCTTTTGTAGCTATTTTATGACTGAGCTGTACATGCCAGATTACAGATTTCCAGTTCTTCACAAGTGGATAACAGTTTTACAATTGGTAATCCATCAGTGTTGTTTTTACTATATCCTATGTTAAACTGGACCCTCTCATAGTTTGGACCCGTACTTTTATAGCCTTGGAAAATGAGAATCCAAATACTTAATGTCTCAAAACAATTTTGTATTTTTCTGTTGAATGAATTGGGGAGAAACTAGATAAATACAGATGTTTTCCATTATGTAATTCTATGCTGCAATCATTTTGGGTGATCATAGTTCAAAACATGTTGAACAGTTACAGGAAGCGAGTGCTGTAATAATGACTTTACACTAGTTGTTCTCTGGTACAGTGTTTTTACTGAAATACTGAAGAGTCAGTATTGTACAAAAATGCAAAGGTGTTACAATTGGCTATTTGGAATTTGGAATTGAAAATACAATTGGAATTCTCAAAATTCACCCAATTGATACAATTGTTATAGTATATCTGCTTTTTAGAGAGAGAGACACATGACCCTTACTAGCTCAATCCTTTTTTAAAAGTTAAATTTTTGTGTTGAGGTTTTTAAAGCTTCAGCAGACTCATTAGTAACTTCTGTACTGTAATGACAAGGTATTGTGATGCAGATTATACTGAATTGCTGTATCACAATGAGGCATGTTGAAGCTAGAGGGACCTTTCTCTGGTCTGTATTGTACCACTGTATATTATAAACTTTCAGGCAAAAAAATCATTAACCTGGAGTAAAGGTTGGGATGGAAAGCTATCATTACGGGAAAAGAAAATGAATAGGAGAAAGGCGTAGATTTTTTGTGTGTTAATGGAAGCAGCCTGGAAATTTGGAACTAAGGTTCCACTTAAAAAACAGACTACACAGGTAAGATTACCAGTAGTTGCTACTGAATCTCCATATTGACTTTATAACGTGTTCTAGACAGAAAACTGACCATGTAAAAAGGCAACTACTTATTCAACTTCTTCCTGAGTATTTTCAAGTGATAGCTGCATACTTCACTGATGCAACTTGGTTTTTAGTTGTTAGTTTGAAAAGCCAATGCAACTGTGATAGAAGGAGCATCATCATCAACCAATTTGTCACCTAAGCCATTCTAAGTGTAGAAGTGTAGAAAGCTTGATGTTTAGATTTCAGGAGGAGTTCGCAGGATTTGCAGTTAGAAAATACTTCAGATTTAAAGTGAACCAATTTTATGAATCCTTAATAGATAAAAAATGTGGAACCTCACTGTTCAATTTCAGATGAATTGCACGTTTGCTGTACAGCTTTGCATTTTGTTATAATGGTTTCTTGAATCAAATAATGCTGTGTGACTGCTGCTGTGTGACATATTGAGGAAGTAAGATGAGATTTGTTTGTTTAAATATACATCTTACCAAAATTTTCAGTAATTAATGTCTAATTTTTAAAAGTACTAAACATCCAGCCACTCTCATGAACATCAAACCACTTATTTAGATACCTAAGTGTGGATTTATGAGCCTAACGAGGCACCCATTTTTTTAAAACCTTGTTTGTGTGTGTGTTCTTCCATTTGGTAAATTTTACATTTTAACATTTTAATTGTATTTTGTTTTTGTTTGGCAGGATGAAGAAAATGGAAATAGAGGAGGTATGAATTAGTATTCCTAATTTATCATTCATTAATAATGTAATGGGTGTGCATTGTAATGGCTATTTAAGATCTCTGACTTAAAAATTGTGTGACCGTGCAAGTGTATTTATTGGTCCTCACACAGCTTTAGAGCAGAAGTCCATTAAGCACAAGAGGCCATGTATTCTATCAGCCTAACTTTTTCTTAATGTGAAAGTGTTTTATGTTGTAAGTATGAAGTATACTATATAAAATTTCATGGAATAGCTGTAATGCTGAAGCTCTCATATGAGTGTTTTGTGAGAAACCAACTGGCTTAATTTTTTTAATGCTTAGGCCATGATCCTTCATTATGATCCACACAGGTGCAGTCCTGTTGATTTCAGTAGCACTCCACAGAGGTACAGTGGTCCTCCTGTACAAATCATAATACAGGACTGGAGTCTGGTTTTGTATTCAAACCATTTTCTGTATATATTGTTGGCAAGTAATAACTTTGACTTCTGATCAGTTTGTTCTGGTGAAAGCAAGACAGCACTTTGAGAGGTCAGACTATAAATCTAGTGCATAACATTAGCTGGGATTGAAGTAAGCTAAAATTTACCCACAAATGTGGCATGTAACTTTTAGAAAAATAGCTGCCTATGAACGTAAATACATGTCCCTTAGAATTTTAACAGCATTAATTTGTTTTCTCATCAGCTCCAGGATTCTGCCATTCTCATTTTTCATTCCCTCTGAAATAAGACCTGTTGAACATAGTTTAGCGAGATTCAAGAAAATAAATGTATATGTAAAAGATTATACCCTGCACTTAAATTGGAGGGGAAAAAATTATCTATTTGTTTTTCTGCCAGTTTCCATTTTTTCCAACCTTTTTGTGTGTAATTTTTTTTGCTTCCCCCCTTTATTTAATTGCAAATATTAATTTATTTTAGAAACCGGAGCAACATCTTATTCCTGCTTAATTTCATTTTTCCTTGGGCACTTACTGTTGTCTATTCCCTGCTACCGTCCTCCTCTATTTTCTTTTCCTTCCTTACACTAAGTGGTTTTGATCTGTGTGAGGAATTTGGCTTGAAAATTAAGGAGGCCTAATCAAGATTTCTTTGCTCACCTGTAACTCCCATTGATCACAGAGGGATTTTAGGGAATGCAAAAGACTTATGATTTGGCCCCAAGCAAGTGACTGAACACATCATCATCAAGTGAGTTTAATGTACAAGTGCAGCTCTCTGAAGACAGGCGAATTCCAATACAGATATCTCTGGAGAGTAGCATGCTTTGTTTAAAGAGAGTTAAAAGGACACTATCTCAAATTGTTGTTTCGTGTGTTTGGTGTGTGTCTGTGATGCCTCAGGAGCAGACTAGGAAAGGAACCGTGAATCTCCTTGGTTCTCCTTTTCCTCTACTAGTCGAGCAGATTATTTCCTTCATCCTCCCCACTTCTTCCCCTCCCCCTTCCCCCCTTGGCTCAGCTGCATTGGCTAGCATGTTATGGGGTGGATCCAAGCCTGTGCTCAGTCTCTGACCACCTTTTCCCTGCCAATCAGTGCCAGAAAGGAAGTAAGGGCCGTATGTGACTGTTCTCATCTGTGCGAGGATACACTGGACATGCATCCTGCAGAGGAGAGTACCACCCCCGTTACTCCCTTGACACAGGCACACAGAGCAAGGAACATCCTTGCCTTTGGTGCTGAAAGGAGTCAGTCCTGTGCATGGAACAAATACAGAACATACAATAACGAATGAATCATACCCTGAAACTAAATGCATTTGTTCTTGACAAGGTGCTGCAACACTCCCCCATGTGGTCATGGGGATAACCTGCTCAGCTAGAGGCTTAGATCAATATTTATTTACCTCAAAATTTGTTCATTTGAATAACCTTCTGAGATTTCTCAGTGTCCAGTACCTGATGCTTCAGAGGGAAGGCAACAGTCCCAAAATGTACTCAGCCCATTATATAATGTGATACAAAGTGGGGACAAGATTCCTTTTCAGAAACGTTGGGTTAACAGTTTACACTAAAGTCATAAGATTATTTATTACAGCAACTAAAAATGTACTAGGTGCCTTGCAATACACATTAAAGACATGAACTCTGCCCTGCGAAGATGAATTGCGATATTAGAGATAGTATAACAAGGGGAGTAGTAAGATGGAGTTGATGGGGGAGGAAAGGTGAGCAACCATGTGATCTTACTAATGCTATCCAAGAACCAGTGTACAGCATAGTGACTATTTGTGTCTGTGTAAGGAATAAAAACACCTACAAGTTTCTGGCTAATTTCTTGTCCACTTCATGGATTAAATGGACCCCTAAGAAGGGATTTGAATCAGGATAGGGGAGCGACTTTAGAGAGAGATACTCAGGGAGATTCTATGTAGCCAGGGACAATGTGAAAGAAAGTAGGGAAATGGTTTTGTGTGACAATTGGATATTGGAGTTGGCATTAGGATGACCAGATGTTCCGATTTTATAGGGACAGTCCTGATATTTGGGACTTTTTCATATATAGACTTCGTTTACCCCACACCTCCATCCTGATTTTTCATACTTGCTATCTGGTCAGCCTAGTTGGCATTGCAGTTGGGGTAGAGAGTAGTGAAGTAAAAAAGACAAGATTGGAAGGACTGTGGGGCATTATTCACATGATCATATCAACTGGCAAAAGTGTGTGTTCTTAGCTATCCACTTTGCATGGATTATAGCAGATGACAGAACAAGGAATAATGGTCTCAAATTGCAGTTGAGAATGTTTAGATTGGATATTAGGAAAAACTTTTTCACTCGGAGGGTGGTGAAGCACTGGAATGGGTTACCTAGGGAGGTGGTAGAATCACCTTCCTTAGAGGTTTTTAAAGTCAGGCTTGACAAAGCCCTGGCTTGGATGATTTAGTTGGGGATTGGTCCTGCTTTAAGCAGGGTGTTGGACTAGATGACCTCCAGAGGTCCCTTCCAACCCTAATATTCTGTGATTCTATGATAAGGTGGTGATGTGGGAATCAGAGTGGGTGGATACAATAATGAAGAAAAACAATGAAAACTTGGATAAGAGGTTTGTTTGAACTGAAAGAAAAGATTACAAAGAATTAGTGGAGGGTGCAATAACAAGATTTGGGCTGTCTAGATGTATGGGGCAAAGGGGAGGATCCATAAATTATGTGTATTGCTTTTATTAAGAGTGGGGGAAAATAGTGCTTTTGAGAGATGTATATTGGAAGAAACCTGTGTACTCACAGAATTTTCTCAGGAAGCATTCAGCAGTTCAGAAAAGGAGGAATCAAATACTCGGGGTGAACCAAAATGAAGGTTCAGGATTTGTGGGATGGCCTTTGGGAGAGAGTGGCAAAAGAATCAAAAGTGAAAATAGCAGGTCATGAATGGTAATTTGATGATCTCAGACACAGCAGGGGCAGTGTGTGTGGCATTAAATATGATTAAGTTTGCGGTCGAGGTTATTTTTTACTAAAAGTCAGACAGATTGTAGGCAATAAACAAAAATTCATGGAAGCCCATGACCTGTCCGGGCCAACCACCGGGAGGTTGGCTGAAGCCTGAGTACCACTTCTCGTAGTGATGTGTGTATGTGCTTATGGCCCAGAGCTTTGCTGGGGGTGGGGGTGGAGTGGAAGGGGGGGATGAAGTGGAGGGGGGGGGAGAGGGAGAGAAGAGGGCACTGACAACCTGGAGTGCGGTCTGACAGCTCAAGGCAAGGAAGTTATGGAGGTACATTAAAGTCATGGAATTCATGACCTCTGTGACAAAATCATATCCTTAAATATAAGTGGTCAGGAGGAGAGAACACAGATGTGGAAAGATTAGAGTTGGGGCAGTACTAGCTGAATTTTTATCTTAACGTGTGATAGTGTTCATGTTCATACAGCGTTGCTAGAACATTGTTTAGAACCCTATCCAGTATAAGGCAGGAAACTTGGTCTAAACAGCAGAAGGGTTATTACTATTTCAGCATGTTCTACACACCCACCCACCCACCCACACACACACCATTAGACTTCAAGAAAAGCAAAAGGCACAGCTCATTGTAGAGATCCTTGATTGTATTTGTTTTTTTGGATGGGATAGTCCTAGGAGGTTAAGATGTTGGACCTGCTTCCACCCAGGGTGCTCTGAAGTCTTGCTGCAAGAAAACTCCAGGCAGCTGGAGGTGGACAAGCAAGTGGGTGCAGTTGCCAGTGTGAAAAGGGCTTCTGCAGTGGTGCTGAAGCTGTTTCAATTCTATGTTACCTATTCCCAAAATAAAGAGAATAGCCAGCATGCATGGGATCAAATCAGAAAGCCTATACCCCTATACTATTTGTAATTGAATGAATTAAACAGTTTCACTTAATGTCTTTAAGAAATTTGCTACTGATTTCTACTTTAAGCTTGCCTAATAGCACTAACCTCATGTTAGTTTAGTAAAATCATGATATGCCAAAATTAAGGTATGCTTACATAGCCCTTTGCAAGGAATCATAAATAAATGGCCTATCTAAGAAAGCAGGTAATTTAACGTGGGAAGTTACTAGAAGTTGCTTTTGCACATGCAAATTGATGTGTTTGAGTGGTGATAGAGTATCCCATTTGGGGGTCACTCAAATTTGTTATAATTTTATGGAACAGAGATATTGGGAAATACGTAATACAAAGGAGCCATCTAGTGGCAACTTCATTAAATAGGTTTAAGCTTAAGGAACCAGAGAGGTAGCCGTGTTAGTCTGGAATAGCAGAGGTCACAAACAAAGAGTCCTGTGGCACCTTAAAGACTAACTAAAGTATTGAAGCATAAGCTTTTGTGGGCTAATACCCACTTCATCGGATGCAAGCTTAAGGAAGGGTTTTTTGTTGTATATTAAGGCAGTATCATTTATGACTTTTGCAGTAACCTGCTTCCTTATTTTTCCTTTACCACATTCATATTGCTTGGCAAGATAAGTTAGCAGAGTTATTATAAAATGAAATATTTTTTCCAGAATTGGTCTTTTTGGGTTTCATGAGTATCATCAAAGACTTGAAAGGGATTAGAGGAGTAGCATAATGAACACTTTTTTTGGTGGGGTGGGAGGTAGGAAAAGTTAGTGCAAAAACTTAGAGTAGAGGTTATGTAGATACTGTACTCTATCACTAATTTGGAGAGAAATCTTTTTAAAGATGAAATTGATTAGAGTAAATGTTTTCTGCATGAAGATTTGACTTGGTTATAGTTTTCTTAATTTAAAGGGTTAATTGTAATCATGAACTTTTTTGAAGTATTCAGGTAGTATTTTCGCTTGAAGCTTAACTTGATCAAAGATTAACCTAATGCTATATAGGGGGTCCCCGGTATATGTTGGGGTTGCGTTCTTGAAAAGGGCACTGGATGCACTGGGTGTCCGGTATACGTCTTCCCCGTTATGTCGTTTTGTGTATTCATCACTCATCAGTAGGGGAACGTGTTCCGATTCACATCAGTCCCAATACACACATCCAATGCTTCACCTTTTGTATGGCTTTTCTGTGGGTGCTTAGCACCCACTGGCAGCCTCTATACCCTTGGTACCTCCTGTCTGCCTACAGCCCTATCCAATCAACTCCTCCCCCTCTTACCAGCACCTCCTACATGCTGTGAAACAGCTGTTCCCCAGTGTTCAGGAGGTGCTGGGGGGAAGTGGGAGGAGTGGTAATAGAGGGGCCTGGAGGTATATGATGGGAAGTTGGAGGGGATGGGATCTTAAGATGCTACAGAGAATTCTTTCCGGGGTGTCTGGCTGGTGAGTCTTGTCCACATGCTCAGGGTTCAGCTGATCGCCATATTTGGGGTCGGGAAGGAATTTTCCTCCAGGGCAAATTGCTGAGGCCCTGGAGGTTTTTCACCTTCCTCTGCAGCAGGGGGCATGGGTCACTTGCCGGAGGATTCTCTGTACTTTGAAGTCCTTAAACCAAGATTTGAGGACTTTCAATAGTTCAGATATAGATGAGGTATATTGTAGGAATGGGTGGGTAAAATTCTGTGGCCTGTGTTGCAGGAGGTCAGACTAGATCAGGGTTTCTCAAACTGGGGGTCGCGACCCCCCGGGGGGGTCGCCGAGCTCCTGCCGCCGCAACTCACAGCGGGGACTGAGGGCCGGGGTGAAGCCGGCAGCCCGCCCGCGGTGGGGACTGGAGGGGTCGCACCGCGCCGATGGAGCAGGAAAAGGGGTCGCGGTCTCAAAAAGTTTGAGAACCGCTGGACTAGATGATCATAATGGTCCCTTCTGACCTTAAAGTCTATGAGTCTATGAGTTGATTGGCAGCCCACAGATGCTGTGGGGCGGAGAGGGGGTGCTGGCTGCCAATGGGTGCTAAGCACCCACAGAAAAGTCACACAAAAAGTGAAGTGACACATATGCAGGTTGGGACCAACAGAGATCCGAACACGTTCCCCTATTGATGAGCGATAGACATGCAAAATGACGGATAAGGGGAAGACATATATCAGGAACCTCCTATAGTTGGGTTTGTTTCACTTATGCGAAGTGGATGGGCGGCCGTGCAACATTGCCCCATTGATTGTTGAGATATCTTTTTTGAATGGAGATCCTCCAGTTATTCACAGTTTTTCTCCATTGTCAAATCCCATCATCTTTTTATAAGTAAATAAAATAACTTCATAATGTCATGTCTTGGCAGTGTTTAGCACTTAGGGATTTAACCATTCAAGTCTAGGAGATGCTGAGTACCTTTTAGTGGGGAGGTGAACACCCTCAGTTCCCACGGACTTTACTAGGAGTTGAGTGTGCACAGCACCTTTGACACAGATGACGTATGTATGACCTCAGAATAATAGAAATTTAGGGCTAGAATGGTCTTTGAGAAGTCAACTACATCCCCCTGCTTTGTGGCAGGACCAGGTAAACTTCGACCATTCCTGAGAGGTGTTTGTCCAACCTATTTGTAAAAAAATCCAATGATGGAGCCTCCTTTGGAAGCCTCTTGCTGTGCTTAACTACTGCTATAGCTTTTCTTAATATGTGCCCAGTCTCCCTGGCTGCAGATTAAGCCCATTCCTTCTATTCCTATCTTGAGCGGACAACTGTCCTCTTTAATAACACCCCTTAACATATTTTAAGACTCTTATGTGCCCTTCCCATCGTCTTTTCTCAAGACAAAATGTGTCCATTTTTTAAATCTTTCTTCATCGGTCAGGTTTTCTAAGATATTTGTCATTTTTGCTGCTCTCCTTTGGACATTCTCCAGTTTGTCTATATCTTTCCTAAAGTGTAGCACTAAGAATTGAACATAATACTAGAGCTGAGGCCTCACCAGGGCTTACTAGATCAGGACAATTATTTCCCATGTCTTATATACAACACTTCTATTAATACACACAAGAATATTAGGCAACTGCAAAAAAAAACTTGCGGCGTTTGCTCATATCCAATTTGTGATTCACTGTTACCTCCCAGATTCTTTCAGTGAAGTATTTTATGCTCATCTTTATTGACTTTCATCTTGTTCATTTCAAACCAGTTCTCCAATTTGTCAAGGTAATTTTGAGTTCTAATCCTTACCTCTAAAGGGTTAATAACCCCTCCCAGCTTGGTGTCATCTGCAGAATATAAGCATGTTCTCCTCTCCAAAATCCAGATCATTAATGAAAATACTGAATTGTACCAGACCCTGCACTGCCCACTAGATATGCCCTTCCAGTTTGACTTTGAGTACCGTCTTTCAACCAGTTGTGCAGCCACCTTTTAGTAATTTAAACTAGACCACATTTCCCTAATTTTCTATGAGAAGGTCATGTGGGACTGTCAGAAGCCTTACTAAAATCAAGGTACAGTAAACCCTCGATTTAACGGACCCCGATTTAACGGACTTCGGATGCAACGGACAAAATTTCCGATGCATCCGAAATCCGTTATTGGGGGCTGCCAGCTCCCGCCCCAGGGAGCCGGCTGGGTTGACAGCTCCTGCCCGGCTCCCCGCAGCGGGGACCCCTGCGGGAGCTGTCAAACCCCCCGCCCCCCCACCCGGCTCCCCGTAACGGGGAGCCGGGCGGGTGGGCTGACAGCTCCCGCCCGGCTCCCCTCTGCGGGGAGCCGGGCGGGAGCTGTCAATCCCCCCGCCCGGCTCCCCGCAACGGGGAGCTGGGGGGGGGGGGGCGTTTGAGAGCCCCCGCTCGGCTCCCCGCAGCGGGAAGCTGGGCGGGGGGGTTTGAGAGCTCCTGCCCGGCTCCCCGCAGCGGGAAGCCGGGCGGCGGGTTTGACAGCTCCCGCCGGGCTTCCCGCTGGGGGGAGCCGGGCGGGAGCTGTCAACCCCCCCGCCCGGCTCCCCGCAACGGGGAGCCGGGCGGGGGGGGGGGGGTTGAGAGCTCCCGCCCGGCTCCCCGCTGGGGGGAGCCGAGCGGGAGCTGTCAACCCCCCCGCCTGGCTCCCCGCAACGGGGAGCCGGGCGGGGGGGGGGGGGGCGTTTGAGAGCCCCCGCTCGGCTCCCCGCAGCGGGAAGCCGGGCGGGGGGGGGGGGGGTTGACAGCTCCCGCCGGGCTTCCCGCTGGGGGGAGCCGGGCGGGAGCTGTCAACCCACCCGCCCGGCTCCCCGCAACGGGGAGCCGGGTGGGGGGGAGGGGTTTGAGAGCTCCCGCCCGGCTCCCTGCTGGGGGGAGCCGAGCGGGAGCTGTCAACCCCCCGCCCGGCTCCTCGCAGCGGGGAGCCGGGCGGGGGGGGGGGGCGTTTGAGAGCCCCCGCTCGGCTCCCCCCAGCGGGAAGCCCGGCGGGAGCTGTCAAACCCCCCGCCCGGCTTCCCGCTGCGGGGAGCCGAGCGGGAGATCTCAACCCCCCCCCCTCCGGCTCCCCGCTGCGGGGAGCCGGGCGGGGGGGGGGGATTGACGGGAGGGAAGCCGGGCGGGGGGGCGTTTGAGAGCCTCCGCTTGGCTCCCCGCAGCGGGAAGCCGGGCGGGGGGTTTGAGAGCTCCCGCCGGGCTTCCCGCTGGGGGGAGCTGAGCGGGAGCTGTCAAACCCCCCCCGGCTCCCCGCAGCGGGGAGCCGGACAGGGGGTGTTGAGAGCTCCCGCCCGGCTCCCCGCAGCGGGAAGCCAGGCGGGAGCTGTCAACCCCCCGCCCGGCTCCCCGCAGCGGGGAGCCGGGCGGGGGGAGGGGGTGGGGTGGGCTGGCTCAGGGCTCCATATAACGGACTAATTCGGGCGGAGGGTGTCTGTTGTCACCCAAAAGTCCGTTATTTAATAATTTTAAAAAATTATTAAATAACGGACTTTCGGTTTTAACGGACACCCCCTCGCCCGAATTAGTCCGTTATATCGAGGTTTCACTGTACATCACATCTTCTGCTTTCCTCCATCATTAGGTCAGTAATTCTGTCAAGAATTTGGTTAGGGATCTAGTACACATTTGACAATTGACATTATTTAGTTAGCAACATGTTTTGTTGAGGATAGAGAGAGGATGGGACAGAATGGCAGCTACTGTGTCAGACCAGGCCCTGGTCTTCAAGAAATTCTTGAATTGGTTCAGGATAACTTTGGTCTTTCACAAAATTCCCATTCCATTCTTAAAGATGTTGTTACTCATTACAACACAAATGTCTCCGGAATGCCAAATCCATTCCCCATGTTAGTTCTCTATTTCAAATGGAGGGGACATTCCTGTGAATGTATTCATCTCAAAAAGCCTTCCATGTACCACGCTAGAGAACAGAAGTAGTCGACATAAACCATACTGTCTGTCTAATGATTGTGCACAATCTATATATATAAAAGTCAAATGGTGTATGTGTGTGTGTGTGTATGCGTGCATGTATGTATGCTGCCTTACTCCTTCCACACCGTTTGAGCTAGAAACTTGAAATTTAGTACAGTTATAGGCTTTATGGTCCTAATCAGGGTAAGAGTCGAAAATATTTTTAAAATCTCACCTCTGACGCCCCCCCGGGGTGAAATTCTTTAAAGCCCATTCACATCAGCTGGGCAGCAGGTTAACACCTGCTGTTCTCTGTGACATAGTTATGATGTCATAATACCCCCCTCCAACGGACCCCGCACTCGCTCAGGTCTCTCCCCCCTCCGTCCCTCCAACGGCCCACGCACTCGCTCAGCTCTCTTCCCCACTCAGGTAAGAATAAAAATTTTTTAAAATCTCACCCCCCTCCCCCCACTCCAAAGGCCCCCCCACTCACTCAGCTCTCTCCCCCCTCCAACGCCCCCCCCACTCGCTCAGCTCTCTTCCCCCTCCCTCCCCCTCCGATGGACACGAGTAACTGGTCATTTTTGCTAGTCATTTATAGATTTTAAAGACTGAAAGGACCATTAGATTATCTAATCTGAACCCCTATAAGATAGGATATACAATCCCCCCCCCCCCCCAAGTGTCCAGTAACTCATGTTTGGCTAAAGCATGTTTTCTAGAAAGGCAGCCAGTCTTATCTGAAGATATCAAGAGAAACTGTCACTTCCCTTCAAAGTTTGTTCTAATTATTAATCACCTTCACTACAAAAAAATGCATGCTTTGTTTCTAATATGAATTTGACGCTATGGCCGGAAATTAAAATCTGACAAAGTTGTTGTGTTTTTCTCAACTAGATTAAAGAGCCCGTTAGGTACCTGGCATTTCTTCCTGTGAAGCTATTTATACAGAGTAATAAAATCACCTCTCAGTCCACTTGTTGATAAATTAATCAGATTGAACTTTTTAAATTTCAGAGTGTAAGGCATTTTTGTTTATACATCCAGGGATTGCATTAGCCATTTTTGGCACAGTTTTGCACTCGGGCCTCATGCTTAGTTGCTTGTCCGGTATACCTCTTAATGCTTTTCAGGATCACTGCTTTCCAGGATGCCATCCAATATTCTCTAGGTATGGCCTGCATACTTTGTTTCTAGATTTATAACTTTGCCTTTGCCGTTTGTTTGAATGGACCCAGTTTACCAAATGATCCAGATTGCTATATCAGCGATCTGTCTGCTTCATTTGCTGTCATGTGCAAATCTTGTCAACAGTGACTTTATATTTACTTCCTGATCATTGATGAAATCATTACATAATCCTGAGGCTACGCTGATCCCTATGGAACTCCATTAGAAAAGCTGCATTCTATGATGATTTCCCATTGACAAGTGCTTTTTCACATCTATCCAGTATCTATTTCTTAATAGAGCTGTCTGGAGGACAACAGATTTGTTTTGCGGTAACTTTTATGGTTTCAAAATTATTCATTTCACATTCATTCTTAATCCATTCAATTTGTTTTCTATGATATTCTATAGCACCAATTTTTAAAATCTGAACATTGTGCAATAAGCCAAATGCCTTACAAAATTAAGTA
Organism: Sternotherus odoratus; assembly: GCA_032164245.1. Taxonomy (NCBI): domain Eukaryota; kingdom Metazoa; phylum Chordata; order Testudines; family Kinosternidae; genus Sternotherus; species Sternotherus odoratus. The sequence continues at coordinate 196,166,129 of JAVMKO010000002.1, read as the reverse complement.
CATTACATTTATGTAGTTCCTTTAATCAACCAAACCTCTAATCACAACAAAAAGTAAGATCAACGGTGTTGGACAAGACTGACTTTCAATAAAACCATATGGATGTCAGACTAATGAGTTACAATTACCCGGGTCATCCCTCTTTCTCTCTTTGGAATATTGGCACAACATTAATACTTTTCCAATATTCTGAAATTTCCTTGGTATTTCAACTTTTTTTTTTAAAAAAAAAGTTTTCACTGGACCAGAGATCTGAGCCAACTCTGAGGAGTCCTGGGTACAAGCTATGCGGGGCTGCTGACATTAAAATTCTTATCCATAATTAATGTAGTTTAATGTCCTCTTTAGTCAATAATGGAGCGCAGTGGTTCATCTTCATTATGAGTACATCATCCTGCATCTTTCCAAATACAAAACAGAAATAACTGATTTCCTTGAAAATCCTAACAGAATTAAAGCTTTGGTCAGCTTGTGCTGAAAATTGGGGGTAGATATAATGTGTGTTCTTTGGGTTTTATTTTTTTAAACAAAAAGCAGAGGTTGACGCCTGAGTCTCTTATCAGACATTCCATTTTCATACCCAGGATTGATGTCAGACTAACAGGCCTACAATTACCCAGGTCACCTGATTTACCCTTTTCAAATACTGGAACAACATTAGCTTTCTTTCAGTCTTCTGGAACTTCCTCAGTGTTCCAAGACTTTTTGAAAATCATCATTAATGGTCCAACAAGCTTCTCAGCTAGCTTGCAGCAATTTTCACTCAGGTTTAGCTGTGATTTCTCTTCATGAGACAAGTATGCTGCCCACTTGCCTCCCAAGTGAAGGATCCTTTGTTTCCTTAAATCCTCCATATGTATCATAACTCCTTTCTTTGGTCATAAACAGGACAACCCTTGTTGTGTTTCTTCGGTCTTGTAGATTTTGCACTCTCTTCTTTTGTCTGTCACTCAGTATGCAAACAGGCCTATGTTATGAAGCATACAATTAATAAATGGCCAGACAGGGAGATAGGTGTCGGTCACCTCAGAAATGTTTCTTTCAGAAAGTGGTTATGTCACCACGTGGTGACCAAACTTGCTCCAGAGATGTTCTTTCTTAAGAACATAACTGTTAGTATAGATATGTAATTCCATAAATATTAGCCATACATACATTTCAGTGATTTTTGACAACCAGTTGACTACTGGCTTTTGGCGAAACCTGACATGCCACCCTTTGGTGAACTATTACACATATGTCTGACCCAGAGGATTCTTGTAGAACTCAATACTCATCCTGTGCCCTCTGCCCTTTGGCACCAGTAGGTCACCAGGATCTATCTTGGGAAGCAGTGACTCTGAAAAAGATTTTGGGATTGTGGTGGATAATCAGCTAAACATGAGGTCCCAGTGTGATGCTGTGGCCAGAAGGGCGAGTTCAGTCCTTGGATGCATAAATTAGAATCTCAAGTAGGAGTAGAATGATTTCACCTCTATATTTGACACCAGGGTGACTGCTGCTGGAAAATTGTATCCAGTTCTGGTGTCTACAGTTCATGAAGGATGTTGATAAATTGGAGAGGGTTCAGAGAAGAGTAATGGGCATAAATAAAGGATTAGAAAACATGCCTTAATGACTGTCTTAAGGAGCTCAATATGTTTAATAAATAAAGAGAAGGTTAAGAAGTGACTTGAATACAGTCTTTAAGCACCTACCTGGGGAACAAATATTTGATAGTGGACTCTTCAGTATAGCAGGGGAAGGTATAACACAATCAAATGGCTGGGAAATTCAGAATGGAAATATGATGTATGTTTTTAACAGTGAGAGTAATTGACCATTGTAATAACTTATCACTGATCAGGTGGATGCTCCATCACTGGCCATTTTTAAATGAAGACTGGATGTTTGTATAAAGGGATATGCTCTAGGAATTATTCTGGAGAAATTCTGCTTGGGTCGTGTAGTAATTTTTTTCTTGTCAGAAAAGGGTTGTGTTGCGATGAAATTTGAGAACCTCTGGGTTACCCCCAACACTAAAGGGTCAGTCACTTAACTGAGATCAATGAATTCTCTCAATCACACACCAAAGACCATGCTGGCAGCCATTTTCTCTAGTAAACTAACTAAAGTCATATTGGTTAAGAATAAGGGAGAGTTATTAAGAGGTTAAAATAGGTAAAACACATTAATAGGTGAGTGTAAATCAAAAATCACAGCAGACGTAATAATCTCCATCAATCTCTCAGGATTAAGCAAAATACCTTTGGGGATTTCTGTCTGTGTCCAAATAGTTCAGAGGTACAGGATCATTCCTTGAAATCCATTGTATAGCTTCTCCAGAAAATAATTTAAGCAGTGTCTTCTCCCATGTGAGTTCTGATAAATAGGAAATGCAGACTGAGTCTGTGATTTCATATTGTTGAACACAATGGCTCTTGCTTTGAGGTTAGCCACCACCTTCATTTACATTTCCAAGGCTCCAATCGCATTTGATGTGTAAATATAGTAACAGGGGAATACATGATACACATTTTAATGTAACCACACACAACAGTTCTTCATTAATCTTGATGAAGTTTACACATCAAGTAAATTCTCATTTTAGTACTAACGCACACTATTAATTTAGGGTTAATTAATTAAGGTACACACAATATTTCTACATTATAATAGCAAACTACAGATGAAAACAATACAATCAACATCTTCATTGATCTTTATCAGCATGTGAGTGAATTAGTTTGAATGTATACCAACACTTATTAAATACTAGCGAAAATACCCGGCTTTGCTCGGTTCAGTCGGCGGTGGGGAGGGGGCAGAGAGCTGAGCGAGTGCGGGGTCCGTTGGAGGGGGGAGGGGGCAGAGAGCAAACCTGACACCCCCACCTCACCCCCCCGACCAAACCCAACACCCCCACCGCACTTACTCCTCGACCAACCCCGACTCACATTTTCACCACCCAAACCCAACACCCCTACGTCACCCCCTACAAACACCCCCTGACCAACACCCACACCTCAGCCCCCGTAGACCAAACCTGACACACCCACCTCACTTTCCCCCCCCAACCAAACCCGACACCCCTACCTACCACCACAAACAAACCTGACACCCACACCTCACTTACCCCTCGACCAACCCCGACCCCCTCCTCACCCCCCCAAACAAACCCAACACCCCCACCTTACCCCCCACCAAACTCAACACCCCCTGACCAACCCCAACACCCACCCCTCACCCATCCCGATACCTTCCCACCCCCCCAGACCAAACCCAACACCCACCCCTCACCCCTCACCCATCTCGATACCTTCCCACCCCCCCAGACCAAACCCGACACCCCCACCTCACTTACCCCCCGACCAAACCCGACACCCCACCTCACTTACCCTCCGACCAAACCCAACTCGGGTCCTTCGGAGGTGGGGAGGGGGCAGAGAGCTGAGCGAGTGCGGGGTCCTTTGGAGGGGGGAGGGGGCAGAGAGCTGAGCGAATGCAGGGTCCGTTGGAGGGGGTATTATGACATCATAACTATGTCACAGAGAACAGCAGCTGCCCAGCTGATGTGAATGGGCTTTAAAGAATTTTACCCCTGGGGGGCGTCAGAGGTGAGATTTGAAAAATTTTCGACTCTTACCCTGATTAGGACCCTAAGACCTCTAACTGTACCAAATTTCAAGTCTCTAGCTCAAACGGTGTGGAAGGAGTAAGTGCACATGCATACACCATTTGACTTTTATATTTACATACAAGTGAATTGTCTTGGAACTCTGGCATGTGCTGGCACCTGACCTGTTAGCATCACTTTGTGGACTGCACCCCTCTAAAAGAACTTGCTGTTACATGTGGCAGGGAAAGGGTGGAAGATGTACTGTGAATCAATATGTGTAAGACTAAGGTAATAGGCATTAATTTTCATTTTCCTGAATAGTGTGGAATAGAGTCACCTTTAAGTTTGGAAATCACAATGCTAATACATACTATAAGAACCTCAGATATGTGTTCTCATTTTATATCTTGAAGAGAGATTTGCTGTTTGGCATTTGCAATCCCATGTTGATTAGCCATGGTTCCCTACACTCTTAAGTAAAGTCATTGTGTGTTTACCAGAGATATAGTTAAAATCGGCAAAACAAGGAGTTTAGCAAGTAAAACACTACTCTCTTGATATCCCTGGAGTGCTAGGATATGTCTACACTGCAGCTGGGAGCATGCCTACCGGTCTGGGTGGGCAGACCTGCACTAGCTGGTCGAGTTAGTTTGCTAAAAGTAGCAGTGTGGATGTAGCATGGGTGGTAGTACAGGCTAGCCTAGTGGTACTTAGCCAGGGATGTGCAGAGATCTTCCTGGGGGTACATCATCTCATCTGGATATTTGACTGGTTTTACAACAGGCTACATAAAATAGCACTAATACAAACTAAAATTTCATACAATGATTTGTACTACTCTATATACTATACACTGAAATGTAAGTACAGTAGACTCTCGATTATCCAGGATGATAGGGAAAAAAATAATTCTGGTTTAATAAAATCCCAGATAATCAACATCCATAGGAAATATGGGGAGTGGGGGTTGGTTCACCAGCCACCCTGTGCCGGGAGGAGGGGGTGTTGGTTCACTGGCTGCCCTGAGCCCTGGTAGGGTTTTTTTCTGTGTGTGCTTGGGGCGGCAGCAAAGCCAGAGCCGGCCCTGCGAGTTGCGCATATTTTTTTTGACATCCTGGTTAATCCAATCCTGGATAATTGAGAGTCTACTGTACAATCTTTTTATTCCAATTGATTTATTTTATAATTGTAAGGTAAAAATGAGTCAGCAGTTTTTCAGTAATAGCGTGCTGTGACCCTTTTTTGTATTTTTATGTCTGAATTTTTAAGTGAGGTGAAACTTGGGGGTTCACAAGACACATCAGACTCCTGAAAGGGGTAAAATAGTCTGGAGAGGTTGAGACGCACTGACAAGCCATGCAAGTACAAGCCTGCCTGACTCCTCCTTGCCACAGTGGCCACACTACTACTTTTAGTGCACCTACTTGACCAAAGCTAGCAAGTTTGTCTGCAGCTGGGAGTGTGCTTCCCAGCCCACACAGTGTAAATGTACCCCTGATGTCAGCTTTAGCTTTTATTTTTCTGTACTTTGATGAGATATGTTAAGCCGTGTGTGTGTGTGTGTGTGTGTGAGAGAGAGAGAGAGAGAGAGAGAGAGAGAGAGAGAGAGATGGTGGTGGGGGGAGGGTATTTTTCAAGAAACTTGTTTTTATATTTAATTTTCTGCCTACAAATAGTCGCAACTGTATGTGATGGGGTGTGTGTACGCATGAAGATGAAATACAATTTAATATACTTAGTGGCAGCTCTGTTAGGAGTCAAATGCTCAGTGTTTCTTAGTACCTTTTTTCATATGCTATTCATTAGAAAATGGTGAAAATTATTCTATCCAAAATAATTTAGTGCAGTAACTGCTGTGTCTGACAGGAATGACTAGCAAATATTTATATTATCCTTTTTCATTCACAAGAGAAGTGTTGAGCACAAATTTTACATGTTAATTCACCCACGCATACAGAATTCCTTGGACAGTTGACAGCATACTTATTGTCTGATTGTACTCTAAAATTACTCCCCTGGGTTGCATTAATCCACAAATGGTTCTAAACAGGATTGTAACACTTTTTGAATGAATATTGCTATATATACTATGATGTATGTCAGCTATATGCACTATATTGTAATTTCTGGGTGTATTAAGTTTGGTGAAACACAGGTAATGTTCTGATATCTCTACCAAGAGGACAGAATGAGCACCTTGATTTTCTCATTTTAATTTTGGAAAGAAGGTCAGGTGTGTTGTCTTGGACTAATGCTAATGGAAGCTGAAGTTGGCTAGTGAAGTGTTAATGCATGGATATTTAGGATATTTCATTTGATGTATTCCACTAAAGCTATTCAGTATTTGGTTTTCTTTCTTTCATCTAAAATACTATTTGAAACTATTTTGAGATGATTGGTTCATAAATTATAAGTAAATAGGGATAGCTGATTAGTCTTTCTACTGAATTGCTCCTTTAGCCTGAGAATTGAACAAATTTATTTCAGTGTATTGTGCTATATTATGGCACACACAAAAAAATGAGGTTCGAAATTAATTCCTGCAAGATATTTTTGGTATTATACTTCATGATATTCTAGCTTATTCCATTTTCTCTTCTATTTTTGTGTAGCAGTATCCATAGCAACTACCATCATTTCAATTTCTCATCTTTCCCTAACAGTGAATGCTACCTGTAATATGTGAACTGCTCAGTGTCCTCTCTTGTAAGGGAACACAAACTGACGAGCTACTATAAGACCTTGTATTTGATTTCCTTGGGGTCTGTGGCTGCTTAGTACTCTAAAAATCAAGCTACTTAGGAACCTACTGATAGATTTAGATGTCTACATTTAAAGTATTTGTTATAAAAATTCTGACCTGATATTTTATGCCTCTGTTTTGGCTTTGGGTAGGTTGCATTTATGATAAACGAGAGAAAGTCAAGAGTTCTTTCTTGCTGGGAATATTATTCTTCTGTATCACTTCTAGTGTTTTCTTCTGCAGATATAGAAAGTTGACTTGAGTGACCAGTTCTTTTTCTGAATGGATTTAATTCCACCCCCAAACTTTGTGGTTTTGCATTGATACAATGCTTCAGATGTTAACCCGTTGTATGCTGTGCATGAACAAAGGACAATAGTGGTGAATGTAGGGATCTGAAAACTGAGGAAGAATGCATTTCGTGGGAGTAAGTGGGGGGAGTACCTCTTCTGGATGGAAAGGAACTTGGAGTCTAGGAAAGGGGGAAGAGAAGAGAGAGAGAGCGATCACTACTTTATCCCAGGAGTTGGGAGACAATATTAGCCAGACGTTTTGCTTGCATTTTTGAGTGATTTTTTTGCGTGCATTTAAGATTTAATTTTCAGTCTGAAAAGGCCACACACCATGAGATTGGCTTTTTAATCCAACTTGTGATTCTTGAATATTTTGGGTAACCCTCTTCCATAATTGCAAATCTGCGTGTTCAGTCTACATTGTCAAATCCGTCTTCCACTTGTTCCAGTGCTTAATAATGCTTCAGCCTTTTTTAAAAAAGATTTATTTAGAAAATGTTGCCATTGTTTGTAGAAGAGATTGGCCTTCTGTATCCTGATGGCTGCTACTTGTCATGTGATGGGCTATGGAACATCAACCAATGGTCATTCATAGCTTTGTGCCGTCTTTGGCTTTTATTAAAGGTCTTCTTTAAAAGCCTTATGATTTATTTCAACACAATGATTTTAGGTCCCATGCTCATCCTTTGTAGAACTGCTCTGTTTGAATAGAAAAAAAAGAAAAGTACGTTTCCAGTTTTATTCTTGTCCCAAAGCTGAACTGTACATTTAGGAATATTCAGTATTGGTGTTCTATTTAAAACTCTGAGAGGAGATGGCCTTAGGCTTCAAGTATCAAAGATATGAGAACATTTATTTTGTTGTAAGCTGGAGTATAAATCTATCCTGCACTGGTCTGTCGCACACTAACACTTTCTATATCAGGCCTGCACAACTTGGAAAGCAGTGAGGGCCATATTAGTGCAAAAAACCCAGCTGTGGGCCGAAAAGCCCTGCCCTCGCCCTGCCCCCATCCGCTTCCCCCCAACCCTCCCGCTCAGCTTGCCCCACCCCTACTCACCCCCCGCAGTCCACACAGTGAGCCCGTGCGGGCAGCATGTGGCCCCCGGGCCACATGTTGTGCAGGCCTGCTCTATGTGGACCCTGCTAATGCCCACTAATAGCTAGTGTGGGGTAGATTTCCCCAACCTCCATGCTTGCCACAAACTTAATGTTTATGTAGACCAGAGTGGGGAAGCTGTGGCCTGTGAGACATTTCTGTCCAGGCTTCTGGCAGGGGAGGAGGCGGCTGCTTCCCCCTCCCCCACCAGAGTCTCAGTGTGCCATGCAAGGGGCTGGACTGTGCACTCCAGTGGATCAGCACAGCAGTGTGTCTGGCTCCTGGCCAGACACGCTGTTCTGAGTGGTGTGGTAAGGGGGCTGGGGGCAAGGGGTTGGATAAGGGCCATAGGGTCTTGGGGCGGTCAGGTGATGGGTGGGTTGGATAGGGCATGGGAATCCCAGGGGGTCTTTCAAGGGGTGAGGGTGTGGCTAAGGGTCAGGGTAATCCGGGACAGGGAGCAGGAGGTTTCAATAGGGGGTGGGATTCTATTTGAGTGATTAGAGGAAGAGGGGGTCTCTGGAGGGGGTGGTCAGGAGGCAAGGAGTGGGAGGGGTTGGATGGGTCAGGGGTTCTTAGGAGGGCAGTCAGGGGGCAGGGAAGTGGGAGGCGGTCAGATAGGGGGCAGGGCTAGGCTGTTTGGGGGAGGCACAGCCTTCCTCCATACAATTTTGAACCCTGATGTGGCTCTCAGGCCAAAAAGTTTGCCCACCCCTGGTGTAGACAAACCATATGTCATAATTGCAGCATTTTATCCAACAAGGGAAAATAAATGTACAGTTTAGAGACACTATCTGTATTTAAGAGCTCAAAGTGTGGAACACAGGCAATTCTTGTGGGAAATATCAAAAGACCAAATGCCATACGGTTGCCACTTTAATGGGGAAAAATATTTTTTTGGGGGGGGAATGTCTGTTAGGTAAGCTATCTAGCAGAATAGTACCAGAAGCAGAAGGAAGACCTGTAACACAAAAAAACAAGCTCTTAATTTTTTTAACGTCACACTGAAAATATTCAAAACTTCAAATCTGACTTGAATCATATCAGAATATATCCACGTAAATGTGTGTCACAGGACTGGAATAAAATGTTTTGCTTCGGAATCATTTAAATGCTATTCTTTTAACTATTAAATCTTCTCACTTATCTTCCTATTTAATGGACCTTAGAGGTTATTTAGCAGGTGGTGCCAGGGCTTGGGGCTACAGGTTTCTGCCCCATGTAGCCCCTGAAACCGGCTCTCAGATGCCTGATCAAGAACTGCTGCTCTAGGGGGTCTGGGTGTGGATACATAAGAGGTTGAGTGCAGATGGCGGGTTGAATACAAATTAAGTATCGCAGATGCAGATCCAAAGTTTTGTGTCTCTGCAGGGCTCTCCCCATTTTTCTAGTCTCCAGTGGCCTGGATTAGAGTTGAGAGGTAGCTGTGCTAGTCTATATCAGCAAAAAGAAAAAGGAATATTTGTGGCACCTTAGAGACTAACAGATGTCGTCGTCATGAATCGGTCTGAATATGAACGAGAGGCTGCTAGGCAGTTCTCGAACACCATTTTCTACAAGCCATTACCCTCTGATCCCACTGAGGGTTACCAAAAGAAACTATACCATCTGCTCAAGAAACTCCTTGAAAAAAGCACAGGAACAAATCTGCACAAACAGATCCCTAGAAGCCCGACCAGAGGTATTCTATCTGCTACCTAAGATCCATAAACCTTGAAATCCTGGATGCTCCATCATTTCAGGCATTGGTACCCTGACAGCAGGATTGTCTGGTGATATAGACTCTCTTCTCAGGCCCTATGGTACAAGCACTCCCAGCTACCTTTGAGACATCACTGACTTCCTGAGGAAACTACAATCCATTGGTGATCTTCAAGAAAACACCATCTTATCCACTATGGATGTAGAAGCCCTCTACACCAACATTCCACACAAAGATGGACTACAAGCCACCAGGAGAAGTATCCCCGATAATGTCATGGCAAGCCTGGTGGCTGAACTTTGTGACTTTGTCCTCATCCACAACTATTTCACATTTGGGAACAATGTATATCTTCATTACAGTGGCACTGCTATGGGTATCCACATGGCCCCACAGTATGTCAACATTTTTATGGCTGACTTAGAAAAACGCTTCCTCTGTTTGCACTACATTTGATGACATCTTCATCATCTGGATCCATGGAAAAGAATCCCATGAGGAATTACAATTTCAACCTCAGCCTGGATCAGTCCACACAAAAGATCAACTTCCTGGACACTACAGTGCAAATAAGTGGATGGTCACATAAACACCACCCTATACCAGAAACATACTGACTGCAATGCTTACCTACATGCCTCCAGCTTTCATCCAGAGCACATCACATGATCCGTTGTCTACAACCAAGCTCTAAGATACAACCACATTTTCTCCAATCCCTCAGACAAACACCTACAGGATCTCTATCACGCATTCTTAAAACTTCAAAACCCACCTGCTGAAGTGAAGAAACAGGTTGATGGAGCCGGAAGGGTACCCAGAAGTCACCTACTACAGGACAGGCTCAACAAAGAAAATAACAGAACGCCACTAGCTGTCACCTTCAGGCCCCAACTAAAACCTCTTCAGCGCATCATCAAGGATCTACAACCTATTCTGAAGGATGATCCTTCAGTCTCACAGACCTTGAGACAGGTCAGTCCTCACAGACAGGTCAGTCCTCACAGACAGCCCCTCAACCTGAAGCAAATACTCATTAGCAGCCACACAAAACAAAAACACGAATCCAGGAACCTCTCTTTGCAACAGCCCAATGCCAACTCTGTCCACATATGTATTTAAGGGATACCATCATAGGACCTAATCACATCAGCTGCAGCATGAGGGGCTCGTTCCCCCAGCACATCTCAATGCAAAGGAATCAAATCACACATTAGATGTCAAAAATTATAACATTCAAAAGCCAGTCGGAGAACCCTTTAGCCTCCCTGGACACTCAATTACAGACCTAAAAGTGGCAATTCTTCAACAAAAAAAACTTCAAAAACAGACACTAACAAAAAACTGCAGAACTGGAATTAATTTGCTACCTGGACACCTTCAAATTAGGCCTGAATAAAGACTTAGAGTGGATGGATCATTACACAAACTAATAACCATTTCCCCATGCTTATTTTCCCCCTACTGTTACTCACACCTTCTTGTCAACTGTTTGAAATGGGCTATCCTGATTACCACTTTAAAAATGACTTTTCCCTCTTGCTGATAATAGCCCACTTTAACTGATTTCTCGTTAGAGTTGGTAAGGCAACCCCCATCTTTTCATGTTCTCCTTGTGTGTGTGTATCTGTCTTCTTACTGTATTTTCCACTCCATGCATCTGATGAAGTGAGTTTTAGCCCATGAAATGCTTATGCCCAAATTAATTCATTAGTCTCTAAGGTGCCACAAGTATTTCTTGTTCTTTTTGCTGGATTAGAAAGTGCGAACAGTTGCAATACAAACATTTTGATCTATCTGGATTGTTTTACTGAAAAGAGAATAGGCTTTTACCAAAAGTGTACATTGCTGGGTATGAGGCACTAAAATAAGTGTCCTTGGATGTGACGATATGCATGCGTGCCAGTACATCACTGATGTATAAATAAGCAGATAAACAAAGAATGATATTTTTTACACTCATGATGAAATAACATTCCCATGGCAACTGTAGAGATTGCTTCGATAGAAAAGTAATATTACAAAAGTCTTCAGTCTATTTTTAGCTTTTTAACTGTAATCTAGTTCTTGAAAACTAAGGAATTACCCACTTGATATCCCTCTGCAGACCACCAGCAACAGTGCTCCCATAGACACTGCTGGTCCTCAGACTGCAGTATAGGAACCATTGGTTTACCGTTTACTGAAACAGTTCACTTTTACTCTTCATTTGCCAAGTAAGCAATTTTGTATATGATTGCAATCATCAGGAGATCAGTAACTGCAAAACATGCATAACTGGAGGACTCTCTAGCCCCTCCACTCTTTGGATAAAAGGTGGCTTCCCAGGAACTCTGCAATGCCACATTATATGGGGTGCAAGCTTCATAGATTTTTATAGAGCCCAATTCTGCTTGGCAGCATACTTGGGGAAGAAGTGAAACTGGAGGGTCCATTTGCTTTGTTTGGTTTGTTTGGTTTGTTTGGGCTGTCCCCGAGTCAGAGGATTTTGCAGTAAAAGCCCAAGTAGGCTAATTTAGCTATGGGACTTAGAGTAAGCTCTATGTATTTGACCCTATGCCAAACAGGTCCCAATAGAAGGTCATTCCAGATGTTGCCTATAAACGTCTCTGTTCTCTTGCAGGTCGGTTACCTTTGTGATACTTTTCTTTGGCTGGAAATAAACTTATTAGAGACTAATTACAAGGTAACTTTGTGAATCCGATGATAGCGATAGAACTACATATGGATGATCCTACTTTTTACATGTGGCATCTCAAAAGATGGCCCTCTCCCAAACAGTGTACCAAGAAAGATCATCTTTGGGCTTGTCTTCACTACGGCGGGTAGGGATTGATGTTTTAGCGGTCGATTTATCGCGTCTCGTCAAGACATGATAAATCGATTGCCAGCGGCGCCCCCGTCGACTCTGGAACTCCAGCTCGCCAAAAGACACAAGCTGGAGTCGACGGGAGAGCGCGCTGCTGACCGCCGCCGCCATGAGGATGGCAGATAAGTCGGCTGTAGAGACGAAATTGCGTATCTACAACCAATCCACCCCCGTAATGAAGACCAGCCCTTTGTTGTCAGGGTTGTGACTGAGCAATGTGAGAAAGTGATTTTCCCTTGTGGTGGCGGCGAAGGAAGTGGCTGCTGGTAGCCTCACCTTATCAGATTATGGATAATCTATGAAGTTGTTTGATCAGGTAGGGCTTACAGGAAATATTGTTTAAAAAAAAAAAACTTCCAACCTAATCTTAATCGGCCCTCATCCAAACCAAGGTGGCTGACTAATTCAGAAGTACGACAACTCACGGTTATTCCTTTAACTGTGGCCTCACTGTGATTAAGGAAGCAAATCTTATGAGATTGAATATTCTCAGTTAGTCGGTTACAAGACTTGTGTAAAATTGCGAGAGAGAACGTCACAGCTTTTCCTAGAAAGGACTAAGTGGATCCTCTAGCTTGTCAACATAAGCTGTTTTTCTCTCTCATCTTCCCAGTCTTGGTTACAAACTTATTCCTTAGGTTTCTTTTCCCAGCTTTGGTCATGTAATGCGTCTTATTAAAGTGACTCCACTGATGCTATGGGAATAGATACTATACTTATTAAGCAGAAGAGCCCTTGTTGAATACCTGTGACTCCCATTTTCTTGGATTTTATTCCTGGTGGCATTTAACCCTGTCATTAGAATGAGAGAGCGTCACGGAGCGATTTTTTCCTCCGTTAGGGCTTCTTGCATGCACTGTCAGTTTATCTACACTCCGTTAACTCCTCTGGAGTTCAATGAGGGCAGTCACAATGCAAAACAAAACCTGAGCAGTGCAGAATGTGCAGCATAAGGCACATGAGTTCTGACTGCTGTATTTGCTCAAGTGTCGTCAGCGCTCAGGCGTCAATCTACACTATCTGATGGGTCAGTTGGGTCCAGTTTAAAGCACCATTTAACCTGAGCTGGAGATTTTTGTGTGGCCAGAGTTGGGTTGGGGCAATGCTTGAATTATTCCACAGGCTAATGTTGCCATGCAGGTGAGCCCTGGCTGAACCACATGTCTCGGTTTTTATAGGGACGGTCCCGATTTTTGGGTCTTTTTCTTATTTAGGCTCCTATTACCCCTCCACCCCTCATCCCGATTTTTCACATTTGCTGTCTGGTCACCCTAAGCCTGAAGGAATGCAAATTCAGCCCACAGGATCCTTAAACTGCCCTGAAAGAGAGACCATCCAATTATGATGACTGAAAATCCAATTCATTTTAAGTTGTCAGTAATTTGTAAGAAGAACTAACTTTAAGGCCCTGTCATGAAGAGCAAAGAACTAAAAGTTGTGTCTCAGAGGGAGCCGGAGTAAACTGGGGTCACACTGCTGTCACACTCCAGCAGAGGGTGTCTGAACTCGAGGAAGCTGAGGGGTTGTATAAGATACCTCCATTCTGATGTTGGTGTAAGGAGCAGATCTAACTATGAGTAAGTAAGGTTGAGACCAGTGAATGTCCTCTTTAAGCTAATTTTTATTTCTCTAAATAAACTGATTTTTTTATTTGTCTGCATGTTCTTTATAAATTACCAGCTTTTCAAGTGCACTACAGTTTCACTACTGTGAAATGCAGAGTCCCAAAACTGTGCCTGTGACAGTAAAAAAAACACCAACAAAACACAAAAAACAAAAGATTACATATTTTTCACTGGGAATAGGAGTTAAATAAAGGGGGGAAATTGCCATACATGTTAGATGTATTGAAACGTTGATTATCTTGTTTATGGATAACTGAGTAACTATAAACTTCAAACAAAAAGAGCAACGAACTTTGATCTGTGATGCAGGAAATCTGTTTTAGATGACATAGCATAATTTTGTGTGTGATAGGTAAATTGATACAGTTTCTCTGATAGGCACATCACTTTTTAATGAAAAATGAGGACAAACAGCATGTGAAGGAACTGGAATTTAAATGTCTCATACCTAAATTAACCATGGCAAACAGTAAAATAAATAAATAAAGTTTTTGGATTTGGTAACCAGTACTTTCCATTAAAGTCTCTTGATGTATGTTTGTACATCGTCTTTTAAGGTTATCTTAAATTGAAGCTATTGTTTGTCAGTCTTAACTGTGCAAGGCTTTCATCTTTTGATTTAATTACTGCTCTATAAAAGTTCAGAGTAATGCTGTCCACTCAGCTGATTCACCTCTTGCAAGCAATTTTATTCAAACTATTTAAATACGACTAACTTTGAGCCAGTTTCCACATGGTTTAATTTACCTTCCCAAATCATGAAGGGGTAGGAGCTTTCTAGTGCATTGTTATACCAGATACGTTTTCTTGCTCTGCTTTTTTGATCATTTGTGGCCAAACTCAACATTGGGACAATAAATGTAATTGTTTGGAGGATTTTTACATATCAAAGCAACACAAAGGCAAATGTGGTAAGAGGAAAAATAGTTCATATTCTAAAGAAAATGTTCATATATTTGCTCGTCCAAGCTCAGTACCTTTTTACTTCTGTATTTTTATAACCTATGATAAGTTGTTTGGCCTCAGTGTATCAAATGAACAGTTTTCAAATAATCCACATGGTTAAAAATATGGTTCATGCTGAGGGACTAGAACTATTTAAAAAACAGCAACTCACAGGTACACTCACTCTCTTGCAGGTTTGAGTGTTCTTTGTGGAGACTTGTATGACTCCAACTGCCCTCAATTCCTTTTTACTATTTATGTGAGGTCTTGGTGAAAGTGGGGAATGATGTTGTATAGGTGTGAATGTGTAGAGGCAGTACACTCAGACAGGTAAATGGTCTTCCTTTCATGTGACAATAGTCAATGTACCTAGTGCCAGTTTGAAAAAATTGTAAGAGTTTGTGTTAATCTTTGCTACAGGACAAATTGTTCTTAATTTGTGGGTGAGAGAGGGCAGATGGAGGCCATGCTAGAAAATCCTTGCATCTGATATACTGAGAAATTCTGTGTGCTGCATTACATGGCATGAATTATATTCACAAACTTTCAAGACAGTGTGTCAGTTGTGAAATTCAGGATTTTCTTTTTTTTGTGTGCTTTGATATCTTAAAAATATTCACTTGGAAAGGGTCAGTAGTACTTAACACAAGTCCTGTAGTTGAATTATTTAGCAAGAAGTTACTTGCCTAGCTCAGCCTAAATGGACAATGTAAACACAAACTTGTAATTTCGATTATAACACTAAGTGCTATTGTATTATTATAGTTTAAAAAGATACAACATTTATTCACTTTCATTTGATTTGGGGAGTTAGGATTGTATCTCCAGCTATTTCTGGCTTTGTTAGGGATTGCATTTTAAATTACAAACATACGGTATTTTGAGTAGGCTGACCATACGTACCGTTTTGAACGGGACAGTCCCGTTTTTTTCATATTTTTGGACCGTCCCGTCTTTTTGACAAAAATATCAATTTTGTCCCGTTTTTGGTGCAGGTCCCAAGCTGCTTTCTAGGGGGAGGTTCTTTCTTTGCAGGACTCGCAAGAGCTCAGGTGAAGAATCTTGCTACCTAAGAACAAGTATCAGATGTCAAAATCTCCGATGAGCAAACTGCGCTCATCGGAGATTTTGACATCTGATACTAGTCCTTAGGTAGGGAGAGGAGGCAGTGGACGGCGGGAGGGATGGAGAAGGGGAATGGAGAGAAGGGAGGGATGGAGAAGGGGGATGGAGAGAAGGAGGAATAGTGAGAAGAGGAGGCAGCGGGCGGCGGGCTGAAGCCGACGGTGGAGCGGAGCTGTTCGGAGCCGCAGCCGGGGGCCGAGCACGCCGGCGGGGGGGCTGCCGGCCAGGTTTTATGAGACATAATCACATAAATTCAGTTATGTGATTATGTCTCATAAAACCCGGCCGGCAGCCCCCCCGCCGGCATGCTCGGCCCCCGGCTGCAGCTCCGGACAGCTCCGCCGTCGGCTTCAGCCCGCCGCCCACTGCCTCCTCTTCTCACTATTCCTCCTTCTTCCCTCCTTCTCTCCATCCCCCTTCTCCATCCCTCCCTTCTCTCCATCCCCCTTCTCCATCCCTCCCTTCCTCCCTGCTCTCTCCCTCCGTCCGCTGCCTCCTCTCGCTCCCTCCATCCCTTCTCTCTATCTCCTTCTCCATCCCTTCCTTCCTCCCTTCTCCATCCCTCCCTTCCTCCCTTCTCTCTCTCCCTCCGTCCACTGCCTCCTCTTCCATCTCCCTTCTCTCCATCCCTCCTTCTCACTGCCCCTTGCCTCCTCCATCCCCCCTGCTCCCTACCCCCATCTCTTCTCTCATCCATCCATCCTCTCCCTTCTCACCTTCCTGCCTTCTCTCCCTCCATCCTCTTCATTCCGCATCCCCCCTTCTCTCTCTCCCTCCATCCCCCATCCCTGTTCTGCTTATTCCTCCATCCACCCCCCACCCCCAGTCCTCCCTCTGCCTCCCCCCCGCCTGGCGCTGGGGGGCCCAGGTGGGGCCATGGCGCTGGTCACCTCGCCCACTGAGCTGGAGTGTCTGGTCAAGCCGCTGTTCTGCCGCAAGGGGGCGCTGCGCCAGAAGGTGATCCACGTGGTCAAGAGCCACAAAGTCACCGCGCGCTTCTTCAAGCAGCCCACGTTCTGCAGCCACTGCACCGACCTCATCCGGTGAGACCCCCCTAGAGCCCCCCAGACTGCCCAGAGCCCCCCTAGAGCCCCCCCAGAGCCCCCAACCACCCCCTCAGTGCCCCTCAGCCCAGGTTCTGCAGCCACTGCACTGACTTCATCTGGTGAGACACCCCCCCCCCCCCACCCCGTCCCGTTTTTGTCTCCAGGAAATATGGTCAGCCTAATTTTGAGGCATATGCTTCCTGCAAAGCTCATGCTTGTTACTAATGGGAAGTAGTTTTCATTTGTGTCCAAATGGATAGCGGACTAAAGAGAACTGAAAAGTATGCATTTCCTGGTGTAAATGTGGAAAATGTAGAACATTCTTTCGTGTCTAATAAATAAAACTGTGTATTCCTGCTAAGTGTACTGTGTATGACGCTACCGTGTATCTTAAACATAGCAATATACAGTCAGACCCCGCAATACCGTGACGATCCAAAAAAACCTGATCGTGATAAGCGTGGGGTCGCGGTATTGCGGGGTTCTACTGCATCAAAGCAGTGCTCACCGCCTACATCGGGAGCCCCGCACACCCCGTGCTATAAACGGATTTGCGCTATCATGGGGCGTGGTATTCCGGGGTCCGACTGTATTTACAAAAAAGATGATTGACTCTTCAATAGAATTGTCAATTTTGGTTGGATGTATTCTTGGAGATTTCATCACATGACATAATCTTTAATTAAAGATTAATTCCTGAAGACTCCAGGCCAATCCTATAGGGTTGTCAACTGTACTCTTCAGTGTTTTCTCCAGTGTGGCCAATATGGCTGCATGAGGCCACCAGGAGCTTTTCTTGAGGCCACAGCTTTCTGGGTTGTGAATGGGGTGGGCACCAGTGTCCCTTCCCACATGGCTGCCAGCAAGGGTTTAGGCCTTGCTCCTGCTGGAGACATAGATGCTGGAGGAGCAGGCAGCCAGTGAGTTTCCCACCTTCCCAAGGGTGGTGGGCTTGGACTTCAGCTATGGGGTGGGGAGGAGCAGGCTTCAGCTCTGAAGGTTCAGGCTCCATCTCTGGGCCCTGGACGCAGAGCTTTGGGCTCTGTCCCTCGGCCACCCAGCAGCAGGCTCCAGACCTTGGGGCTGCACAACAGTGCGTTCCAGCCCTGAGGTCACCACCTCCTCTCACCCCCATGGTCCCTGTTGCCTTTCCTAGCCTGATGTCCATTCCTCCTATCATCCTTGGCCCCGCTGCCTCCCTATTGGGGTTTAATTTGTTCCCCAAGTTTGCTGTGAAAAGTGATATTTGTGTGTTTAATATCACTTTCACAGCCTTCCAGCTAGCTACTAAGTCTGCTGTGAAAGTGATATTAACAGACTTAGTAGCTAGCTGGGAGGCTGTGAAAAGTGATATTAACATACAAGTACAGTAAAACCTCCATTTAACGGACTAATTCGGGCGAGGGGGTGTCCGTTAAATCAAAAAGACAGGTGGGACTCGGGCAGGAGCCGGGAGCCGGCAGCCCACCCGCAGGCGGGACCCGGGCGGGAGCCAGCAGCCAGCCCACCCGCAGGCCGGACCCGGCAGCCTGCCAGCCCGCCCACTGGCGGGACTCGGGCGGGAGCCGGGAGCCGGCAGCCTGCCCGCGAGAAATGGATTTCGGATGCATCAGATTTGCTCAGAAATTTTGTCCGTTGCATCCGAAGGCCGTTAAATCGAGGTCCGTTAAATCGAGGGTTTACTGTATCATTTTTCACAGCAGCAGACTTACTAGCCAGCAAGTTTAAAAAAATAAAATGAAATAAAAAGCCACCCAAAAAGTAAAAGAGTATTCTGTTTAGGTCCAGTAAAGAATATACAAGTATACATGATTTATTTATTTTTGTTGAGTCGGGGGGGGGGGGGGGGAGATAGTAACTTTGGGTCTCTTGTGGGACATTGTGGACTCCTCCCTCCCCCCCCGTGAGACCTTTTGGTATTATTACAGTAAGTGCTTTCGTATTTTTATAGTTAAAAAAGACACAATATTTATTCACTTTCATTTGATTTGGGGAGTTAGGATTGTATCTCAGGCTATTTCTTGGATTCTGAGGTTCTGTGATCTCTTGTTGTTATGCATTATTCAGTATGTTTTCACTTCAGGGAACTTTTTGGTGCCTTGTAATTGGCTTTATTTAAATTATTTCCCCCAAAACACAAAAAGCCACTGATATTTCATTGTTTGACTAGTGATTTGGGTAGTTTTTTTACTGAATCTTGTTGTGTTAGAGCTGCATGAGTTGTGAAAGTTACTTGTGCCATTAGTTTCCTAATGTCCCCCCAAAAAGCAGTGGAACTGTCCTCCAAGTGGCCTAGAGAGGCTGTGTGTGAAGCAGCCAATCAGAGGGAAGCTGCAGAGAAGCCAGTCCAGCCCCAGAAGGCCCATACAAAAGGAACTGCCGTACAGAACAAGGATGGTGTACAGGAGCAAGGATGGTGTTCCTGGCTGGCTGAAAGGACTGCAGAATCTCAAACAGATCAGTTGCTGTCAGGGACCGGGGGAGCAAGGAGGAGCTCCTGGCTGGAACTTGGTGGCTGAAGCCCTAAGATAAGAGTAAAGGGGTCATTGGGGAAGTGGCCCAGGAAATCGTAGAAGCATCATGAGTAGGTCAAATGGATGCAGCGGGTGGCTGCTATTTGTAGGGTCCTGGGCTGGGACCCAGAAGTAGTGGGCAGACCTGGGTCCCCACCGGCCACAGGAGGAGGGGCTAAATCCTTGAGGAGGGAGTTGAACTGATCCCAGAGAAGGGATTGAAGACCTTGAGGGGAGTCAGTGATATTGGACTTTAGTACATCACCGGAAGGGGACCTGAACTATTTAGTGACTCGGCTGGAGAACTGGTGTCATAGAAGGGCCCAGAGAGGGCGAAGATGTCTCCAGGAAGGGCACAGACCCATACCAGGGCCAGGACTATTTAAAAACTGAGCCCGGGGAGAGTTACAAGAAGATCCATTCCACCCAAGGGATACTGGGATAGGCCTTCTTTGGACTCTTTATCCCAGAAGGGGGTTTGTTTATGTTCCATATATAGACAATGTGTGACTTGGCTGGAGGGCTGAGTTACAGAAGACCTAGCACAATTGCAGATACTGAGTGGAGGCACATGCACTCGGCCATGGGGTACTCATGAGGTGTGTGCCACTCTGTTATAGTGTGAATCACAGGTAGTGATGCAGATTCCTTCCAGCACTCTAGTGTCTTGCTCAGGGAAAATACTGAGTTCTGTGAAGAAGGGAGGGGTTGTTTTAGCATGTGACTGCTGCTGTCTGGAGAGGGCATCTGGGATTTATTTGATCTTCTCTGAGAAGCTTGTTGATAGTTATTCACGTGGAATGGAGCTGGCTTCTAAGTTTGTGTGGATGCATTCTGAACTGAGACAATCCTTTACAGACCATTAAAGTCCTCCAGTGCAGGATTTAGCTGCTATAGTGGCAGAAGAGAAAATAAATTTTAGTCTCAGCTACAGCCATAGGCTAGGATTTTAGAAAACCTTGTTTTGGAGTTACCAGCTTCTGACATTAGTATTTGAGAACTAAAGAGATTTAAGGGTCTGAAGGTGCTAGTGTGTGTCTGGCAATGGCTCATGAGTAATCCAAGTGACCTAGTCTTATTTCGATTAAATCTGTTTTACATTGCTCTAGCAGTGTAAAGCAGCTTTAGTGCAAATGAATCAGACCTGTAGCATCTTCTGCTCTTTGGCTCTTCCGTTGTATGTGGCTCTGGAATTTATCTGGGACCATAAATTTACAGGGGCAGACCATGGTGATAGTCCCTTCTTCCAACTTGTGTGCCTGCAGATTGATCTTGGTTTGAAGGAGGTGGTGACCTTCCTGGGAAAAGGGGTGAGTTTCTGATAGTTCCGATTTCCATTTCTAGGCCAAAGAGTTAGTCCAGTGTGAGACCAACTTTGTGAATTGATCCCAAGAATACCTGTGAAGCCCAAAGTGGAGTGCATGTGTAGTAGAAGAGACGTTTTTTCGCCGCCATCCGAGATACTGTCGGTGTAGATGTCAGTCTCCTGTCATGATAAGCTTTGGGGACTCCACTATTGTCAGACAAACTCCAGCTTTCCAGGGAATCCTTCAGTCTCTGTGCTGTCTAGATTGTGATTATCTCCACTGATTTACAGATCTAGTGGATACATGCAAAGGATTCTGTTTTTCCAAGGGATCTGTCTCTGCATTTGAGGTTTAATGGGAGTAACATGGTTGGTTGACCCTTTGTTTTGTGTATTCAAATAGAGACAAAGTATAGAGTGACTTGGGAGGAGGAGTCCGTGAGCCAGCATTGGGCCTCTGCTGCCAACTAACCAGGAATTGGTTAAAAAAAGGACAAGATGGGAGCCTTGTCTGATAAAAGATCTGTTGATTACTGATCTTTCATCCAGGGCTTTGGAGTTGGAGCAGTGGAGCTGCAGGTTTTTGCCTGGAGCTGGAGTGGAGCCAGAGCACGGCTCCAAAGCCCTGCTTTCATCACGTAATATGAGTTTCAGGTCTGAGCTATTGGCTGTGTTGTGCTCACCTGAAGGGGTGGTTACAAACTGAATGCAGTATATGGGTAGCAAGTATCTATCTGGTTATATTTTTTTTGAGTGTATGTTTTCAACGTTTGTTTATTCTTTTTTCTTCTCAATTTTGGGATTGTGTGACTTGGGGCAAGGGACAAAAATGGCAATACTGGTGATCGTGGGATCTGACCTTACAAAAGATCACCCATTTACAGGTGCTGGCCCCTATAAGCAGCTGGAGCAACTTGTTCACATCCTTAGCTTGAGTGAGTCATTCTTTACCTTGCATTTTGAGCGTGTCCAAAATTGAAGTATTAGTGTCTCTGGCCATAAAAGATTTAGCAATGTTTTAATGTCTATATTTTAAGGAGGAGGTACAAAATGTTGTAGGTATTTCTCCATGAAAACTTACTTGTCAGAACTTTAGAATGAAATGTATTATAGCTCTACGTTGAAAATCACATTATAAAGCACTCCAGGAATGATCAGCCAGATGGACTGCTTGACTTCTGACATAATCTCTCTCTCTATAAAGTGATCTCCTTTCATAAAGCCAACTTTCTTGATTGTTCTATGGCAACTTAAGGTTTTATTTGTGGTTCTGCTATCCCTTATCGTTGTAATTGCTTTTCATTGGAAGTTCAGGGTGCTCAGCAGTTTGCAAAATTGGACTGTTAGGACTTGTTTGTTTGTTTACACTCTGGGCCAAATTCAGAGGGAAGTCTAAGATGATGTAATTTACTATATTTCACTCCAGCTCTCTTAATTAGTTACAGTTATAGATGTAACTTGTAGTATGCTCCATCTCCTTATTTTAACCTATAAATGCTAATCACTGTTTCCTGCTGCCCCCTTCTGGACCTAATATGGCTATTGCTTCTTAGACTTTCTTAGATTTGAGGACCAAATTCAGAAGTGATGTGTTAGAGGGGAAGTAGATGGATATTCATGTTGTTTGTGAATGTGCACAATGAGGAGGCAAGCAGTTTATAAACTTCACCGATTTAGACGTCCTGAAACACACCTGTGACTGTCTCACTCCATCTGTGAATAACACACAAATCACTATGATTAACCTTGATATACACCTTGCTTTTTGAACTTCCATCTATAAAAAATATTCAGACCTTCAGTCAGCTTGTCTCTGGGATCTGTGAGTTGATGTTACAGAGTCAGTAGTTTGGGTTTTTTTATGGTGCTCTTAGGATACTACAAAGTCTAGGCCTTTTTTGGAAAAATAGCTCATTTTCCCCCTGAGTTATAACATTGTAATTCTGATTGTGATTACAGTTAGTGTGGTTTCATAAACCTGCCAGATGGGAGTTTGGGAAACAAGGGATGTCCCTTTATTGAACGCCGTGGTCACCAGTGTGAGGATGGAATACTGATGAGATGAAAAAAATAAAGCTGAAAAGTGCCAGTCTTCTGATTATATTCATGTGCTACAATTTTGCAAATACAGTTTTACAGACAGTTCAAAGATCTTCAATCTAGCCAAAAGAAAGCAAATGGTTTCAAATAGAACAGATGTTAATGCTCTGTTTGCCAAATGAATTGAGAAATAATTTGGATCCTAATATTTAATATGAAGATGAATATGGCATGATTGTTTTTTCAGAATGTTTTTTACAATTCTGCATCATAATGCAGCTTAATAAAATACCTTTCAAAACATGTGTTTTTCTTTAGGAAAGCAAAGAAACAGACTGGAACCGATGGATACCATATTTGTTAAACAGGTTAAAGAAGGTGGACCTGCTTTTGAAGCTGGATTATGCACAGGTGCTGTTCTTTTTATTGTGCTAATTTAATATAAAAAAGCTATAACTTTTCTGCAGTCTTGTCGTCTTGATTATTGCACTTTCTGGACTCTCTTACGTGCACCTCTCCCTCTGTGGACTGCCCAAAACACTGCTATAGTCTTCTTTTGGTCCCGCCACTCTGACCATGCAAGTCCATCCCTTTGCTTATTTTTCAGTGGCTTCCTGTCTCCCTACCACAAACTCATGCTCCTTTTCCTTGCCTATAAAGTGTTACATAAACTTGCACTCACCTTACTCTTGGCTCCCATTTTATATTGCTTCCTCTCCAACTGTCTTCAGTCCTCTGCTCCTTCTTTACTTTTTTCATGATCTCTTATTTTATTCTCGGTCATGCTACCCCTCCACCTATCCATACTTTGAGCATTGTCACCAGATTTATCCTCTAAGTCAGTGGTTTTCAAGTGGTTTTTCTGGGGAACAAATTGAAGTTGAAGACCCAACAGAGCTGGGGATGAAAGGTTTGGAGTGTGAGAGGGGCTCAGGGCTCTGGACTGGGTGTGCAGGCTCTGGGGTGGGGCCGGATATGAAGGGTTTGGGGTACAGGAAGGGTTCCAGGTTTGGGGGGCTCAGGGCTGAGGTAGGGGATTGAGATGCGGGCAGTGCATGGAGCCCCATGAAGCCCCTGCCTAGAAGCTAGACCTGTTGCTGGCCGCATTGTGGGGAAAGGTAGGCACTAGCCTGCCTTAACTCGGCAGCACTGCTGACAGGACTTTTAACATCCCAGTCAGTGGTGCTGACCAGAACAAGGCAACCCAGTACCTGACATACTGTGACCCAGTACTGGGTCGTGACCCATGGTTTGAAAAAACACTGCTCCAAGTGCCCTCTCTACATCAAACCTAACTCTTCAAGCAATCCTTCTGCTCATCTTCAGCTCTCCTATAATCCCCTCACCCTCTTCTTCCTATATTTTTTTTTGTATTTGTATTAATGCCCGGTACTGCCAATCAAGACTGTGGCCTTATTGTGATAAGTGCTATACAAATATAAGGGAAGATGTGAAGAGTTTATAATTCAATATAAGACAAGGGACAAGTGAGTGTGACAAACAAGAGGGAAGGGCTGAGGGAGGACAGGGGCTAACAGGAGTTGTTTACATGTGATTACATAAGTTATGTGCATAACTTAATGGTTCCAAATCATTTAAACCCTCCACCTTCCCACTCCCCACATATTTTAAAGCAAATAAATATGAGCACTCCCCATTTGGCTCTCTACCTAACCATTATTTTGGTTGTTTTGTCTAATTTAGTCCATACATTCTTTGAAGGAGAGAATGGATCTGTTTGTAAAGCACCATTTAAAGTGCATTAAATAAGGCTAGGTCTACACTAAGAGCATTAACCCCTAGGTATACCAGTATACTGTCCTGGGAAAACACTCCTGGTCTGAATGCAGCAAAACTTGCATTTTATTCTGATCATAGTAAATACCCCCTAGTCCCCACAAGCAAAACAAGTTATATAACAACGTTATAACTGTCTGAATTACCGAATTCTGCCTGAATGCCTAAATTGATCAGATTCTCACCTCTTCACACCCGTGACCAACATAGCTATGCTGGCACAAGTCTGGTGTAGACTTATAAGTTTTGTAATAATTTGTGGTTCTGAAAATTTTTCTTTTTTGAAGATTTTAAATAAAGAAGGAACAATGGTACAAATTATACAACTATAGATCACGTAGCTGGATACCATTGAACATGAGAATTTCTATCCTTAAAAACATGGCAAACACTATACTACACAAAAGCAATACGTGAGTAGGAAAACACTCCTGATCTGACTGTTGAGATTTTTGTTAAATAGTGTCTAGTATCAGAGGTGTAGTCGTGTTGGTCTGGATCTGCAAAAGCGACAGTCTTGCAGCACCTTAGAGACTAACAGATTTTAGGGATCATGAGCTTTCGTGGGTTAAGACCCACTTCATCAGATAATGTACATGTATTAATTGCCTGGAATAGGGCCTTTTTGTAAGTTTAAAAAAAATATGAAAACTAGGGCATTATTTAGAAATTTAAAAATCACAGCACTAACTTTCCAGGCTCTGCAGCACTTCCTATTTTTTCTCCTCACTCTGGTACAGTTTCACAATAGCAAGCATTCTCTGAACAACAATGGCATCATTTGGTGCTGGTATATAGAGAGAGATGTTTTGGCTTGATAAAGTGAAACACATGTTGAAGTTGTACAAAGAGAGCATGTTACTTTTCTGACTGAAGTTGAAATTCAATATTTGCCATACTGAAAAGGATAAAATCAATACAGAGAATATTTTATTTTCAGACTTATAAAAAAGTAGAGAATAAATTATAAATACTTTTTTAAAAAATTACCCGAGTATCCTTTTAAGGAGACTTCTGATTAGGTCATGTTGCTATTTCTATTAAACTTTAGATTGAAATATATTATTTCGGCTGTATCTTGGAAATCACATTATAAAGCACTCAGAGAATGGTCAGCTAGCTAGATTGCTCAGCTTCTGACACAAGCACTTTGTATATAGTGAGCATCTCATTTTGTAGAACCAACTTTTCTTAAGTAGTTACATTTTATTATTTTTGTCAGTTGGTATTTCATTGCTGGAAGGCACTTATTTTGTATTATTGAATGTCTCATTCCCACAGTTTAATTGGACGGAAACACACAGTTTGTCAGTGGATCAGTTGCCTGGAAAAGCTAAATGTGGCTTGCTGTAATATAGAGACTTGAGATAATCTTGTAAACTTGAATGAAAGAATATCCTAACTGCAGAATGGTTTAGTTTAAACATTTTTCATAGTTTGATGAAGTTTTGTATTCATAAATCTAATTTGGTTGTTACCGAGCAGGTCCATAGTTCCCATGTTTGACACTCAAAGTGTTTTACCTCAGAGATCACATTCTGAGAATCCCAAACATGGTAGAAAGCAATTATAATATCTATAATGGTAATGGGCCTGATTCTCCCATGCTTTGCCCCTTATGCAAAGTGGGTATAAAACTCCGTGAGAACAGCATTTTGCACTCACTCAGCACAAGTGTAAACGACTCCACAACATATAAGGCAGGAGAGAATTGGTACTGGTGTGTTCAGATAGATTCAGACAAGGTTGCCAAAAAGTATAGAAGTGGGTTTAATCATTGGATATCTGTAAGAACAACTTTCACATACTACTTCTCACAGTAAGCACATTCTTTCTTTCCATCTACCCATGACAGAGCAAAGTCCCTTCCACCTTATAATGTTCCTTCAATCACTCCATTCCTGAGACTGATTTGGTCTTCAGTGCCACTTAAACTTCCAGGGAATTCCTTTTCTGAGTCATTTGACACTTGCTCCAAGCTGACCCACATCACTTCTACTGGTTCCGAGTCCGAGAGCTGAATTGAAAATCAGGGGAGAGCAAGCTGGAAACAAAAACTCCACAGGAAGACAGGCAATCTAAGGATTTCATCATTACTCAATATTCCTACGTGAAAACAAGTAGTACCAAATAAGTGGGCAAGGTTTGAAGCCATAATATTATTATTATGATTATTATTATTATTATTTTATTTTAAAGTCAGTTCCTATTTTCAGTGTCAAGAGCAAAGGATCTGATGATATTTGGAAGAAGTCCTGCAATATGGCTGAAATTCTTAGAATAGGATTTAAAACACCAAAGTATGTAGCTCTTAGCCTAAATAATTGACAGTTTTTGTCTGTAAATTTTTTTTGTAGCTTGAGAATGATTCAAGCCTTTCAGACTAAACTGTGACTTCAGAAAAATCTAACACGTCAGTGGAATTATGTAGGGAATTCACAATGGTCTACCTACTTATCTGGAGTTTGGCTTTCCACCAACCAAGATTACTCATTGGTCATGTGGATTACCAGCTGCCAGGATGTTTGGCATCAAATTCTCTTATGGAGAGTTGCTTATTGTTCTTGCTCACCATTGGGAAACTACTTTAGCCAGCAATACCAGTTCAGCAAAACAATCAGCTGAAACAAGGACCCAAATGCACTGTTCAGAATTTACATTTATAAACCTCCAATGTGTGATCCTTTGTTCATCATGTGTTGAAAATCACATGTATAGTCTAAACTAGTAAAAAGAGGAACCACTGGGTCAATTTCTGGTCATGGAGCTCAGCAAGATCTAACCCAGATGAGGACAAAGTTCTGCGTGATGCCACCAAGCAGGAGAGGTGATCACTCAAGAGTCTTCAGAAGCTATAAATTCCAGAGAGTCTCTAGTCTATATTTGTAATTGGTTAACCTCTTAGTCGTAAAAGGAAGATTCTATCAAAGAAAAATAAGAGTTCTTCCCCTCTATGTTACTGGAAGAGTTCAAGCCGCCTTTTCTCCTATTTCAAAGACTCTTAAATCTTGTTGTCCTTCCTTAAACATTTTCTATTTGTTTTCTTCTTTTGAGAGAAGACCATGCTGTGCACATGATTACTTTATAATTCCTGTATTGTGAAGGGGGTATAGCCTCTTAGCTCTGCTGTGATAGTGATGAAGTTAGTTTGTTTCAAAAGTGAAAAGGAGCCTACAGATCTGTCATGTTTTCTTTGTTAAGTTGCCATCTATCTGTGGTTGAAGAGTGAGAGAAGACTATAATCAGTAGGACCCAACACTACCTGGAGAATTTTAAAGAAACTGCAGTTCAATTCTAAGTTTGATCTGATTGGCAGAGTGTTAGACCAGTACACCATGTGGATAGATAGATTGGACACCGAAAAGCTGAAAGTATCATATAAGTGACACTAGCATTTTAAGGAAAAGAAGGAATTGGAGCAACTTT
The DNA here is from genome assembly GCA_032164245.1 of Sternotherus odoratus. Classification (NCBI taxonomy): domain Eukaryota; kingdom Metazoa; phylum Chordata; order Testudines; family Kinosternidae; genus Sternotherus; species Sternotherus odoratus. Next base: position 196,138,002 of record JAVMKO010000002.1, on the reverse strand, counting down.
AGAAACATTCTCTCCTTGTTGCTATCACTGCTATATTTTAGAACAAAAGAATATTGCAGTGCTTGTTGAAAGCACAGGTGCTACTGCTGGAGGTGTTCTGAATCCAAAATTAACAATTTTTTAAAGTCTCTAAACAAAAGTTTACTTGTAAATTAAGTTTAAAAAAATCAACATATTTCAATATAGAGAAGTATCCCTCAAAAGTTGTTTTGGAGGCTAAATTTTTAAACTAGCCTCATATTATTTGTGCCTGCTTGTGTGTTCAAAAGAACATTTGTATGAGGAAATGAGTTGTTTAAGGGGTGTAATTTGGGAACATAGAATTCAGTACCACATCTGGATATTTGGCAGGAAATTTTAATTTTTTGTTTTTAATATACACACTATATCTACACACATATTTTAAGTAGCAAAGAATATGCTTGTAGTGTAAAGCAAGCTACACTTAAATTCATTACATTAGTGATCCTGATTATTGTAAAGTACTGAACCATCCGTTTAAAATGAATAGAGAAGAATCCAGAGACCTGGAATAGAAACAAATATGCTGTATGTTTAACTTTTTATTTATTTTTTTCCCATAGGTGACAGAATTGTGAAAGTTAATGGAGAGAGTGTCATTGGGAAGACATATTCCCAAGTAATTGCTTTAATTCAGAACAGGTAAGGTATTTGTAAATTAGTCACTTTTGAGTGCCAACTTAATATATTGGTGCTAGACTGTTGACTGTCTAATAATGACTTTTGCATTATAATGCAAAAGTGTGTGTCAACCACTGTGTGTATGCAAGTTTGTGTGTGTATGTGTAAAATAAAATCCCTCCCACCTCTACAAATAGTATTGTACTCATAGGAATTGCTGTACTGGATTAGAGCATGGTCCGTCTAAGCTAGTATTTGTCTTTAACAGTGGCCTACACCAGATGCTTCAGAAGAATAACAACAGAATAATAGTGTAATAATCTTCCCCTCCATAAAGGTCTCATTCTAATCCCCAATGCTTGGAGGTTGATTTAAAAAATGAAGCAAGAGGTTTTATATCCCTTCAAAATTTTTGTTAGGATTAACCATTGTAACTCTGGATATTATTGTATACAGTGCTGTTGTAGCTGTGTTGGTTCGAGGATATTAGAGAGACGTAGTGGGTGAAGTAGTATCTTCATCTGAAGAGTAGCTCTGTGTAAGCTCAAAAGCTTATCTCTCACCAACAGAAGCTTGTCAATTAAAAGATACTACCTCATGCACCATGTGTGTCTAATCTTTTTTTGAATCTTATTAAATTCTTGACCTCGGTTACATTCTGTGGCAATGAGTTCCATGGTCAACTGGTTTTGGAAAAAGATTTTATTTCAGTATTGAAAGTGCCACCTTTTATTTTTATTGAATGTCATCTTGCTCTTGTGTTATGAGGCAGGGAGAAAAAAAGCTCCTGATTTACCTATTCTATTCCATTCATTATTTTATGTACATTTCCATGTTTCCCCTTGTTTCTCTTGTAAAGTTAAGTCCCCATCATTTCAGACTCTTTGGAGAGTTTTTCCCATGCCTTTATTCATTCTCGTCACACTCCTCTTCTGATTTTGCAATACCTTCTTTAGATGGAATGACCAGTACTCTGCAAACAGGCTTCCAGATATGCTGTACCTTTCTTGAGTTGATAGTTAATTTAGAGCCCTATGAGATGTCTGAATAATTGAGATTTTTCCCTCTTGTGTTCTTTACTTGGGATTTAACATTGAACTTAGTTTTCTATTATATTGTTAATTCATGTAGTTTGGTTAGGTCCCTCTAACGTTACTCAGTCTTCTCTGCACTAGACTAACCTAAATAACTCGTCTTTACATTTTGCAACCTTGCTGCCTAGTCCACTTTCTTCTTATTATTATTAAATAAACTTTGAACAGCACATTGTTACCTTTTTGCCAGGATGAAAACCAACCATTTATTTCTATTCTGTGTTTCCTGTCTTTTGGGTAGTTTTTTGACAAAATTACTTTGCTTCTCAGTAATGACTGCTTAATTTCTGTAGTAGAGTCTTGTGAGAGATTAGATCATAGGCCTTTTGAAAATTAAATTAAGTCATCTGGTTCTTCTTCATCTACTACTTTACTGACACATTGAAAAAAATTCTTGGAGATTAGTGAGAAATTACTTTTTCTTTTCAGAAACTGTGTTGGTTATATCCTAGTATAGCGTGATTTCCTGGAAATGTCAATATCCCAATTTTAATTATTATTTCAGCCCAATTTAGCAGATCTAACTGGAAGGTTTACCCCTCTGTGATTCCCCCAATCACTCTTAGAAATAGCTTTAAATATAAATAATTGGCTATTCTATGATATAGGAGCTGTTTTTAACGAGACACAACATATTTTGGTACCAGCTCAGCCACTTCATATTTAGACTCCTTTAGAAGTCTTGGATGTATACAATCTGGGCCTAGTGGGTTATTACTTTTTAAATTATTCCAACACCCCTTTTTGTGGCTCCTCAATCTCTTATAGTACCTCATCTTTTATTTCCAGAAAAGATGTAAACTGAGTTTTGCAATGTAGATGCCTGTCCTCGTTACTGAATGCTATGGACGTCAGTAGTGTGGCTTTTCCTTACTATAGGGCCCAAACCAGGGGTGGGCAAACTTTTTGGCCCAATGGCCACATCAGGGTTTTGAAATGGTATGGAGAACTGGGTAGGGAAGGCTGTGCCTCCCAAAACAGCCTGGCTTCTGCCCCCTGACTGCCCCCCTCAGAATTCCCGACCCATCTAACCCCCCTACTCCTTGTCCCTTGACATCCCCCTCCCAGGAACCTTGCCATTAACCGCTCCCCTGGGACCACACCCCCATCCAATCCCCCCCCCCCCCAAGCTCCCTGTCCCCTAACTGCCCCAACCTCTAGCCACACACACCACCCTCTGATAGTCCCCCCCAGTCTCTCACACCTATCCAGTCCCCCATTCCCTGTCCCGACTGACCCCCCCCCCCCCCGAACCTCTGCCCCATCCAACCGCTCCTTCTCCCCTGACTGCCCTCCCGGAACCTGCTCCCCCACCCCTTTACCATGCCACTCAGAGCAGCAGGAACTTGCCACCCTGCCTGGTAGGAACAGTGGGCCAGAGGGCTGGCAGTGCAGTGAGTTGGGGGGGGGGGGGGAGGAGCTTGCCTCCCTGGTCAGGAGTTTAAGGGCCAGGCAGGATGGTCCCATGGGCCAGATGTGGCCCATGGGCTGTAGTTTGCATACCTCTGGCCCTAACTAACGCTTGTTGATGTTAGTGCAGATTCCCCATTGACTTCAGTTGGTTTAATCCATGTGCCTTTGACTTGGAGAAGTCAACTGCATTCATGTAATGGCTTTGAGGGCATGCAGCCTCTTTCTCGGCCTCTGGGAAGAGATGGTAAAGTTTGATTTATACCAGATATCCTTTTTGAAGGATGAGAGAATTGCTCTGCAGAATTCCCAGAGTGAATTTTTCCAAATGACACACGTCCTGAGGTTGCTCTTGAATCTAGGGGCATGTCTTCACTAGGACTTAACGTCGACTTTAACGACGTTAAGTCGAGCTAAACGTGTACCTGTCTTCACAGGCATGCCCTTAAAGTCAATTTAAAGGGCCCTCAAAATCTACTTTATAACTCCTGCCTGACGAGAGAAGTAGCGCTAAAATTGACCTCTCTAGGTCGATTTTCATCTAGTGAAGAGGCATCTGACTTTAAGCCTCCGACCTCCGAGCAGCCCCGCGCCGGACCCCCCCACCCGCCCCCCCCTCAGGCGGGAGGGGGGGGTGTCCGGCGCGGGGCTGCTCGGGCGGGCGGCGGGGTTCGCGGGGCTGCTTGGGCGGGCGGGGGGGTCCGGCACTCCCGGCACTGTGGGCTACCTATCCACAGTGCAATGCGAGCTATGTCGACTCCTAAAAAAGTTGAAGGACAGACAGTGTCGATCACTGTCGACCTGCTGTCCTGGTGGGGACACACTGATTCGATTTTCTAAAGTAGACTTTAGAAAATCGAATTAAGTGAAATCGACCTACTCCTGTAGTGAAGATATACCCTAGGGCTTGCACCATTTACCAGAATCAACCTACTAGATTGGACCACCAAAATTTTATCTTTATTCTCTTGCACACAAACAACTCAGAGACGTGATTAGCACTAATGTAACAACCTGTAAAAGAGACAAATTATTTTACTAGTTTCTTTTGAAAATAGACCAAGGAACAGGAGATTAGTATGCTGATTCGCAGTAATGATTTTTTAAAAGTCCTTTAGGGATTGTAAGAGCCATAGCCCTATCCTTGAATTCTGTTTCCTTTTTAATTTTTCGTAACATAAATATGAAACCATCAGAACTATACACAAGATTAACAGTAGCCACACACAAAAAAAGCACAAAATATGGGTCTTCACATTGGTCTAGATTCTGTTTTAGTGCTTTCTTTTTTATTCCTCTTCTGACGCTGAGTCGAGAATTTTAAATTTGACTAAGAACAGCAAGTGTGACATAAAAATGAGGTTATTTGCTTGATAAGTGCTTGCCATAGACATCTCTAAGAATTAATAATGCTGTACCGAATATTCTGTTTCTGTCACTTCCTTTGCATCGGATGCTTCCCATCAGCATTATATAAGTGATTATCTTGCATACACTTTCATGTGTTAAGAAAATGAAGAAAACCATTTTAAAGAGTTCCTTGAAACCTGGAGTGAAGATTTTGAGACTTACAGGTATATTTCACAAACTGAAGATTGGGAGGTCTCAAACCCCTCTGCCACAAGGTTCATATAAATGAACAATCACATTTAGATCAACTATTTTGAGTGAAGCCTCTTCAGTGACCCTTTAGTTTACAAATGTGTCTAAATTTTATTTGAATACAAGAAAAATCCCTTTACACTATTCAGATAAACAAGCATGAAATCGGTTGGCGAGAGTAGGAGAGTGGCTTGATATTCTGCTATATGTAAGAAGTCCCCCTATCGTCTATAAGAGCTACATGGATGGGAATTTAGCTGATAATGGAAAGTGGCTTTCTGATATAAAGTCTTAAGTTTCTGATGTTGAAGTTGGATCTGCATAGTCAAACCCTTGCATAATTTGCCTCATGGGGCTCTGCATGAGTCCGAAGGTCAGTTCCAGTTCTGAAGTCTATATTTTTCAGGAGCAATAATGTAAAACTACAGTATCTCTCTCTCCCTTCCTCCTTTTCCAGCTGTTACTTTAGAGTTGGGGGAGTCATTTTCAAACAGTACAAAAGAGTATTGTTAACACTGTTGTTTTTAAAGATTAGTTTATAACTTTACTGCTTATATTATCAGATAAAATGGGAAATGTAAATTTTTATGTTAATGTGTCAATAGTCATGTACCAATTAAACTTCTGTTCTAAAAAGCCTTTGAAACGTATTTTTGAAGACTTATTTTTATGGTAGTACACACTTTGTTTTTTTCCAGTTTATATCAATCTGCTTTTGTAACGATAAAATTGGTTTTTAAAAGTTGAAGAAACTACCATTTTGGCATAGTGTACTGTACATTTTCAAATTAATATTTTAGGAAAAAAGCTTTTGAAATATAATTTCCCACATTATCCTATTTTGAAATCCTACCTTTTTTTGCCTATAGTTAGTAGCAAATGGAAAAATGATCTACAGAACAGAAGCATTTTTCATATGTAAAGAATAACTAAGCATATGTTATGCCTTCAAGAATGAGTCTTTGCTTTTGTGGGAAAATGTTTTATTAAACTGAGTTCTGATCTTTTGTTGAAACGTGAATAGACTGGATCTTCTGTGCACTGGATCTGAAAGTCTCTGAGAGACTTTCACTCTGCAAGGATCTTTATTTTCTTTTGAAAATGCTGAAATCTTGGGTTTTTCCATTTTCTGAAACAAGATGCACGGCATTTATTTCTAATGCCTTTAAAGTTTCCCTGTTCCTTTTAATTTTTCTTGACATTCCATTTCAATGCAGTAAGCAGCAATTTTTCCAGTAAATGTTCATCAGCTAATTAAGTCACATAAGGTAGGTTGTAGATCAGCTCTAATATCATTGCATAAGATAGTCAAGACACACTGTGAAACTGACTTGGAATCAATTCAGCCTGTTATTTTAGTGTAGAGTGCCTTCTCTGATGTGAAGATGAGGATTTGTATCAAGATCTGTGCACACCAGGAAATGCAATGGATATTCTTAGGGTACCTCTACCCAGCAAAATAAAACAAAACACCACAGCAGTAATTCTGAGCTCAGGTCCACTGATTTGGACTTGTGCTGAAATGTAGAGACCCTAACTCAGTGTGGAGCCCAGTCTCTAAAATGTGCTAGGGGGAGGCTCTCAGAACCCAGGCTCCACCCCGAGCCCCAATGTCTGCATTGGTAGTTTTTGCCCTGCAGTGCGAGTCCTACTCAGTAGCCCTGGGTTCTGAGACTTGCTGCCGCGGGTCTCTTTTTGCGGTGTAGGTATATTCATGGTTCTTGAGTTGCTTTAGTTTTTGATAGAGCTCATTGGCATTATTTCTAGAATAATCCATTCATAGAATTTGCCTTTGTTTGGGGAATGAGATTACTGTTTCTTTCCAGGTATCAGAATAATAGATTATTAGGGTTGGAAGGGACCTCTGGAGGTCATCTAGTCCAACACCCTGCTTAAAGCAGGACCAATCCCCAACTAAATCATCCCAGCCAGGGCTTTGTCAAGCCTGACCTTAAAAATCTCTAAGAAAGATGATTCTACCACCTCTCCAGGTAACCAATTCTAATGCTTCACCATCCTCCTAGTGAGAGAGTTTTTCCTAATATCCAATCTAAACCTTCCCAACTGCAACTTGAGACCATTACTCCTTGTTCGGTCATCTGCTACCACTGAGAACAGTCTAGATCCATCCTCTTTAGAACACCGTTTCAGGTAGTTGAAAACAGCTATCAAATCTCCCCTCAGTCTTCTCTTCTGTAGACTAAACAATCCCAGTTCTCTCGGCCTCTCCTCATAAGTCATGCGCTTCAGGCCCCTAATCATTTTTGTTGCCCTTCTCTGAACTCTTCCCAATTTTTCCACATCCTTCTTGAAGTGTTGGCCCCAAAACTGGACACAGTACTCCAGATGAGGCCTCACCAATGTCGAATAGAGGGGAACAATCACGTCCCTCGATCTACTGGCAATGCCCCTACTTATACAGCCCAAAATGCCGTTAGCCTTCTTGGCAACAAGGGCACACTGTTGACTCCTATCCAGCTTCTCATCCACTGTAACCCCTAAGTCCTTTTCTGCAGAACTGCTGCCTAGCCATTCGGTCCCTAGTCTGTAGCAGTGCATGGGATTCTTCCGTCCTAAGTGCAACACTCTGCACTTCTCCTTGTTGAACCTCATCAAATTTCTTTTGGTCCAGTCCTCTAATTTGTCTAGGTCCCTCTGTATCCTATCCTTACCCTCCAGTGTATCTACCATTCCTCCCAGTTCAGTGTCATCTGAAAACTTGCTGCAGTCCACACTATCCTCCAGATCATTGATAAAGATATTGCATAAAACCGGCCCTAGGTAACTTTTGAACGTTAGTTTTGAACTAGCTGCATGGATTACAGTTTTATTGTTTTCTGGCTCTGTCTGACCCATCTTTAATCCATTTTCTGTGTGGAATTCCAGGCCCATATATGTGCCTACACATTCTGAAACCAGTGGTCAGTTATTTGAGACTTCATTAGTTTTCCTGTGGGTTTAGTAATCTAGATATAAAGACCAAAGCTTGACATGAGATGCCAATAAATACAGTTATTTGATTATCCAGGATTGGATTAACCAGGATGTGGATTAACCAGGATGTCAAAAAATATATATGCGTAACTCGTAGGGCCGGCTCTGGCTTTGCAGCTGCCCCAAGCACACAAAAAAACCTCCCACTAGGGTGCAGGGCAGCCAGTGAACCAACACCAACTCCCCCCAGCGCAGGGTGGCTGGTGAACCAACCCCCTCTCCCCATATTTCCTATGGATGGTGATTATCCAGGATTTTATTAACCAGAATTATTTTTTTTCCTATCATCCTGGATAATCGAGAGTCTACTGTAGCTGGCAGTTCACCCATTGTGATATGTCTCTTCTGAATGACTGTACAAGTTTTAGCTGATTCCTCCAGGATGAGGTTGACGCAGAGTCATGGGACTAGAGGGAGATGCTTTCCTTGCTACTACCTGCACTGTCGTCTCTGCCGGTTTTCAAGACCCCTAAATTAACTTTCTTAGACCGTGGAGAAGGGGTAGTTTTTACTTGTACAGTATTCACATATTTGCAACTTTAATTTTTGTCCAAGACACCCTAAAAGGTACCATAGTTCACAGGTACCCCACAAAAAGCAGATTTTTTAAAAAAAAGATAGTATAGGTATCTTAGAAACACTCATAAGTGGCAAGCTGCTGTGCATATAATCACTCTTACCTGCTAGCCAAATAAACTATGATGGCAGATATTCTGCATTCCCATCCCGAAGATGGCCAGATTGTTTAGATCACGAGCTAAATATGAATCTTTATAAAAGGTTATATTTGAATGCAAAAGGAAAACTTGGGTGATGCGATAATATTGGGGGGGGGGAGCGCTACTATCCTTGCTCCAACTTCCTTAATAATATAATATTTAATACTGTTGAATCTGCATGGTATAACATCTCTCTAATGTTTAACACATTGCATATACAAACAAACCTTGGTAAGTAAAATTCAGAATGTATGGGGAAAAAAGAATGAGTTTATTGGTCATGCTATTATTGCCATTATGATGTCATCTCTAGTGAAGAGACTTATTTGAAAGCATGTTTTAACTTTTAAACGGTGAGTGCTTGACGGGTTCTGACATAGGGGAGCAAGCAGACCGTATCTTAACCAGTGTCATTGTCCTTCTATTAACTGAACATAAAATCCTCTTTTCAAAATCCTGAGTAATATATTCTATTGTATTTCAGTGACTGCATATTGGAACTTAGTGTTATGCCTAAAGATGAAGACATCCTTCAACTGGTACGTTGTGTTTCTGAAAATGAAAATAAGATATACTATTGAAAAAACTCATTGATTTGCTGAAAATATTTTGAACAATGTATGCTGCTTTCTGAATACTTTAAATCTTTGAACATTTGCTGTTAGGAAGTAATTGGAATCTCAACATTTATTTTTCTGTTACTCCTTAACTCCCCCTCTCTTGTTCATTATCTTTGAAATCTCAGAATGTGAAAGCAGCAGTAGTATTTTTTTAGAATGGGGAAAATACCTCAGTTCATAACATTTTCCACTAAATTAGTAAAATACTGAAGCTATACTAAAGACATGTTTTAGAAAGCACAACTCTGACATGGTTGTCTGACTTTTAGTGTAGATTTCTTAACATTAAAACTTGAGAAAGGGCTATTTTAAGGAAGTTGCTAGATTTTGTGGGTTTGTTTTTTTTTTCACAGAAAAAACTTACTTGCGCTCAATACAGAATTTAGTTGCAAGTGAGAGGTACTTCCAGATTTGAAGAGAAGTATAATAGTGCACCATGTAAAGGATGCAGTGTCATCTGACCCAAAACAGTGAAAATTTCCATGACAAAATGTAGCAGTTGTATATAATTTGAGCAAGGAGAACTATATGGTTTGGAAAATGTTATTGTATGTACAGTACTGCACATCTTTCCAAATAGTTTACAAAACCTTTCTACTCAAACTGTTGTAAATATCTTTATTATGGATCAGAGCAGAGATTGAGGCCCCACTGTGCTGGGGACTGTTAAACAGAGGTAACAATCCATGTCCCAGAGGGCTTACAGTCTGAGCACCCAAGAGTTGGGGGCAAAGCACATGTGAATGAGGCTGGTGAAGAATTGGCACAGCCTTGTAAATGATGTGCATTAGAGTTTGTGTTAATTGGGGCTATAACTAGAGAGTAGGAAAAGGCAAAAGGTCAGTAAAGACTTGGTTAGCTATTTATAGCAGCAGGGCTTTTGTAGGCATCACACAAGAAGTTAATCTAAATTTGATGGGTGCTTTGTGGTCAGAGCAACACGTTGAGAAGATCATTTTAGTAGCAGTGTTTTGAATAGACATGAGTGTGGAGTAAGGCTATAGTGGTCAAGGCCAGGAAAGAGGAGGTTTCAGAGAGAAGACATTAGATGATGGATATGGATAGGAGGTTTTGGCTTTGTGGACTGAGTGAGAGAGAGAGATTTTTGGCATTATGTTGTGTGGGAATAGTGGCAAGATTTAAAAATGGTCTGGATGAGCATATGATGCCCAGGTTATGTCCTGAATGACCCGGAGAATGGTAGCGGTGTCCATAGTGATAACGTTGGAAATGGGGAGGGGTGCAGCGAAGAGTTTACCTGTGAACTTAAACTCAACATGGGGCAAAAACTGGACATCTGTGAACAGATGCCAAGTTAAGACACTCAAAATAACAAGAATGGATGGTATTCATACCACAGACACATCCTTCAGAATTCAACTTTTTTTTCAAAAATTGTTTTAGGTAACTTAAATCTTAAATACTGTCTGTGACTCGTGGTGTTCATTTTATATTTACTAGTGCAAGAATGAACAAATGAATTTTTTCCAAAATTTGTCAAATATAAAGTTACATTAAGATTTTACTAAAGTGAAATGTTGAATGCTAAGTTTCAAACTAGAGGATGCTTCATAGCATAATATAAATCTTACAGCAAAGGGTTTAAAAATTGAATAACAGATCTTTACCTAGTGTAACACGCACTGTGCTACTGTAATGAAATTTGACCTCATCACAGAAACCTATAAAAACTTTCAAGTTTTTAAAAAACTGTTCCCATTTGGGACAGAATTCACAATCTCAAACTTTCACAAAAGGACAATCCCCAAACAATTTGTTTGAATCAAATTCAAAATGTTTTGATAATTTTTAAACATTTCTTTGATTTTTGACTTCTTTTACCAGCTTAAATTTAAAAACAATTGTTTTGAACCAAAATATCTGATTAAAGAAAAACAAAACAGTGAGATGGGACCTTTCCACAATTTCAAAACTTTTTTCCCTAAAGATTTTGAAATGAGATTTGTGAAGAAACAGCCCTTTCACATGAACAAATTTTGTTTTGACAAATTAGCATTGTCCAAAAAAAAAAAAAAGTCAAATTATTCCAGATCAGCTCATTGATTTTAAGAGGGGCAAGATTTCTAGTCTCTATGGTTATAATGTGAACTCAATGAAAATTTCTGAAATTTGTTTACCTTAGTCTGCAAACGGCTTTCAAAGTCTTGCCTGTTGCTTGTAGTTCTTTTCAGGCTGCATCAAAATTCAAAACTGAAGGAAAGAGACTGGGGGATGCTTATCTTTACTCTTCTGGTAGAATCCTCTGGCTTTGGAAGACTTTCCTGGCTTATGAATGAGGGAAGTGAGATGGGTAGGAGTTAGGTGATTTCAGTATGAAAATGTATGTGGGAGAGTGGTGAGAGGCAGAATTTATTAGAAGAAAGAAGTGAGGGAGAGTATGAGTATATTGTTTTGGGGGAAGAACTGGGAAAACATAGAGGAGGAGGTAAAACGTGTATTGTAGACCTACAAAGGGCATATACTCTATGGGGTAGAGGAAAATAAGGATACAGAAAACAAAGCATGAAAATATAAACCTTGGTTAGATATGGAAAAGAAGCTATAGCTATAGCAAGAGAAACCTAGTAAATTGCATTCTGTACAGTTTTTTAAATAGAAAACTGAGAGCATGAGACACATTCTAATACTTGTTTTTAGTCACTTAAAATTTATTAACTGTTATAGACTGTAATTATCTAGATGGGTCCCATGATTGAGCAAAACTGGTTGGTGGTCTTCTTCTTTGTTATTTATTTATTTATTTATTTATTTATTTATTTACAAGTATTTTTTGTAACTAAAAAACCTCTATCAAAGTTGTTTGGGGAGAAGGCTAAAATGTAACAAGAAATAGTCCTTATTTGAAAAGAACTTCTGGGTGTTTGGTTTTTTTTATTTGATTTAGCTGTGAGGCTTTGAAAAATCATTCTGTACACTTAGTATTGTTGGTTTATATTTTTAGGATTTAAAAACGTGAGGCAATGGGAAAAATGTAATATAGGCATGAACAAAAATTAACTGTATAGTGTAAAATTTAGTAAATGTGTAGTGAATGAGTTAAGGCTTTAGAAAAAGTTCTACCACCTATTCACACCTTGTAAAGTATAAGATGCACTGCTCATAAGGCTTGTGGAAAAGAGGTTCTCCTGTGAACTTCAAATGGATACAAGAGAAGAGATCCCTCCTGTGGACCTCAGTGTGCATAGCATAGGGTTTCTGGTGTGTTTTGTCTAAATAGTTTCACAGCTTCATTATACTGTTGCTGCCTCTTTAAATATGATTCAATTTTAGGTGATATTTTTTAATTTTATTTGTGAAACATTTTCCTGTATTGGGTTTTCTAAAGTATCCTAGGAAAGTCTATTTTTTTAAAAAAAGTACATATAGAGAATAGCAAGGTTCAGCACTAAACAGTCACGAAGTGACAGTGTTGAGGTTTCACTTGCAACCTCAGCTCTGCCTCCTGGCAATAAGCTTAAGTTACCTGTTCACACACAGCACAGTAAATCATTCTTGCACAATATACTGGAACAGAGAGTAGCAGTAAAAGTTCCTCTTCCATACAGGCCACTTAATTTTGGAGCTAAGTTAATTTAACAGTTAATTACTTCCAGAGGAAGACTGTGCAAAGTGTTGAAAAGAAAATATATAGTAAAAGTCTGTGGAATAAACTATAACAATGCATTCCTTAAATACAATTAATACATTTTTTAAAATGTGGTCTTTTCAGTGGTACCTAAAGGAATTAGGAGCACAAGTCTGACTTTGTAACAACTCAGCAGCATCTACAGGAAGTGGGATCAGAACAAAACCTCTGATGGAGGCGCTGCCAGATCTGGGCCCCTTCAGCCTTTTGCCCATAAAAATTGCCCAGCTATGCATCTCACTTTGTCCTGTAGCAGTGACCCTAACCCTGATATTCAGTTTCAGCAATTGGCAATTATTTTATTAATTGAAAGGAATTAAATCTCCTGAAAACTGGGATATATATTTTAACAGTGCTCTAGAAACAGGAATCTTGCACAGCTGCATTGAATTTTAGAGCAGATTCTAGGCAAGACAAATATTGAACTGAGGCTAGAACAGAAAAGCATGGCATGATATAAATACATTATACTCCATGTAATCCAAAATCTATTTTTCTTTACCCTAAAAGTTTAAAAGACAGAAGCACAATTGTGTTGCTTTTTTCTTTACTAAAAGAAGTGTTTTAGAATAATTTGTAACTTTCAACTGATGTAACAATAATCAATCAAGGGCATTGTGAAACACAGCTATATTTATAAAAAAGAATGTGATTTTTAACACCATACATTCAAAGTGATGTCAATGGAGTCAAACAGTGTTTGGATGGCCCAGTGAGTTTTCTTACATAACTAAGTCATCATTCTGCCCTGCTACAAAATGAAATATTTAAGCTCGTTTAATGTCTCCCTCAGACAGTTATGGTTGGAAGCTATTGTGTAGAAAGTAGACTGTTGGAAAAAACATATAATCTTTTGCACTTCGCTTGCTGGAAAAAAGGTGGGCATGGGAGGGTCTAGGAATTAATACATGTAATCTACCTACTGTGAAATTCCTTTGTAAAGGAAGGCTCCATACATGGCTACAGCTGCTGCATTTTTCAAGAGCTGCTGCTCCCTGAGAGTTGACTATGAAATCTGCACTTACTGCCAAAAGACACAGAAGTACTCTCTTCCCATAGATCTGGACTTTTTCCCAGAATTCACCAGTTTTGTGTGGTATTGTATATCTGCTGCATTGGCACTTTTCCCCCAAAGACCATGTTTTATTTTTTCTATAGGAGGGAAGGTGGTGGCAGGCTTTTATCCATCTCGGAGTCGTAAGGATCTCCATATTCTATTCCCTGCAGCCTTTAAAACCACCTGGTAGCAGCCATCTTCCTGTCTCTGTTTATCATTTCTCAGCCATGGGTAGTTATGACGGTAGCATTTCCAGCATTTCTGATGCAAAGAGATGCAAGGACCTCTACCCTTTTCTTTAAAAAATAAAATAAAACCTCAGTTTCCTGAATGAATTAAACATTCATAGCACAAACAAACCCACAAATATTACTCTAAACGCAGTAATAGCAGAAGACAAACACTTCATGCTTACACATTGTTGTCTCTCTCAATCCAGCCTTTTAACTGTTACCCAGAGTCTGACTTTCTTCACAGTGAAAGTTTCACTCCTTACCGGGGCTTTCCAGAGTTTAGAGACCCCCATTTTTCATTCTCTAGAGATTCCATCATCAGCTGCAGAACTCAAAAGGTCATCTATTCTGATTGCATCACACTTCCAACTACCTTATTTATAAAGATTCAAAACAATCACATCCTCTTAGGAAATAGCCCAAAAGGTAACATTAATGCATTCTTATGGATTACTTTGGTAACGTGTAGATGTCAACTTTGAAGTGTCAAAGGAATACTGACTGTAACTTTGTCAGAAGGGTATTCTACCTTGTATTTAAATAAAACCGTTGAGGTTGGATTCCAGAAAAGATCAGTAAGCTATTTTTAGTTGGTTTCCCATCAATGACAATGTATTATCTGATGACTTGAAATAAATGGCAGCATATTACAATTTGTTGTTCCTTACAAAACTGACTGTATTGTACTTTGAGAGAGAAGAGCAATTTATTTGTATTGTGACTTAATCTTGTGTTCTTTAAATTAAAGAATTTGTACTTTCAGAAAGCATTAACATAATCCTTCACCAAAGATTCTTAAGCAAAGTAAGTTGTCATGGGAAAAGAGGGAAGGTCCTCTCCTGGATCAGTACACTGGTTTAAAAGATAGGAAACAAAGGATAGGAATAAATGGTCAGTTTCCAGAATGATAAATAGTGGTGCCCTGAGGGATCTGTACTGGGACCAGTGCTGTTCAGCATATTTATAAATAATTTGGGGGGGGGGGTATAAGCAGTGAGATGGCAAAATTAACTGACTATACAAAATTACTCAAGAGAGTTAAGTCCAAAGTAGACTGAAAAGCGGTACAAAGGGATCTCTCAAAACTGGGTGATGAAATTCAGTGTTGATAAAAGCACATTGGAGAAAACAATTCCAACTCTACATACAAAATTATGGGTCTAAATTAGCTGTTACCATTCGAGAGAGATTGTGGAGTCATTGTGAATGGTTCTCTGAAAAAATCTGCTGAATGTGCAGCGGCAGTCAAAAAGCTAACAATGTTGGGAGCCATTAGGAAAGGGACAGATAAGCCAGGAAATATAATGCCACTATATAAATGTATGGTATGTCCATAATGATGATGGACATGACAAAGGTCTATAAAATTAAGAATATGTAAAGGAGATGTTATTTATTCGATCACATAATTTCACATCCAACAAATTTAAAAGGTAGCAGGTTTAAAACAAACATAAGGAAGTACTACTTCACACAACAGTCAACCTGTGGAACTTATTGCCAGGGGATGTTGTGAAGGCCAAAAGTACAACGGGATACAAAAAAGAATTAGGTAACTTTATGGATGACAGGTCTGTCAACGCTTAGGGATGCAACCCCATGCCTTGGGCATCCCTATCCTATTACTGCCAAAAGCTGGGAGTTGGCAACAGCTGATGGATCACTTGATGACTGCCTGCTCTGTTCATTCCTTCTGAAGCACCTAGCATTGACCAATGTCCAAAGACAGTATACTGGGCTAGACGGACCATTGGTCTGACCCAGTATGGCCATTCTTATGTTTTGATGATATGCAATTTAATCCTTCCCCAAACTGAAAAATGTGGGATTTTGAATTTGAATTTTCATATTTTGGACATAGGTCACAGTGAGCAGAGATGCTTCTTTTGTCAAGCTAACTATTCTTCCAAATGGTCCTGTTTGTAGTGTGGAAAGGAGAAAACCAAGTAATTACCAGCTGAATATATCCAGATCATAGTAATATACATCTAGCTTTGCATACTTAATTATACCAAGAAGAAATACATTTTTGTTCTCAGCCCCATAACAGCTTTAAAAATTCAAAGATCCTTGAACAAACCCTATTCTCTCATGTTTTGAGATCAAATTTCTCTCTGTTAACTGGCACTCACTTCCTGACTGTCAACAAGGGGTGTGAATAAGGACTCCCCAAAATAACAATTCTGCTGCTGTTTCTCTTCTGCTGGTGGTGGGCAGACTCCTAGCTGTTGTTCCCATAGTTGTAGAGCTTAAGGCCAAAAGGGAGGTAATCTAGTCTGATCTCCTTTATATCATTGTCCACCAATGCCACCCAGCACCCACACACTAAACCCAACAACCAAAATTACAGCCCACAGGAAGTTAAACTGTTATATGCCGTGGACAAGGAATAGGCGGGATCAAGATGCATCAATGCCAGGGGATTAAATGAGAGAGACTCAGTTAGTCCCAGCAAGTCAATTGCATGCTGTGATGTAGAGGAAGGTGAACAAAAAATCCCAAGGTGTGTCTGCCAATCTGACCTGGGGGAAATTCTTTCACAATACCACATATGTTGATTTAGACCCTGTATATGTGTGCAACAACCAGTCAGATAAGCACCCGAGAGAGAATGCTTGGTGCCACCTCAGAGCTTTAAAATGCATTGTCCAGTGTTCCATTACCAGCTGTTTCCATCTCTGATGCTTCAGAGGAAGGAAACTTTAAAAAAACAGCCCAAGAATACATTGGTTATGTGAAACTGAGGAAAGAGATTTCCACTTCTCAAACCTGCTTTTACTAAGGCTGTAGCTCCAGTAAGAGGATCAACTCCAAAGAACATTTTTGAGTTGTGGAAGAGGAGCACTGGGGAATCGGATGAACCTGGAGGCTGTCAATGTCTTTGAGAGAGGGCCAACAAAGAAGTCAAAAAATTCAAACTGTGATGATGATTTTTTTGATGCAAACATGTCCACAAGGAAGTAAACCTAATCTGTCTGTCTCTTTCACATAGACATCAAACTGTTATTGGATCGTAACTTGTCTTCAGTCACTACCGATCTGGTACAGAAAGTGTGTCCCCCTTTACTAATAACCTAAATTGTGTAGCTTCCCTCTAACTAATGGGTCCTCGTTGATCTTCCATGGCTTTTTATCATCCTTTCAAACCATGAAGTATTTTGTAATCGAGTATATTTAAATAGGAGTTGTAGTTTCACTGTACTCTTGGGGTATTTAGTTAGTTGAGGCTTTCAGCTTTTGAATCACAGCAAACATTTATTGCCCACAGAATTTAATGTAAAGCTTTACCAGTAAATACTTGGGGATGGGAGATGTTGCAGGTATTATGCCGAAAGAATAAGGAGATGAAGAAGATAGAAATATATAGTATTAACTTGCTCTGTAAACCCTGTTTTATGGCATTGAGGAATGATGTTTAGAAAATAAATTGGTCATTTATCTGACAGAAATTACAAAGTGACATGTATGTGCAGTAAAAAAAAATCCTTGCACTACTTATAATTTAAATTAAATTTCTTGGGTTTAAGATTTTAACTGTTTAAACAAGATTTTTTTCCAGTATTCACCATTGGAAGGAGAGAGGGTGGGTCAGTATGTTGTTTTCATAGGATATTGTACATCAGTCATACGTTGGGTTTTTTTCATTTAAATGAGCCCCCTTGAGACAAAATTGGTCATGTTACAAATAAACAGTGATGCTGCAAGATAAGTGACAAGATGCCATCCCTCTTTTAAAAGAGAACTGTCTGGTATAGTGGTCTCCTGTTAATGCAGAATGGTGAAGGACAGGAATGGGCAAGAGCACAATTAAATGGATTAGTAAAGAAATGAAATCTTAAGAAAATGCAACTGGCTGGGGAAGGAAGAAGCCATGCCAATGTCTCAGTTCTCCAAGAGGGTACCTGAACAAGCAAAGCACTTAAACATGTGCTTACCTTAAAGTGTGCAGGTGGGCTCATTGAAATAATTCAGACTTTTCATGTGCTTAAAGTTAAGTAGGTGCTCAAATGTGTCTGTGGATTGAGGCCAATGGGTGCAAATTCTGAGGATACAAAGTTTACCATGATAATATTTGAAATCACTTATCCCAGCATAGTTGTTTCTGAAATGGACCTCTGCGTGTTTAATTAAAAGTGTGGTGGCAGCAGGTGGTAACCCTGGAAAGAAAAAGAAAAACTGGGTTTGTATTTTAGTTGTTCTAATGCCAAATGGCATAAAAATGTTGTGAAAATTACAAAAATGAATGAACATCTTATGTTAATTATTTAATGTAATATGAGTCTATAAAAATTTGTCTTTACTTAAAACAGGATGAAATTTTCTTCTTAGAGATCCATTGTGTTAGGTGCTGTACAAATAGTCTCTGTCCTGAAAGTTTTGCAGACAAATATACAAACAAACAGGATGAGGGAGAGGGATAGAATTATACAATGTTTTATGATGTAGAATATTCTTACTCAACTTGATTAAAAACTGGGGTTTTCTTCTAAATAGTAGCTGCATTTCCCTTTATCTTATAAGTAGAGCATGGGTTCTCAAAGTTCATTGCGCAGTGACCCTCTTCTGACAAAAAAAGACAACAAAAAACTACTACATGACCCCAGGAGGAGGGACTGAAGCCTGCGACTGCCCAGGCCCCATTACCCCAGGTGTGGGGGAAGCAGAGCCCAAGGGCTTCAGCCCCAGACAGGGGGCCTGTAACCTGAGTCCTGCTGCCCAGGACTGAAGCACCTGAGCTTCAGCTCTGCATGGTGGGGCTCAAACTTCGGCCCTGGGCCCCAGCAAGTCTAAGCTGGCCTTGGCGACCTGATCAAAATCGGGTCGTGACTCACTTTGGAGTCCCAACCTACAGTTTGAGAATGGCTGAAGTTAGGGTGACCAGACAGCAAGTATGAAAAATCTGGATAGGGGTGGGGGGGTAATAGGCACCTGTATAATACAAAGCCCCAAATATCAGGACTGTTGCTATAAAATCGGGACATCTGTTCACCCTAGCTGAAGTCGCAACAGATTTACAGGATAAGTATAATTATAGTTCTATAGCATGCTTTCATAGAACTTCATCATATTTTTATGGGAAGTAGGAATGTATACAAAGTTGCAATGCAATGCTTTTGGATAATTGAAAAGAGAAATTTTGTGGGTGCTGTTCTTCCTGAACTCTCAGTGCATTCCTAGGTGTTTGGCAGCTCTTGTCAACAGGGACTTAAATCGGATAGTGTTTTTAAAAAGTCAAAAGGTCACTACTGTAATTTAAGCCAAACCACAGTGGCTCATTTTTGTAAACATATCTTTTACTGCAACAGATCTGAGACACTGTATTAGTCTATTACATTTTAAACTATTAAGAGGAACTAAAAGACTGAAAAGAGTATGGACATTTTTTCCCAGTATATTTTCAACTGTATGCAAATCGGTATATGAATACCAAAAATTTATATTATGCACATAAGATTCTGATTTAATTCTTGAAGCTATTTTAGAAATTGGTCATTGACTGTCTGATTAAAGCAGTTTAAAATTTTTCAGACTAAATAATATTATTACCAGTATCTCATCATTCATTTCCTCAGCTTATAGTATTATTGAGACAGTAATAAAATGCAGTGCTTTCACTTCCTTAAATGCTACAGTATTTCTTTGCAGGCCTGTAACTAGGATTATAAAAGGAAGGATTTAATTAATATATAAATGTGGAAACTTCTCACTGTGTGTTTTCCCCACTGAAAATGAAGCTTGAACTGAATTAGCTCATTAGGGAATTCTGCCAGTCACTCTGAGTCCTTTTTAACCCACTCTCCTTTCCTCACACTAGTGAGCCTGCTCTGTACAGGTATTAAGCAGCTGTCATCATAAATGCATACCTTTGTGTACATAATATGTTTTTAAAAAAGTATCAGTCCTATTTTGATTATCATTAGACAATTAGTTATCTTCTGAAGTATATTGTTAATAGTTGAACATCCAGGTTTCTGTCAGTACATAATTATTACATTTCCAGTCATCTGTAATTTGAGGTATCTCCAGATCTTGTCAGTTTAGATCTTGGGCATTTTTTTCAAAGTTAATGAAGCATTGTCAGTGGTGGACATATTTTACAAAGACGCAAATTCCAACACGGTTTATAATTTAGGCCTAATGGAAAATGTTAACATTAGCTTAGTCCAGGAAGGAGAACTATTTTAGTTTTTTACTTTGCAAACTGACAAAATTCTCCCTGGTCTTAATTATTTTGCATGATGATAGTCTGTTATTTCATTTGCATGTTTCTGGGTGTCCTTCCTGCCTTCCTTCCAATTTCCTTTTAAATTTTAGTGGGAGCCTGTCAAGATCATAAATAACCACTTATAAAAGTGTAGAAATACAGTTTTTATATTCTGCTATAGGGAAAAAGATATAGATAAAAAAACTATTAGGGTGCGACATGTAATGGAAACACAGTTTGCTCCTGTTTTGTGAGGGGTGGAAAAAAATGAAACCAATCACATGGAGAGGATGTTTCTGCAGAATCATCCCTCTAATTTCAGATCTATAGTGTGAAAGCAGCTGCAGTCAGCTGACAGCTTGTGGTTATGTTCAGATATATGTGGGGAAGGGGTGCACTGTTTCAAATGCATAATGAAGACCTCATTTCGTCATCTGGAAGCAGGGATGGTAGCAGCTCAGGGGAGATGAGACAGTAATGTTGCTCTAGTGGAAGGGAAGCCTTGTTACATATAACCAGAGCACTCTGCATGCAGCAGTAAAGATGCACCAAGACAACATGGCACAAATGTATTTTGCTTTCCGGAACGTGTAGAGAATAAATGCAAGAAGCAGGTAGAAGCAGGAGATGGACATGTCTGCAAAGAATCTGAAGTTATTTTTTTATACTCCACTGCCCTCTTTACCTCTGTTGGTACCTTCCAGAGAAATTGGTATTAGATGTATTTTTAGCTTGCTGTATCCAGAATCAGTATGACAACCTAATTCTGTCTTTACATCTGTAAGCAGCTTTTACTATGTTTTCCTATTTTCTGCCAGCTGCAGTTTACAAAGGATGTCACAGCACTGGTAAGAAATGTACACAGTAGCCATTTCTCAGATTTTTGTAAGGCATGTTTTACTTAAGATTTATAAGAAGCCAGAATATTAAAACCTGCAAGATGCTGGAAATGAGCTCGATATGCTGATCAGCTAAATTCCTTTCAGAGTGTATAACCCTGTTAATTTGTATAGTATGCCTGTGTTACTTGGTTGATTTTCTTTTCAGTTTGCTTTAATATTCTGCACTTAACTAATGCTCAACATAATGTTTTTTGCAGCAGTGTTTTAAGTGCCTCGCCCTCCCTTCTCAGTACTTTGCTCTCAGTGTTATGTTTATGGCTGCACTTGGGCTTTTACAATCTGTCTAATGCTAAGACAAGGCACGTTGATTGTCTGAATTGAGCATGTTATGATTTGACCAGGAAATGCTGTAATATGATACCACACCTAAACTGTATAAAAGATCTGGGAAATCAATTTAGTCATTTGCTGCATTGGCAAGATCGGAATTGTCAGCTCTCTATTTCATCACATTTTAACTAAACCAAGTAATGCTAAAGTTTTAAAATAACATAGTAGTGTTTAAATGATGCTCGACTTTGATTCTGTGTATATGCTGTTGGTTTTGCAATGGTTACAGAAATGTCTCTTGATGCAAAAGGGAGACTGATGAAACGTGCAAAATGTAATCTAACCATTTTTCTTAGGAGTCAGGCTCTTAAACACAAGGTAAGTTGTGAACTATTAATCATACAGAGTAAATTAATTTGAAATTTTAGTTTTCATTTTATGGTAATGGTGTATAGACAATAGTAGATATGCATGTATTTTCATATTTATATCTGTCAATTTAACCAACTAAATTTATAATGTCACATATTGAATGTCTTCTATAACGTCTAAGATTATTTAAAGGGTGGTGGGTGTTGGCTGGCAACAAAGATATTATCAGTCACTCTAATTTATTCATTTTTCATTGAGCAACAGTGCCTTTTACGTATGAGAATCTATATTTCTGGGCGAAGTGTATACAAATGCTGTATAATCTTATATGGCAGGACAACAGAGAATATTCTAGTGCTGGTTAAATTTATTATGCAGCCATTTAACCTGTCGATTGCTGTGAAATCCTAGCTCCCAGCTTCAAGAGGTTTAAGAGGGAGGAATATTTGAAGTAGTGTGGTTAGAGGAAATTGAGGGAAAAATTAATCCTTTAGTTTTTGCTCTCAAATCTTAGGAAATATCTCATTTACCTGCATTAATTTTTAGAAATTTTGTAATTCATTTGGTTTCTAAAGTGTGTTTTGTTTTTTTTTATTTTCTGTAGTGACTTCACATGTTAAATTTCCAAACAGCAAGAAAGCATTAAGGGAAGAAATATACTATTTTATATGTTTTTAAACTTCCCGTTGTTTAAGATAAAATGTAGTATGAGTTTAATATCCAAGCTGCCTTCTCTCTAGGGACTTTATACTACAGTTGCGGGAGAATGGACCCGGTGTGGTGATCTTTTTGTCTGTTTTCTGTGAATTAACACTTCTTTTTTTTTTTTTTTTTTTTTTTTTAAATCATCCATCCACAGGCATATTCCCAAGATGCCTACCTGAAAGGCAATGAAGCCTATAGTGGCAATGCTCACAACATTCCTGAACCACCACCAATATGTTATCCTCGACTAACATCCACAGCTTCTGTCATGGCACAGTCTGTTGATATACCACCTTCTGACTCTTCACTGGGCAAGCAGCAAGCCAGTAGACCAGTACGGACATTGATGCAGCCAGACAGGGCTTATAGAATGGAAATACAAGTGCCTCCATCACCAACAGACATTGCAAAATCAAATACAGCTGTGTGTGTTTGCAATGAAACCATAAAGACTGTTGTTGTGCCTTCTGAGAAGGCTATAGATTTGCCATCCTGTAGAACCAATCATGCTGGTCCATCACACAGGACGGAGGAAGTGAGGTATGGCTTAAAGGATCAAACTACTTTAAAAACAAAAGCATGGACCACATCACCACCATCTTCAGTGTCCACTGCCGTTGTACTTCCTCAGACTCCAATTACAAGGCCAGTAGATCCCACTGGAATGACAAGTAAATCTGGAAGTTATGGAGGACATCCAGAAGGGATCTCAAGCACTAGACCTCCTACAGGGTCTCCCCCAACTTCTGCTAATCACTATACTTCTCCAAATTCCCATCAGCACATAGACTGGAAAAACTACAAAACCTACAAAGAGTACATTGATAACAGACGTTTGCACATGTACGGCAGCCGTACAATACAGGAAAGATTGGATAGTTTGAGAGCAGCCACTCAGAACGCAACTGATTATGTGGTGCCAAATCGCACTATTTCACAGGTACGACGCAGAAGCACCTCCCATGATAGGGTTCCGCAGTCTGTTCAGATCCGACAACGGAGTGTGTCCCAGGAAAGACTTGAAGATCCTGTGTTGATGAAAGAGTGGCCAAGAAGTGCTTCACAAGATGCATTAACTTCGCCATCTGTTAGTTCTAGGAACCACAGAACTCAGTCGTGGGATTACCTTGGCAAGCAGGGTGAAACAGAAAATGTTTGTGCGGAGAATCTTGTTGCAGATTCAAACGGAGACCGAAAAAAGACTTACAAGTGGACTGGATTTACTGAGCAAGATGATCGGCGAGGTATTTATGAGAGATCTAGACAGCATGCATTTCATATGTCCCTTCGAGGTCCACATTTTTCTGTGGCTCCAGGTGCTTTTAATTCAGACAGACGAAAAAGCAATAGAGCCTCTGTGTCTGCTTCTCAGTTCCAGAAAGTTCCATCAGATGTAAAAACACTGCAGCCTACTAGGGATTTTCAAATAGCAGGTGGCGTTTCAAAGCCTATAACCACCTCACAAGAAAGACTATCTCTTGTGACAGACAGAAGTTCTAAAAGTAACTCTTTGAAGACCGCTGTTCCCTATGCAGAAAAATCTTCACTTCCCATTAACCAGAGCCTGGATATTGTGGCCAAAGACCAAAGAGCAGTAAATCACTTGCATCAGAGTAGTCTGTTAAATCAGCAATCAAGAATCCGTGGAGAAAATGCCCCAGACCACAAAACAGAAATTGGCAAGAGCATCCAATCCCCCACTTCGACTGCAGCTTCTGCCAAACTTGTCCAGCAGATGAGTGAGAGCTCGGCTACCTCTGATAACGTAGATGTTTCCATTAGACAAAAGATTCAAGACTTTGAAAAGGAAAATGCACAAGAGCTTGAAATTCAGCAGCCAGATGTTCTGGAAAATGACACAGAAACAGTTGTCTTGCGGGAAAAATCTCCTTCTGGTCACCAGACTCCACAGCCTTTGAGGCACCAGTCCTACATCCTAGCAGTAAATGACCCGGAGGCTGTCTCAGACCCTACCTGTTGGTTACCTAATGATGCACGTAGAGAGGTGCATATAAAAAGGATTGAAGAAAGGAAAGCATCAGGTTCCAGCCCACCTGGCGATTCCTTGGCATCCATTCCATTTATAGGTGAGCTAAACAGATTAATGGTATCAGCGTAATATATGTAAAGTATATTGTTTTACTACTTTGTCTCTAATTTATACAGTTTAAATCAAGAGAACAGCATTCAGGTGGCTAATTAGAATTCACTTAAACCTTCCTTTTGTATGGATCTTTTCCAACACTAATCCAAATAGGCATTCGGATTGTAAACACTGGAGTATTTTGTCAGAAGAGGGAAAATATTTCATTCATTGTGTGCTGTATAGTATGTCTAGGAAACCCCATTGTGATTCAAAATGTTTCTCTATAATTTTCTTCAATTCCTTACAGAACTCCCGAAATTATATACCCTTTTCTGGTTTTTACTACATAATCCTGATCTGATCTTATTTGCAGCAGAACATTGTGCATGTGATCATTTTGTATTCATTAGAAATTATTCAGCAAACTCAGTGTTTATAATGCTTTTCAAAACTCTGTAAAATATAAGGTTACTGCCTCAGGAACCCTTAGTCTTTTTTAGAAAACTATTAGTGGTGATATGGGTGAGGATAATTGTAATAACAATTTGTGGGGGAAAAAACTGGTCTTAAGGGATTTGATTTATAGGTAGGGGAAAGCTGTTCATTGCCAGGTTTTGGGGGAGGGAGAAGCTGTTCCGGGTTTAAGTGGTGAAATGAAAGATGGTGTAAATCTGCAAGCAGAGAACAATTGAGTAAGAGCAGGATTAATGGTAGGTCATGAAGGTTGTCATGGTCATAGACATAAGTGGGGACAGAGTTGTACAGAGCCTAGAAGGTGAGAACAAGAAGCATGACCTTGATGTGGAAGGAAAAAGGACGCCCATAAGGGATTTAAGAAGCAGCAGGTAAAGAACTTTGCAGTGCTCTGCATAGATGAGAAGACATAGAGCGAGTTAGAGAGAAGGACTTCTCAGTATCAACGGTGAGATGCGTTTTTGTTGTATTCGGATGAAGTCACGCTCAACACCATGATATCTGAGCTGTGGTAGTTATTCTTTAATCCATTGGAAACCTAGGCTCTGCAGACC
Source organism: Sternotherus odoratus (assembly GCA_032164245.1). Taxonomy (NCBI): domain Eukaryota; kingdom Metazoa; phylum Chordata; order Testudines; family Kinosternidae; genus Sternotherus; species Sternotherus odoratus. The sequence continues at coordinate 196,112,417 of JAVMKO010000002.1, read as the reverse complement.
TTTTCCCACACATGCTGATTTGCATCTGGCTGCATCATCATCTTGAATGTAAACATAGACGGTATTTTCTATGTTGTTAATATCAAGGTGGGCTTCCCAGGTTAATTTAGATGAAGATTAATTAATTGACTTTGTTTGAGTGGTTGAGTGATGCAAGGGAATATCAGATGTAATGTGATGCAATCCTCTTGACCATGGATCCATGACAACCATTTTTGTCCAGAACTAATAGGTAAGCTTCCCAACCAAGTTGGGAGTCACTTCGTGATATCTAACATGAAATTGTGTAGAGAACTTTTGTGTATTGGAGGGCAAAGGTCTCCCAGCGAATGCATATTATTTTCTTCTTTAGTTTTAACTGTCCTAAGAGAGCAACTTTCTCTATGAACAGACAGGTGGTTTTCATAGTGTCAAGTTGATGTAGAAAGCATATAAATTGTTCATTGATTAATTGGTACATTCTCACCACTAATTATTGCACAACCCCACATTTCTTCTTAGTATATTAGCATAAGACAGTAAGACATATAGCCAATAACCATACTTTGTGCAGGGGGAGTACATTTTGTATCTCAAAAGCTTAGTGCTCTTCACTATTAAAGATCTTAGTCACATCTGCAAGTTTTACATGGAGTCTGATTTAGGTATATTAAGAGATTTTGTATGGTTTCATACAGAGATTACGTACATCTTGTTTAAGTGGTTCTTAAGAATTCTCTAACCACAAGCAATTTAAATGTCATACTGGAACAGGCAAATAATGATAAAAGATGATGTAAAAAGGGTTGGGTTTAATTTAAACAAAAACGATTTCCCATGAACTTGTGACAAATTTGGCTTACTTCCAGATTTTTAACAGGTATGAAGATTAAAGTCCAAAGGAACTTTAAATTATGACACTGGTATTTCATTTTAGTAATTGCTCTGAAGTTAGAAGAAAGAGTTGCTAGTTTGTTTTTTGTCTGATGTCTCATAACATCATGTGATCCTGTGAGATTTTCATAAGCTATGCAGCTGTCTCTTGGATGTGAGACCTCCAAAGAACTTGAGGAACTGATGCTGTTGATTCAGTAATGGGTACGCCCTTTAATCACCCAATTAAGCACAATACTAGGAATCCATATGCTGTTTAAATACTGTCTTCTAGAAACCATTTTATAGTAAGGCACTAGCTACTTGTGTTCCTTAAGGATCAAATGACACTTTTAAAAAGAGTATAGATGTATTAGTTACTAATATTGTGATTTGAATAATTAACATTCTGTCAACCCTTGCTGTTGCACATGGGTTCAGTATTCTTAACTTCTATGTTAAGCCATTGTATGGTGTAGTTACATTTGGCCCCAATGGTGACTATATTTCAATGGATGAAGAGTTCCTTAGTTATATTTTGAATATAATTGGTTAAGCTTTTTAAAAATCTTTTGCATAAAAGTTACTTGGAAAATCTAAGGCGTTTTCTATTTACTATTTGGGTGGAAAAGAGAAGAATATTTATTTTTTTGTGTGTAAAATTATATCCTGGTATTCGCAGACTACTTCCTTGGGGCTTTATCTGCACAAGTATGTACACTGGTATCCAATTGGTATAAAATACTGATCTTGTTAGTACAATGCTACTGGGTTCCAGACTCCTAGGTATATTTATCCAGTATTTAAATGCCTAGGGAATAAAAACTTGCTGCTGTTATGTAGAGTTGACATTTTAAATAGGCAGAATTTGCTCCTTTTATTATTGTTACTGTTCTGTTCCTAAAACAAAATAAACATGACCAGTTGTTCTAGATGATTTGTTTAGATTTTGGTGAAGATGGGGAAGGATTTGGCCAGGAGCAAAGTACTAAAGGGTGGGGAAAATTAGACAGCAGGCAGGGAGATGGGTTGTTTTCAGGGTACTCTGGGATCACATCCTACTTTTTTGTATCCTTCACAGAAATCCAACCAAACTTTACTTCAAAATAATGCCTTCCAGTTTCTTTCTGCACCTAGGGATACTCAGTTATAGCATGCCTTTTAAATATATTCCTTTAATAAAATTGGCCTGTTGAGGAAGGTGGTTTAATAACGGATTTGAATCTGTAAGAAAGATACCTTGCTTTAAATAACCTATTTTAATCTTGCTTTCCATTCTTCAGTATTTTTTTTAAAGAAAGGTTGATTCTTATTGGTTGGTATAATCTGGAGTATATACACTAGAATATCTGCTCATGCTTATTTAAACAATTTTATACCTTAACATAATTTTATCCAGATTCTTAATTTGTATAGAGTGTTTATTGTATTACAATTATGAATGATTTTTTAATATATTAATTAATTTTTTACTTGTGATTTGTATCCAGCTGCATTTGGATAATTGGAATTTTATTAAAAATGCACAGAAACAGCCTTTTACATTTTTATTGGTTAAATAAAGCTACCTTAAATGTTTAGGATACATAAGGAAATAAATAAAGTAAGCTTATCAAAACATGATGTGCATTTAAAACTGATTTATTAAACAAAGAAGTTGCTACAGTAGTTAGCTGATTGAACTAATTGTTCCTGGTCACCATGTCCTTCAAGATTTTAAAACTAGTAGATCTCATCCTCCCATCTCATTTTTATCCGCATTAGTTTCTCAAGATTTATCTCAAGGATTTGAATGAATGAGTAACTGAACTAGTTAAATAAGCTGAAATTAAGAAAATATTCTCAGCACCTGCAGAAGAGGCTACTATGGTCAAAAGCCTGATGAGCACGTCAACAAATTCTGGCATCAGGTGCTTAGACTGGGAGTGAGTTTAGTGGTTTGACTTTCTTTAAAACTTCAGCAGCAAACCTGTATTAGGTGAATATTATTTTTAATTTAAATGATTTGAGGAGCCGATAGTAAGGTTAGGCTCTAATATAGGTTGTCAAATTTCAAATGTAATTTTAATTCAATTTTTAAAAAGAAAAAAGTATTTAATTAATTTAAATTTAAAAATTGAGTGTAAATAAAACCCAATTCTTATAATAAGATCAATTTTTATCTGCCCTACTCTTGAGTGCATTTCTTTCATGTATACAATAAGCAGCAAATTACTTGTAAAATTTCAATCTTTCTGTCAGAGGAATGGCCAGAATTTTTAATACATTAAGACTGATAATGTGTCAGTCTCCCAGGAAGTGGCATCATTTAAGTCCATCACCAATACATGTGGTACTGTAGTTGTGTATAATTTAGAGAAACGTGGACAATAGCTTCCTTTATTTTATGTGTTTACAGATATAGAACATTGGTAGGCCAGAGGTTAATAGGAATCAAAAATATATTCAGTGTTTTTGGTCTCTAGTTTAGGTCTCTTCTGTCCACTAAAAAAAACCCTTGGCCATAGCAAACTGTGATTAAGTGCACGTCTGCCCAAGACTCCAAACCAGAATGCGGTTAAGTGTTACGTTAGTGGTCAATAAAACATGCTTCAGTAGGATTCCAAATTTTGGCATCTGAATCATCATCCTTATTTTATTTGTATAATTTTTTTCAATATTTACTCTGTCTAGCTATTAAATGTTGTTCTTTCCTTTTAAATGTTTTCTGCTGTTCTTTGGTGCCAGCCACTGTTGCACAATTTCCAAAGAGGGATTGTAAATCAATTTGCCTTATTTTTTTAATCAAATATTTTTCTTTGAGTTTTTGCATCATCCCTTTATGACCTGTTTGTCTATACACTTTTTACTTCATGATGTTAAAAATATTTTTGATGTTTTGTTACACCACAGCTATGGTTGACTTGTTTCTGGTGTGGTGGCTAATTAATTCTGGCTCATTTTCCCCCTCTCACCCATTTTGATTCCTTTCCTAGTTTCCCACCCCTGATTTCTTTTTAAAATAAATTAATTGCAATAATACTCCTTTGCTGAATTTCTAAAACACCTTTCACCTGGGGATCTCAAAATGCTTTTCAAGATCCATTTAACCTCCCAAAACCTATCTATATTGTGCTTGTGTGATGGTACATTCTCTTGCAGTGGAGGAGTCAGCAACAAAGCCGCTCATAGAACCTAGAAAAATAGATGGTCTTTCCGCATTCGCCCTCTGAATAAAAATAATAGTTTTAATACTGCTGTCCCCAACCTCCCTTCCAAAAGTGTTTGGGCCCCTGTACATAATAGTGTAGCTTCAAATACACTGAAAACACTATGATTGATTATTTAAAATTGAAAAGTAAAGCATATTTAAGAAATGCAATACAGAAAAGATGGTGGTAGTGGGAATGAAGAGACTAATAAATATAGGGCTAGTACAGGTCATGCTAATGAACCTTTCCCCCTCACGGAAGTCTGTTCAGAAGTTAGTTATTGTTTTTGATTTGTTTTTAAAAGTGAGAAGAGAGTGGGTATCAAGTACAAAGAAGTTCAATACCCTAGGGTAGGGGTTGGAAACTTATGGCACGCGTGCCAAAGACAGCAGGCGCTGATATTTAATGGCACGCTGCTGCCTGCTGGGGTCCCAGCCACCGGTCCCACTCAGTCCGCTGCCGAATCCAGGCCAGCAGCAGGCTGAGCGGGGCCGGCGGCTGGACCCCGGCAGGCAGCAGCGTGCCATTAAAAGCCCGGCCCACTCTTCTCTGCCCCCCGCACTCTCCTGGCTGGAGGCAGAAGCTTGGTCCTGCCAGCAGCCGCTGCACGGCAGGTTCGGTCTGCAGCCAAGCTTCCCCCTCCCCTTCCTCTTCCTGCTGCGTCCTGCTCTTCCTCCTCTCCCTCCCTGCCACAGATCAGCTGCTGGCCCTTGTGAGGGAAAAGCCTAGCTGCACACCGTTGCTCTGGGGAGGAGGTGAAGAAGAGGTGGGGATCGGGTCTTGGGAAGGGGGTGGAATCAAGACATATCCCCTTCATCACCCTGCCGTGAGCTGCTCAGGCCAAGGGGCTGGAAGCACCCTCACACCTCCATCCCCATGTCCTAACTCCTGCACCCCCCCCCCCCACGTACCCAGCCCCCCGACACCCAGTGCCCTGAGTCTGGCACCCCCACATCCCTCCTCGAGCACCAAACAGGAGCTCCTGCACTCCCCCCCCACTTTCTCAAGTGCACCCCTTGCATCAAATGGGAGCTGCCCCGGTAAGCGCTCCACACCCAAACCTCCTGCCCCAAATCCTGAGCCCCATCACCTCATACTAGCACCTGTCCAGACCCTACACCCCAACTCTCTGCCTGCTCCTGTACCCTAACTCCCTCCCAGACCCTGCACCCCAATCTCAAGCCTGCTCCTTCACCCCCAGCCCTGTCTCAGTGCACCCCCACCCTCAGCTCAGGGCAGAGAGAGACGAAGAGAATGGAAGAGGGCCGGGACCCCAAAACGGCAGCGGGCTAAGCGGCTCAGCCCACTGTTAGTCTGGGGTCCCGGCTCCTGGTCTGGGGTTTTGGCCGCCGGCCCTGCTCAGGCCACTGCCGGTCTGGGGTTCTGGCTGCCGGCCACTTGCCAGCCAGGGTCCCGGGAGCAGGCCCTGCTCAGCCCACTGCCCACCTAGGTGAATGGAACCCCAGGCTGGCAGCAGGCTGAGCAGGCTGGCAGTGTAAGATCAGCATTTTAATTTAATTTTAAATGAAGCTTCTTAAACATTTTGAAAACCTTGTTTACTTTATATATGACAATCGTTTAGTTATATAATATATAGACTTTTTATAGAGAGACACCTTATAAAAAACATTAAAATGTATTAGTGGCATGCGAAACCTTAAAGTGAATAAATGAAGACTCGGCACACCACTTCTGAAAGGTTGCTCATCCCTGCCCTAGGGACACCATTGCCTGTCAACCTAATGTCTGTGGATCTCATAAAGACAAGCAGTGTCTGATCATAGATGTTTGTTAGGACACGTTTCAAGGAGTTTTCAAATTTAGGAAAGACTTCAACAATCAAGCTGAGTAGAGACACCTTTAAATGTGTTCTGATTTTCCTGATCGTTCTGTTAGTTATGGGCTAGCATTTGCAAGCTACATAAATGTGTGTAGCTGCAATAGAAATTAGGACTCACAGCTGTTCCTTTTGGAGGGATGCTTGTTTTCCATTATTTTAGCAATAGCACAGGCACAGATTTTAACCTTTCAATATTTCCATTATAAGTCTCCATCCCCTATTTTTGTCAATGTTTTAAAACTTGTTCTGCAAAATTACTATATCTCCACGCTGAATCTGTCAATGTTGCTTGGTCTAGGAACAATTTTTAAAAATTTTGGTATTTTAAAAACGCAGGAGCATGAAAACAAGCTACAAGTTAGTGCTCCCAAACACTGTTTGTGCTTCTGTAACTTAAAATGCATTTTTTAAATTAAAACTTATTATTCCGAGTGAATAGTAGATAACATCTAGAGAGGATGATGTAATTAAAAACAGGTATCGGATTTCTTTTAGAAGTAGCTACGGTGTACAATTAAAGAAATGCACACAACGTTCTTATTGTTTTAATTAAAAAAATCACTCAGGTGGTAAAGGGACAGTAGCAAATATCTTAGGCCAAATATATTGTTTACCTTGAAAGATATCCCATGTTGAGGGTTGCTCCTGGGGGAATTCTGTACCACAGTGCAATGCAGAATTTTGAAGACATGAATGTTTGCAGATAATTTCCTTTCCCTCACAGACATGGGCTGCAGTGCCTCTGGCTGTCACTAGGGGCCACTGGACCTGTCAGAGCCCAGCTCGAACATCGAAGACACTGCTGGGGAGAGGGAAGTGGGTATCTGGGCAAGGGGATATATAATATATATAAAAATATAAATGGAGATATACCAATCTCCTAGAACTGGAAAGACCTTGCAGGTCATCGAGTCCAGTCCCCTGCCTACACTAGCAGGATCCGCCTGCCTACACTAGCAGGATTGAGTACTGTCCCCTGACAGATTTTTTGCCCCAGATCCCTAAATGGCCCCCTCAAGGATTGAACTCACAACCCTGGGTTTAGCAGGATCCCTGTGGCTGGGCTTGAGAGGGGAGGATGTATTGGCTGGGAGGAATCTGGCGGCTAGGCTCTAGAGGAGAGAGGTTTTTGGTGTCTGCTCCCCCGGCTAGACTCTGGTCAGGGGAAGGAGGCAGAGAAACAAGAACTGGGTTGTCATAGAAGTTTCTTTAACTCTGTCCCTGAGGAATTTTTGTAGGTGTCTGTATTGTTACAGGTGTACTTGCTGAAAGGTATTTTGAAATAAATTAGCAAAATAATTGAAACTGGTATTATGTAATATTATTTTGACAAATGTGCAGAATTTTTAATATTTTCGCACAGAATTCCCCCACGAGTAGAAGGTGTTATATTTAGCCATAACGCCATATTATTTTGTAAAACTGGTAATTTGGAAATCTTACTGTGCTTTGATACTTAGCTATATATTGATCTACATATCTACCCTGTTTCCCCGAAAGTAAGACATCCCCCGAAAATAAGACGTACTTCCAGTTTTGCCTCTCGCTGTAATATAATGTAATGTAATTTTGGGAGCAAAAATTAATATAAGACACTGTCTTATTTTCGGGGAAACACAGTATCTGGCTAGATATAAAAACGTTTTAATGTTAGTCCAACAGTAAAGAAGTATATATGTTAGATGATGGCATACATATGTCAATGATGAGTGTAATTAGTAAGTCATACTGCTAATTGTCCAGCTGCATTGAGTTTTTGTAAAATGGCTGTAGGGAGAGATTCCTGAAGTTAAGACATCAGTATTTGGTAGTTTTTAGAGGGCACATTCTCTCCCCATCCCCCCGCCAAATTTGTGATAATGTGAAATTAAGCATGTCTTAATGAACTCGGGCACCAGTATATCTGTTTTCACCACCGTGTTTTGTAGATGAAGAACTTGCCCCAGCTAGTACTTGATGCCCTGTAATGAGCATACGCTTTTGTCATGTAAGTCCCATATGTTGCACGTTTGGACAATTTATTTGATACCGTACTAGTATAAAAGCCCGTGTACACGGGCCAGGCCACCCCATCCAGTCCCTTCTCCCGCACCCCCCTCTCTGCTCGCCCTCCCATCGTCACCCTCCCCCGGGGGGGCAAGGCCTGCTGTGCCCCTCGCAGCAGGCGGGGGGGGGATCAGGGCTCCCCAGCCTGGAGGGACACTCGGGGGCTGGCGGCGCCCGAACTGCCTCCCGATCCGGGGGAGAGGAGCTGAGTCCTTTGGCTCCCTGTGCCGGTAACTCCTGTCCCTCCGCGCCCCCCGCTAAACCTGGCGCCCGCCCCTCCCGGTAACCCCAGTCCTACTGCGCCCACTGGTAACGCCCGCTCCTGGTAACCCCCGACCCACCACGTTCTCCGCAACCCCTGCGCCTGTCCCTTCCAGTAACCTGCGACAGCCCCTCCGTCCTCCTGGTAATCCCCGGTAACTCTTGCGCCCGTCCCTCCCGGCAACCCCTGTCCCTCTGCGCCCTCTGGTAACCCCTGTCCCACTGTGCCTCCCGGTAATCCCCAGTAACTCCTGCGCCCACCCCTCCTGGCAACCCCAGTCCCACTGCCCCCGCCCTTTCCGGGAACCCTTAATAACCCACGTCCTCTGGTAACCTCTGCTCCCCTGCCATGCTCCCCGCTCACCCCACTGATATCTCCTATCGTGCCGTGCCCCCTCCACCATAACCTGAGGTAACCGAAGTCTTCTTTCTCCTGTAAACCCTGCACCGTATGCTGCCGAACTACAACTCCCAGCATGCCCTTCATCCGGCCGTCTCTACTGCGCATGACGGCTTCACACACACTTCCCTAGCCGATTATTATATAGGACATTGCCCCATCAATACACTATTTTTGCCTAGATATGATTTATTTAGTGTGAGTTGGGTTGCAGTTGTCCATTCTTTAGTAGATTTTATGCAGAAAATAAAATTCACTGGAATAGGTAAATCTATACAGTATTAGGAAATTTGAGGGGGAAATAGCTGGTGTAGTCATAACACTCTTACCAGAGTCATGTCATATAACACTCTTTTCCATTCCACTCAGGAGGATGTTAAACAGAGGCTGCTAATGTTAGTCATTTTTAAATCAGTAGGGCCAAATAACTTTCATCCAAGAGTTGATAAAAGAGCTGGCTCAGGAGCTCAGTGGACCATTACTGTTGACTTTCAGTAACTCTTGGAAAACTATGGAAGTTCTGGAAGGCAGCTAATGTTTTTGGGCCAATATTTTAAAAAGGTAAAGGAGATGACTGGATGGTTATAGGCCTGTTAGTATAAAAAATAGATCATGTCAGAATAACTTGATTTTTTTTAAGTGAGATTACAACTTTGATAATGTAGTCATGTAATAGACTTCTGTTGGGCATTGGACTTGATACTGCACATTATCATTTAAAAATGAAATAAAATTAACATGGCATGCATTAAATGGATTAAAACGTGGCTAACTGGCAAGTCTCAGAAATATAATCATAAGTGGGATCATTGTGGGGAGTGTTTCCAATGGGGTTCTGCTGAGATCAGTTCTTGGTCCTATGCTAATTAAGATTTTTATTAATGATGGGAAAGAAAACAAAATTATCATAGATAAGTTTGAAGATCCCATAAAAATTTGGGGAGTGGTAATAATGAAGAGGGCAGTCACTGATCACTTAGTAAACTGGAAACCAGAAAACAACATTCATTTTAGTATAGCTAAAATTAAATGGAAATATCTTGGAATAAAGAACATAGGTCATGCTTTCAGGATGGGGGATTCTCTCCTGCAAAGTAATGACTCTGAAAAAGATTTGAGGATCATGGTAGGTAATCAGAAGAAACATTAACTTCCAGTGTGAGGTTGTGGCAAAAAGGGCTACTGTGATCCTGGAATGCATAAATTGGGGAATATCAATGAGTGGAGAGGTTATTTTACCTCTGTATTTGGCATTGGTGCAACTGCTGCTGGAATACAATGTCCAATTCTTGTGTCCTTAATTCAAGGAGGATATTGATAAATTGGACAGAGTTCAGAGAAGAGCCACTAGAATGATTAAAGACTTTGAAAACATGCCTTATAGCGATAGACTCAAGGTGCTCTATCTATTTACTTTAACAATAAGTTTGAGTGACTTAGTCTATAAGTACCTAAATGGGGAACAAATATTTAAAAATGGGCTCAATTTTTAAGTGAGGGTAATTACCCATTGGAAAAATTTACAGTAAGTTGTAGTGGATTCTCTATCACTGGGAATTTTAAAATCAAGATTGTCTATTTCTGTAAAAGATATACGTTAAGTATTAATCTTGGGACATTCTGTGGCCTGTGTTATACAGGAAGAGGTCAGACTGGATGATCACAATGGTCTTTTCTAGCCTTGGAATCTATGAATCAATGAAATTAAACTTTTTTTTAGCAGCGTGTACATTATAGTTCTGTGGTCAAGAACAGGTGTTGAGAAAAAAAAAGTTGATGTTAAATGTAGCCTAAATGTTTGCCTTAGTTTACATCCTACTGCATCATGCTAATTCTAATCTTTTATGAGCTGTTGATAGTTTTGTGGCTGCATTTTTATAAAGACTAAACCAAACTCCATTAGGAGTTTAATAGTTAAGTTACACCAAAAAAGTAAGATAATTGTTCCTTTTGTGGGAATTATTTATGAACTGAATTATGAGGAAACAATGAGAAACAATTTGAATGTAAATATTTCATTTGCAGTGCATGAAACTGATCTTCTGCCTATTTGCAGTGATTGATTGAATTATACAAGTGCACGCCATCCCATTTGCCAGGAAAACTGTGGCTGTATTAATACACCACCAGTGAAAAGGATCAGTGTTTGTTGTCAATTGTTTGAGCTCCTTGTGCTTTGCCAGCATAATTTCGTATTGCTCGCCGCCTTATAGCTTTCCACAGATTGCCACCACTCCCTTTACAAAGTGCAGTTCAGTGTTGTAAACCCGCAAGACTGATGAGTAACCAGAATTACAGTGCTGATGTATATATGAATTACTGTGGGGACATCTTAAAATAAACAAAACAAATACATATATAATATCAGATGAGGATTTCATAAACTCTGCAAAGTTAAAGAAATAGAATTTTCCCACCTCCAAATTGTTGTAATTCTGTGGATTTGAACATGAGTATAATTATTCTGTGTACTATCTATGCTCTCATTTAGTCCTCTGCTTAAAAGCCAAATTAAAAACACTTTTAAAGGTCCATCTATTCACAAGTACATCATTAAAGAAAATATGGCATATTTTAAAGCTTTAAATCCTGTAATAGGCCTTGTTTAAATTATATACTTGTTAGAATATGCTCCATGACCCTATATTAAATTATTATCCCTAATAAGTGGTGTAAAAATAACATGTTTTATAATACATTATGAGATGGAGCTACATTATTTAATAATATTTGTGGATGAATTTTGTAGTATTGAGATACTGATTGCAGTATTGCAAACTGCAAGTGATCAAATCATAAACCAGGCTACAAAAATGATTGGCTTAAAATTATGAAATTGTTAAAAATAATAAATGTGGAGTTCTTTTAATTTGCTGCCTGTTAATAGGGTTTATGCTTAAAGAGACTTTGGGCACAGCTACACTAGTGAGTTTAGAGTGGTGCAGTTGCACTGATACAACTGTCCTACCATAAGCTCTCTAATGTAGCTGCTCTAAGCTGATGGGAGAAAGTTCTCCCATTGGCTTAATTCAGACCTGCACAACTCAGAAAGCAGCAAGGGCCGTATTACTGCAAAAAAACCAGCTGCGGGCTGAAAAGCCCCAGCCTCGTCCCGCCCCCATCTGCTTCCCTCTACACCCCCGCTTGCTTGCCCCACCCCTACTCATCTCCCCATGGGCCACACAGTGAGCCTGTGTGGGCCGCATGTGGCCCCCGGGCCGCATGTTGTGCAGGCCTGGCTTAATTACGCAAGCCCCGGTGAGTGGCAGAAGCAATGTTGGCAGGAGAAGCTTTCCTGCTGACATAGCAATAACTCCGCTGATGCTTATGTCAGTGTAACTTACATTGCTCAGGAGGGTGATTTATTCACACCCCAAGCGACATAAGTTATTCCGACATAAGCTGTAGTAGATATAGCCTTTCTCTTTTAGTGGAGGCTGAGGTTCTCACGCTGTAAAATAAACTCTGGACAGCTGGGGTGTTAAATATTAACTCCAAATTTTCCAGGAATCATGATAAAATTGCAAGTTACACCGTATTTTTCGCCCTATAGGACGCTCCAGCCTATAAGACGCCCCCGAGTTTTTCAATAAAAAAGCCGGACAAAAAAAAAAAAAGCGCGCCGCTCTCCCGTCCCCGCCGCGCGGGCGGGCTGCTGGGAGCGCGCCGCTCTCCCGTCCCCGCCGCGCGGGCGGGCTGCTGGGAGCGCGCCGCTCTCCCGTCCCCGCCGCGCGGGCGGGCTGCTGGGAGCGCGCCGCTCTCCCGTCCCCGCCGCGCGGGCGGGCGCTCCCAGGGGCCCCGGGGCCCGAGCTGCTCTCGTTCCCCGCCGGCCCCGAACACATGCGGGTGGGCTCGGGGGGGAAGCGCCGCCCCGCCCCGCCCGCCGGGCCACCTGCAGCCGCCCCAGCTCCAGCTGCCCGGTGAGTGTTTCATATATTCGGCGTATAAGATGCCCCCCCTAATTTTGAGATTATTTTGGGGGGTTAAAAGGGCGTCTTATATGCCGAAAAATACGGTAGCTTTACTGATTGTTGTGAGGGTGAGGTGAGAATGATAGAGCTGCATTTTTCCAACAGGAGATTCTTGGAAGTGTGACTGACTCTGGCACACACTCTCCAGATGCAGCAGGATAGCGCAAGCCAGAGTTGACCCTACTCTACTCTCTCTCATAGGGTGAATGGCTTCTTGCTGCCGCCTCACAGTGGCCCAGTCCTCTAACATCATCTGCAGGTGTGTGACTGTAGCCTTCCCTACTTCTCCTCTGGGGAAAGCCAGGTAGGGAGTGTTGAGGAGCAAAGCAATCTCCACCATGTTTACTTGTGCAGAGGTGGTCACAGACTAGCTCTTTATTACACTGCACTGCTGGCCTGTGCTGGCTGGCTCAGGTTAAGGGGCTAATTGTCGTGTAGACGTTTGCGCTGAGGCTGAAGTCCAGGCTCTAGAGCAGGGGTCTCAAACACGCGGCCCGCGGGCCACATGCGGCCCTCAGGACTCTTTTGTGTGGCCCGCCAAGCTGTGCGGGCAGACTCCGGGCGCCGGGGCTACACGCTTCCCCCGTCACCCTGAACCACGCTGGGTAGGCAACACTCCCGGGGCCAGGGCTGCGTGCTCCCCACCTCCTCCAGTGCCGCGCCGGCAGCACTCTGGGGGCTGGGGCTGCATGCTGTCCCCTGGACCCACGCTGCGCCGGAAGCACACCGGGGGCCAGGGCTGGGCGCTGACCCCCCTCCCCAGGAGCTGTGCACGTCGGCAGCACTCCGGGGGCCAGAGCTGCACGCTGTCCCCCTCCTCTGGAGCCACACGGAGCAGCTAGGAGCCTCATGGTAAGGGGGCCCAGGACGGGGGAGGGGGAGTTTAGATAAGGGGCGGGTGCAGTCAAGGGACAGGGAGCAGGGTGGGTTGGATAGGGGGTGGGGTTGTAGGGTGATGGTTAGGGAGCGGGAGGGTGGATAGGGGGCAGGGCAGTCATGGAACAGGGAGCAGGAGATTGGGTAGGGGGTGAGGTCCTGGGAGGTGGTCAGGGGTGAGGGATCTCTGGAAGGGGCACTCAGGGGACAAGGTCGGGGGAGTTGGATGGGTCAGGGATTCTGAGGGGGCAGTCAGGGGGCGGGACATGGGAGGGGCCGGATAGGGGGCAGGGTCTTCACTACCCGGCCCTCCATATAATTTTCCAAACCCGATGTGGCCCTCGGCCCAAAAAGTTTGCCCACCCCTGCGCTAGAAGACATAAGGCAGCTCCCCACCCCCCTTGGGTCCTTTGCATAGGTCCGCTCCTATGTCCCTTTCTTCCTCTCTGAGAGCCTTTTTCAGCTTCCCCCGCCCCCTCCCGCTTGATACTGGGTAGAAACCTGTTTGCATTCCCCACACCCTGCACTCCTCCTGCACTCCCTGCCCTGAGCCACCTGCTGCCGCACCCCTCGCCCCTCTTGCACCCCACACACCAACCAACCCTGCCACATCCTGCACACCTCCTGCACTCCCTGCTGGCAGGAAGGGGACAGCGTTGGGGAAGGGGTTGCAAAGGGGTGGGAAGAGGCGGGGCAGGGATGGGGCGTCATGGTAGGGGTGGAGTGGGGGCGGGGGCGGGAACAGCGAGGGGGCGTGTCAATGATGCGGCCCTCGGGCTAATGCACTTGTCCTTATGTGGCCCTCGTGGTCATTTGAGTTTGAGACCCCTGCTCTAGAGTCCCACAGTTCGGACTGCAGCCTGTTCCTGAAGTCTTCACATCAATTAAACAGTCCCTCAGCCTTAGTCATCTGGCAAAGGCCAGCGCTGGGTTTTTAACTGCAGTGCAGACATGCTTTAGGCCTAGATTTTTTGCTAAGTTTTTAGAGAATCTGAGTTCACTTCCTGGCTCTGCCAAACGCTTCCTATGTAATTGTGGGCAAATCAATTAATGTCTGTGCATCAGTTCCCCATCTGTAACATGGGGATAATTATACTCCCTTTCTGCCACCCTTTGACTCATCTGTGTATAAAGTTAAACTCCTAAGTAAATCTTTACAGGATCAGTCCTTGAGGCTGTCAACTCTTTAGCAGGTACTGTCATTTACTTTTTGTATGTCCATTGCCTTGCAAAACTGATCCCTGATCTCAGTTGAGTTTCCGTTTCCAGGTGCTATTGTAATACAAATAATCAGTTATTAATTAACACTGGGTACCGAGTGAGACCGTTAATTGAATTGGAAAAGTATAATTGTTCTGACCTTTTGTAGGTTACGAATCTCTGGGTTAAATTGTATTGCACACATGTATGTACACAACACTTACAGCACACCTTTCCTTTGTATCAAGGTTTTTGTAATGCAAGACAGTGCAGTCTTACTTTAAAAAATCAAATATGCTTGTCATGTTTCTTGTTGAAACATGTTTAACAAGAATAGCTGCTGTTTCAACGTACAGCTTGCCACATCATTGTAGTCTAGTGAGCTTGCTGATTCATTTTCTCAGTTTGTCTCATGTCACTGGGCAGACAGTGATTATAAAATAGACTTTACTCATATTTTGTTTTTAAATAAGGAGACTGGTTTTAATTTTTTAATCAGATAGGTTTGACCACTTATCTGTAAGTGCTTAAAAGGATGCTACTGTCAACTGGAAATCCCATTTGTAGTTACTATTACAAGTGACTACTGATGTTACTGTAACAGAAAGAGAGAAGATTTTTTTTTAATTACTCATTTTGTTTGCTTTGTGCATTTGAAAACACTGTGTGTGCAGACATTTTCATGGTGATATTGATTATGCATACCCTTCCACAGGCTCTGCAAGGTGTGGTGTATGTGTGGTGGTGGTGATGATTTCAGGTCTGAGAAAAATACTTATAAAGATAAAAAGGAGCAGAAAAGCACTTTGTTAAAGGAGGGAAAACATTTTGTACCTATTCTTCCCTGGCCTTCTGATCCTTTACCAAAAGAGGTGTTGGGGGCAAGCGGGGGGGGGGGGGGGGGGAGGAGGCAGGGAGACAGGAAAACTTTAAAATAATTAATGTTAACAAGATTGTCACTATCCACTTGTTTGAGATTTTTTTCCTACTCTACATTATTATTTTTATTTAAAAACAGTTTGTGGGGTTTAAATAAAATCTGCATGAAGGTATTAAGCTAGACTGTTACTTCATTGTAGCTTAAAAGAAAAGAGAAAATGGTTACCTGACAACTTCATAACAATGGGAAGATTTTGATATAGGCTGACTTAAAACCCTGTTTGCCTTGGGGATAAAAATATGATAAAGTAATTAGGGCTAAACACAGTTTGCTACAAATGAGATTACTTAAGTACTGTAAATGTCTAAAAGTATCTTAATTTTGTCTGTCTTAGAAAACAAGATGAATGGACAATACGCTGGTTAGTTGAATAAGTGATGCCATTTTTAGCTTTGGTCGGGAACTAAGGAAGGACATTTTGATTAGATGTTGGAATAAATGAGTAATGCTCGCACCATTATTTTTAGAGACAATAGTTTGCCTATTACAGATTTTCCTGTTTCCTATAAACAGCTTTTTATGAAGTTTTTGAAACAAACACATTGCTTTTTTAAAAATAAATATTTCTCCTCGTTACCTTTCCCCATTTCATTTGAGTGGTGCCAGATAATTGCTGCAAGAAAGGAATAAACATTTTACTCCTCTCAATAAAGCTGGCATTCTTTTCATGCCCTGATCTAGTAATGTTTTTGTTTAACCAAAAAGGTATAGTTTGCTTCCCTTTTCCCTCATTTGAGAATGGGAATGCCACTCTTGTGGAGAAGAGTTCAGACCATTTTTATTCTAGTCTCCATTCTGACAGTATTGTAGCTGTGTACTTCACCCCCAAATGTCATGATAAACACCAGGATCTTTATCAACTCTTTGTTTCTCTTAATTATTTTGTTCCTTTTTTTTTTACACGTTGTGCAGAATATGGGAGTACATCATGTTACAGGAACCATTTGCTAAGGAAGAGTCGACATCCCTTTTGTAAAGGGAAATCATACCTCACCAATCTATTAAAATTCTTTGAGGGGGCCAAGGGGACAAGGACAAAGGGGGATCCAGTGAATGTAACCTACTTAGATTTTCAGAAAGCTTTTGACAGGGTCAGTCACCAAAGGCTCTTAAACAAAGTAAGCAGTCATGGGGTAAGATGGAAAGTCCTCTCATGGGTCTGTAATTGGCTGAAGGCTAGAAAACAGAGTAGGAATAAATGGTTCATTTTCAGAATGGAGAGAGGTAAATAGTGGTCCCAGGGGTCTGTAGTGGGACCGCTACTGTTCATCATATTTATAAATGATCTGGAAAAAGGGGTAAACAGTGAGGTGGCAAAATTTGCAGATGATACAAAACTACTCAAGAGAAATAAGTCCAAAGTAGACTACAAAGAGTTACAAGGGATCTCGCAAAACTGGGTGACTGGGCAACAAAATGGCAGATGAAATTCAATTTTGATAAATGAAAAATAATGCACATTGGGAAAGCATAATTCCAACTATTCTACATACCAAATGGCGGGGTCTAAATTAGCTGTTGCCACTCAAAAAAGAGATCTTGAAATCATGGATAGTTCTCTGAAAACATCTGCTCAGGGTGCAGTGGCAGGCAGAAAAGCTAACAGTGTTAGGAACCATTAGGAAAGGGATAGATAAGAAGACCGAAAATACCATAATTCCTCTATTTAAGTCCTTGGTATGCCCACACTTTGCATATTGCATAGAGATCTGGTCACCCCATCCCAAAAAAGATATGTTAGAATTGGAAAAGATAGGAAGAAGGACAACAAAAATGTTTCAAGGTTATGGAACAACTTTTCCATATAAGGAGAAATTAAAAAGTCTGGAACTTCTTAGCTTGGAAAAGAGATGACTAGGAGGGGATATGAGAGTGTTTTATAAAATCCTTGACTGGTGTGGAGCATAACAGTGTTGGTGTAATTATGGCCCCAGGCACATTGTGGGGGCAGAAGCAGTGCTTTCCCTTCTCCCCGGCCTACCCTGTCCACATGGTGGAGATGTAACCGTTCTGTGGAGCCTGCTTCCTGTCCCTCCCACTCCCCCAGAAGCAGTGGTACAGCACAATAGTGCCAGGGATTAAAGGGGTTCATTACATCCCTCTACTCCCTTGCTCCAGTGCACCGGATTGCCTAGGGCCCCATGCCACAATGGGCCCCACAAACCTAAGTTATGCTTCAGCTCCAAGTAGTGGGGTTGGGCTTCAGACTCCTGAAAGAGGTACAATAGTAGGGAAAGGTCGAGAACCACTGTACAAGACTATAGAAACCCCTTCCAAACATACAATAAAATGATTGTTGTCACACAATTGAGGTTTGTGGGTTTCTTCAGATCTACTCAAACAACCACAAACAAAGTGTTTTGATGGAATGATGTCAGATTGGAGGGAGGTCTCAAGTGAAGTTCCACAGGGATCTGTTCTGGCTGGGTGGTGTTCAACATTGTTACTAATGCACTGAGTGTAGGCATACAGAGCATATTAATCAAATTTGCAGATGAGACACAGCTTGGGAATATTGCAAACACTTTGGAGGTTAGAGCTAAAATTCAGAGGGATCTTGATAAATTGGAGAACTGGGCTACAGACAACATGAAATTCAACAAAGACAAATATAAGGTGCTACGCTTGAGAGAAAAATCAAATGCACAAATACAGAAAAGGGGATAAGTGGTTTGGCAACTGCACTGTTGAAAAGGTTCCAGGAGTTGTGGTGGATCACTACCTGAAGCATCAATCAACAATGCAATGCTGCTGCAGGAAAAAAAAAAGCAAATGCATTTTTAGGTTGCACTAACGGAGGCATAGCATGCACGTCACTGGAGATGATGTAACCGCTCTACTTGGTGCTGGTTAGGCTTCAGCTGGGGCATGGTGTTCAATTTTGGTCATCGCTGTATAAAAAGGATGTAGAGGAAGTGGATCTAGAAGTGAGCGACAAAAATGATCAAAGAGAGGGAATGCAAGCCATATGAACAAAGGCTGAAGAAACTGGGCATCTTTTGTTCGTAAAAGAAGCGATTAAGGAGGGACATGAGAGCAGTCTTCAAATACTTGAAAGGCTGTCAGAAGAAATATGGAGAAAAATTATTCTCTTGCCACAGAGGGCAGAACAAGATGCATTGGGTTCAAACTATAGTATGGTAGATTTAGATTAAACCTCACAAAAAACTTCCTAACTGTAAGAACAGAAGAACAATGGACCAGACTGCCTACCGTGTTTGTGGAAGCTCCTTCACTGGAATTTTTCAAAGAGGCTGGATAGCCATCTGTCTTGCAGGATTTGTTGTGTCTAAACCATCCATCTTGGCATGTATTAGACAAGATGCCCTTATGATCCTTCCTAACCCTATGGTTCTATGATTTCCCCCCTATTGTTTTCTCAAATCTGTGCATAGAGCAGGGCTGGGCAAACTTTTTGGCCCGAGGGCCACATCAGTGTTCAAAATGGTACGGAGGGCCGGTTAGGGAAGGCTGTGCCTTCCCAAATAGTCTGGCCCTGCCACCTAAGCCCCCCACTCACTTCCTGCCCCCTGAGTGCCCCCCTCAGAACCATCGACCCATCCAACCCCCCGCTCCTTGTACCCTGACTACCCCCTCCCGAGACCCCTACCCTAATGACCCCTCGAAGATCCCACCCCCTATGTAAGGCCACTGCTCCTTGTCCCCTGACTGCCTCAACCCCTAGCTACACCTCTTCCCCCAGACAGGCCCCCTGGGACTCCCACGCCCTATTCAGCGCCCCTGGTC
This sequence comes from Sternotherus odoratus, assembly GCA_032164245.1. Taxonomy (NCBI): domain Eukaryota; kingdom Metazoa; phylum Chordata; order Testudines; family Kinosternidae; genus Sternotherus; species Sternotherus odoratus. Next base: position 196,093,093 of record JAVMKO010000002.1, on the reverse strand, counting down.
TCTGTCCTGTGACTGCCCCCCGAGACCCTCTGCCCCTTATCCAACCTCCCCACCCCGGCCCCCTTACCATGCTGCCAGACATGCTGCTGCACTGATCTGCTGGAGCGCACAGCCCTGACCCCAGAGAGCTGCTTGTGCGGCGCACAAAGGCTGCGGGGGGGAAGGAGAATGGGGGGGGGGGGGGAGCAGCCTCCCAAGGTGTGAGCTCAGGCCAGTTGGGAGGAGTCGATGGGCTGGATGTGGCCAGCGGCCCAGTTTTCCCACCCCTGGCATAGAGGCATGTAGCATTTAACAGCACCACAAAAATGTCCAAAGAATGTGTCACTACTCTGTGTAAAGTGACATACAGAAATACTATAGTGGTAAAATAAATGCCAACAGTATTGTGTTTAGTACTGTAAGTAACCAGCAGAATGCAGCCAGATATCCCATAAGATTGTTCTTAACTCAGTGGAAAGGACAGGTTATATTGTGTGCCCCGTATTTATATAATTGCAAAGTCTCCATGAATCCTGAAAAAGTAGGTAAACAAATGGCAACTTTGTGTTTGAAAAATTTCCTTTCTTCATTCTCTCTACATATTTTGCTCTTTCTGCCACCATCCCATCTATTGACTTCATCAGCCATAGCTTTATAAATTAGCCACAGTAAAACCAGTGCAAGAGTTCTGCTGTGGACATCTTGGACTAAATTAGTAATACTTTCGTTGGAGGCTGAGTGGATCAGCTGATTGCTTCACACTGCACTTCCAAAGATTATGTTTCAATTTTTTTAAAAATTATCTTGCTTAGTTTTAGTTTTTAAGATTTATTTTTATAAAATGCTTAAAATTATTTCTCGTGGTAGTATTTTGCCGCCCCTGGAATTGGGTGTTTGAACCTTTTAAGGTTAGTAAAAAAATAAATCTTAAAGTTGCATTAGTATGAAAATCAGTGAAGTATGAGTCATTGCTGCCATCTCAGGAACTTAGTGGCTTGCAAAGTGTTTCTCCTCAACCTAGTTCATGGGTTAAATAGCACATACTGTGGGAAATCATGTAGCATCCTGAGTATCAAGTAAAACTCCAGTATTTGTAGTTTGAGTGGATTTATTCCAAATGCCAGTGTTTCTAGTATCAGGGTGGTAGCCGTGTTAGTCTGGAATAGCAGAGTTAACAAAGTCCTGTGGCACCTTCTTTAAGGTGCCACAGGACAGTGTTTCTAGTGTATCATAGCAGGGATTATTGCATTCTGACTGAAGTTTGTGGCATAAAAATAAAAAAAGCTGCAAGCTGAGCACTCCCAATTTACATTTTAAGGACCAATTAAAGGTATCAGTGTTGGAATTGTTCATTTCAGAGTGTGTATCCATTAGTCCAAATTGGTGTGTGGGATTTTTCAGGATTTTCTGTTGGAAAGGATGATCGAAGCACAGTGAAAAAGAAGAAAATAGGACCATGAGGGACTGGTGTAGTTCTGAAAATAAAAATGTAATTACTAGGTTTTTCTCCTCCAACTACAACAGAGAAGTGATTTATAAGTGTCGCTGATTGCTGCTGTGGAAGGAGGTAAAATTTTGAAATTAGTTAGATAAATATTACTTTTAAGAAAAGTATATTTTACTTCAAAATGTGTTTATAATTAGAGAATTTTAGATTGCATTGGAAGTTCTTCTGCTGGCTTTTACATTAGTATAACGTAGAACAGCTTTTTATAATGAACATCAGTTTTTTAGTTGAAAACTGAAGCAATGTCTTAATCTAACAAACCATTGGTGACATAGAACAGAAGGCTGTATAAAATTACTAAACTTGTAATAGACTTTTCTACCATTTAAAAAATGTAAGTGTGCAACCAAAATGTGATGGTACAAGCTGACAGTTTCGAACAGAACTAATAGTGACTATTTGAAAAGCACAATGCGGTGCATGCAGTTGTATTCATACAAAGCAAAGAATAAACCTCTGTGACTGTTCACTGATTTCAATAGGCTTTTCAGAAGCTCTGCATATTAAAATTCACGGCACTTAGAAAACATACATATTAATTATAGCCGTACAGTTCAGCAACATGCTCATGATCTGGTTCTCTCCATCTTTCTCCTGTACCTCTGTACAGGAATAAGTAGTATTTTCCTAGTGTGTTTTAGGAGATGTTTATATGCTGTCGCTTTGAAAAATCTGTTGGTGATTTTTCAACCCTTTTCATCTTGTAAGAAGAATATAAAAATCATGGAAATGCTTCAGCTTTTTTGGATTACTGCATGATGACCCTCATTGCTTTTGAGACTGTGAGGTGTTGGACATGTACAGACTGCAATCATTTATATGAGCAATTAGTGGAAGATATAATTGGTAGGTAGTATTATCAACTTGTGTATGAGCAATTGCTTGCTTAATTCAGATTTTTTTAAATGGGGGTTTGGCTATCTTAAGTATGTTGTCATTTCAAACATTGCTGTTTGAACTTTTTTGTGATTTTTATTTGAAGATTAATAACAGTTTGAGGTTTTATACATACATTTTAATGCAGTGAATATTACTTGTATTCCATTTCTCTTGCATTTCACTGCCTTATGCATCAGCAACTGAATTTAGAAGTATAGTTTTCTGACCATCAGCATGCTGTTTAAACATAGAAATGCTATTGTGACAGACGTATGAACATTCTTTAGTCTTATCCCACATATGTAACTAATGTTAGAATCTCCATAGGACATGGCACCAACTTTCCTTAATCAAAATATGTTTTAACAATGTGAATTAACTGGATCCTTAATGTTTGAAAGGCTGTATGTTTAAAAAATTAGTTTCTGATATTTTAGTGAAGAGGTAAGTTCAGCCTGCTATTTGGTCGGAGCCTTTTAGTAAAGTTTTTAACATGCTAATATATTGCATATTGCCTTGTAGATGAGCCAAGTAGCCCTAGTATTGACCATGATATTGCACACATTCCTGCTTCTGCTGTTATTTCTGCATCTGCGGCTCAAGCTCCCACTATAACAACAGTTCCTCCCAGTCCCACATCTTCAATTCCTTTAATTCGGCGACAGTTATCCCATGACCATGGTAAGTTTTTTGTTTGTTTTTTGTTTTGAAACAAAACATTTTTCTTTTAAAATTTATTTTCTTTGTGGGGAAGATATGGCAGCTCATAATGTTTTATTGCTTCAGACACTCAAGACATAAGTTGTGATTGAAGCTGATTAGTGTTTTATAATTTTGATTAACTTGCAGAATCTATCAGGCCTAGTATATTGGATGGTCAATCCCCTGCAAAAACTGAGAGATCCAAGTCTTATGATGAAGGATTGGATGACTATAGAGAAGAAGGAAAATTGTAAGTCCTGAGCAAATCTGTGCGCGTGCAAACGGGCACATACACTTTTTAATAAAAAAGTATACAAAATGGTTATTATAATACCTACTTTTTTCTCCCAACAGGTCTATTAAACATGTATCTAGTTTAAAGGGGATCAAGGTTAGTAACATATTTAACAATATTGTAAGAGTTGTAGATATTGGTGTTTCATAATATACGTTACATGAATTTTAAATATTGTGCTGGATCACATATGTGAAATCATGGCAATTTGTTACCTATCGAATAATTCTAAAGTGACTTTTTGATGCTAGATGCATTTTTTTCCCCTAAAAAGCACCATACTGTGACAAGTTAATACATGTGAACTGCTCTTCTCCAGTTTCTCTACTCTTTTTTTTTAAAGATACTTTAAAATGTCACTAGACTTGTTTTATAGCTGAACTCTAAAGGCTTTGGTTTTCATTTTCTACAGCATCTCACATCTGAGCTATAGTATATGATTCATTCAAAGACAAAAATATCAAAATAAATTAAAGGTGGCATGTCTCGAGAATTACATAGGCTTGAATAGTGTGAATTCACAGTTAATCATTTTGTACTAATGGAATAGCAGAAACCTTCATGGCCTGATAAGTATTTCCTTACATCATAGACCGAGGAAACCTTCACATAGAGATGGTGGCAGGGAGCGGGATGAGGAAGAAAATTAACTAAAGATTTCTACTGAGAAATCTATTTAGAGGAGCTCTTGATATTCTGACTTTTATTTTTCTTTAGGTCCCAGAAAGACAAAAATCTTCAGAAGACTCTGGATCCAGAAAAGATTCCTCTTCAGAGGTCTTTGGTGATGCCTCCAAGGAAGGATGCCTTTATTTTCGACAGCTTGTCTCGGACAAGGGAAAGGTATTGTGCTTCCTAAAGTACATAAAGGATAATCTAGAAATATACAGCTGCCAAAATTGAGGGTAAGAGAAGTCAAGCTGTAGGCAAGAAATGTTCCTTGTAAAGCTTTCTTGTATGCAGTAAAACCTTGTGTAAGGGCCACTAACAAAAGTGACATTAAGCATTTAGCTTTAATTGGGCAACAGTCTTCTTTCATAGATTATCTTTGTAGCTGCTTTCATTTCTGTTAGTTTAAATCAGAGCAATACTGAGTAATTTTACATCTCAAACCTAGTGATTTAGTGCAAATAATCAACTGCTAGAAAGCTGAGTGTAGATTTTTCTTATGCTAACAGTGGGACAGATTTGCATATTTACATCATTTTTTTGAAATCGAACGAACCTCATGGACCTGCTGGAAATTCATAGGCCAAGATTTCAAAGATAGAGCCTGATTTTCAGAGGGGAAAGCAGGTTGCTTAGTGCTTCTTACAATTAAGCCTTTTGAAAGTGACACAAGTGGCACACCCAGTCACTTTTGAAAAATCTTGGTTCTAATGCATGCTAATTCTGTAACCATCCCTTCTTACAATTTCTAATCCTGCTGCTGTCACATTTCCACATACACAATATTATATATTCAGGAGAGGGACAGTTGAGAAATTTGCCCTTTCCCTTGGTTCAAAGCAGTCAGTGACTAGTACTTTTATTATAGAGAGTATTGAGTGTTCTGTGCCACCCTGTGTTCAGTCTTTGTATTCTGAAAGTTTTGTATCTGGCCTCTAACTAGGTAACAATAACACATGTTATACACACAAACAATCTGGTTCATATTTTCCAGCGAGTTGGTGGCAGCATTCGGCCATGGAAACAAATGTATGTTGTTCTTCGAGGTCATTCACTTTATTTATACAAGGATAAAAAAGAGCAAACAGCTCCATCTGAAGAAGAACAACCTATCAGTATCAATGCATGTTTGATAGATATCTCATACAGTGAAACCAAAAGGAAACATGTATTTCGGCTCACCACATCAGACTGCGAGTATCTATTTCAGGCTGAAGACCGAGATGATATGTTGGCATGGATTAAGGCTATACAAGACAATAGCAACCTCAATGATAAGGTAGCCATATAATAACAGCATGTAAGATTATACATCAGATTTCTTCTATTGTATTTTCTTTTAATCAATAGACTTTATTATTTATAATAGGACAAATATGTTTTTCTGTTTTTGGTTGACACTAAATTGAAATAGGCATTAGGGAGTAAAAGAAAAACTGTGGTGAAATTAAATACCCATATAACTGCATCTATTTACACAGACGAATAAATTCTTAATCTGCCTTTTGAAGTTTAAATATCCCAAAGGATAACTAAGCTAATAAAAAGCTATCATTTTAATAATCTGATATTTAGTTAATCTATACTTAACTTTAGAAGTAGTGAAATAAGTTTTGCCCATTAAAATTGTTGTTTAAAAAATTATTGTTAATTTAACTACAAATATACTTTAAATTGCACTCTAAAATACCTGTTAAAATCCCTGTTTTACAATGTAATCGGATAGGAGCAGTAATTTTTGGCCTACTCTGTCCCAGCAAACTTCTGTTGGGAAGTAGCAATATAAGAGCAGTTTTCACTTAGAAACTTTGCACCATTAATAGTTACATAGTGAAACATGGACTGGTATATCAATTTTGTAATTTTTTAATAATTTTGTAATTTTTGTAATTTTCATATTCATTTACATAAATTATAATATACATATTAGAAGAGCGAGCATGTTGTATGCATATGCACACATGCATATTGTACATAAATGTTGATAACTGTCTCTATACATATTGAATTTGTAAAACTTTTTTTGTATGTATTTTGATAGGTTTATGTTTTTGTTCTGGGAAGAGAAATACTTCCATGGTGCTTTTTAATTAAAGCTGTTTGAAGCTGCTCAGTTTTAGCATAGTGGAAGGTGGATTATAAGCGGAATTTTGGTGAGGTGGTTAAAAACATTTAAGTAGCCAGCCATATGAAAAATTGTAGAACTTTTGGTGCCACATATGTGGATAGGGAGGTATTATATGTGTAAAGATTGAGACTTTCAGAGCAGTGTTGGGAATATAGTCCTACATCTTCTATTAAAACGTAAATTTATTGAAAATGTGGCTAAATCCTCTGTACTTCTTTGAAAATACCTATCATAGCAGTTAACTTCTAACTGATCACAGCTTTTCTTTAATCTTTCAAACCATGTCTTTATATTTTCTTTTGAAATATATTTGATTATATTCTCTGTTCCTGAGAATATCCATCACATTTTAGCTGTACTGAAATTGAACTCTGTAATTACCCAGTGTATGTTATTTGATTATGGGAATAGTTGTGTGTATTGTAAAGGTGGTTAGATAAGCTTTTGTAATGGTATTATCAAAACTAGGATTATAAAGTAGATTTCAATTGATTTTACAGGATACTGGTGTCACTAGTAGGGACCTAATTAGCCGGAGGATTAAAGAATATAGCACAATGATGAGGTAAGCAGTCCGTATGCAGCTGGCAGTTTTATTTGCCTGGTACCTAGCTTCCCTGTACCAAGTAATGTCTTATTTCAGTTCTTCCAGCAGCAAAACAGAGCCGTCGCCCAAAACACCTCGCCAGAGTCTCAGTATTAGGCAAACATTCCTTGGCACTAAAACAGAACAAAGGACCCAAAGTCCTCACTCTCCGAAGGAGGAGTCAGAAAGGAAGCTGCTCACTAAAGGTGTGTATTCTACATATATTATTTTGTTAAACCTATAAAAAAAATTGTTGTAGAAGGCCAAATGTTCAGGACATAAGAATTGCTTTAGCCTAGTTCTTCAGGTGTTTGCATCTGTATATTCACATAAGCATTAATGGTTTTTTGAGCTGTATTTATAACTACTGACAGTCTGTGGGCTTGCCTTCACTACCACACTACATCAGCGCAACTGTACCAGTGTAGCAATCTGGTCAAAACATATTATGTTCAGGGGAGAGCATCTCCTGCCAACATATTGTGATGTAGACACCGCTTTAAGTTAGTGTAACTCATGTCACTTGGGTGGTTTTTTCTGGCCCTTGAAGTTCTGTATTGCAGTTTCCTCTGAGGTAAGTCTAGGTTCCTTTCCTGCAACTGTCTGTAGTGACGGCAGCAATAGAATGCAGGGGAGGGATAGCTCAGTGGTTTGAGCATTGGCCTGCAAAACCCAGGGTTGTGAGTTCAATCCTTGAGGGGGCCATTTAGGGCTCTGGGGCAAAAAATCTGTCGGGGAACAGTACTAGTGAAGGCAGGAGACTGGACGCGATGACCTTTCAAGGTCCTTCCAGTTCTATGAGAGAGATCTATCTCCATATATTATTATTTTATTAATTAATGATTATAATAATATTATTATAATACACCAGTGTTGTGCTTCTCACAGCTAAGCTCTAGCAAGCTTGCGCTTTGCTTCAGAGAAGATTAATCTTACCCAGCACTAGTCTTTCCCTCCCCTGGTTGATCTGCAAATGACTAGGTAGAACATGTGCACCTGAACTCAGAGAATAAATTCCATTTTGTGCCCCAAACAAGTTTTCTTTTATACTGATATCACTGTCATACAGTATTATATACTAAAACTGCAATAGCAGTTTGCTGGAGAGGTAGTGATGAGTAACCTTCAGGATCTTAAACAGAGGAATAAGAGGACAGGATTACATCAGAATTACATCCGTGCTAGTGCAGGCTCACTTACCTGTATCATTGAAGGGAACCAAATGTGTGTATGACTGAGTTTTAGCAATTAATAATGTAGCTGTTTAAGGGTAAAATTTTCAAAAGCATCCAAGTCCCATTTTCAAAAGTGACTTAAGCATTTAGAAGCCTGAGTTCCATTGATTTTCAGTGAGACTTGGGCTACTAAATAATTTCTGAAAATGAGACTTGGACACCTTTGAAAACTTTACTGTTAATGTAATTGTCACAGTGCAAGCCACACCTCTTAAGGTGTTTCTAGCCCTAAGACTTGGGATTGGGCGGTGTTGGAGGGAGTTCCCTTCATGGCCCCTTCCTGTTGCTGATCGTGGTCTCCGATGCTTCAGCTCTGGGCTGGCGAGCTCAGCACGCAGGGCCGCTGGTTGCATGATCTGGCCTTCTACATCAATGTCCGGAACTCACAGCAGCCTTCTGCACCCAAATCTGGTGGTGTGACAGCATGGCTACTGCATGGATAAATGTGGACAAACAGGAATGCTCAGCCCAGATTCAGCAGGTCTTGTGGGACGGTAGGAAGCCCTCCACGAGAGTGACTTACCTGGTCACGTGGAAAAGATTCATGTGCTGGACCTCAGAACGGTGTATCTGGGCCAAGGAGGCCTCGCTGCAGGAGATCCTGGATTATCTTCCGCACCTCAAACTCCAAAGTTTGTCCCAGTTACTGATCAGGGTCCACCTGGCTGCTCTTTCACCTTTCCACCCTTCATTCCAAGGCAAGCCAGTCATTGCTCATGACACGACAGCTCGGTCTTTGGAAGGTCTGGAGCATCTCTACTCACATATCCGGGATCCTGCCCCTCCTGGCACCTGAATCTCGTGTTGTCGAGGCTCCTGGGGCCTCCCTTCGAGCCTCTGGCTTCCTGCTCTCCCCTGGAAGATTTCCTTCTTAGTTGTGATAACGTCGGCCAGCAGCGTGTCTGAGATCAGGGTGTTTATTTCAGAACTGCCATATACAGTATTCTGCAAGGATACGGTCTGGCCATGACCGCACCTGGCATTATTGCCCAATGCAGCTTCCCAGTTTCATACTGGCCAGGACATACATTTACCTGTCTTCTTTCCAAAGTCTCATGTGTCAGAGGCGGAGTGCCAGCTGCATACCATGGATGTCAGGAGGGCGCTGGCCTTCTACGTAGATAGGACAAAGTTGTTCAGTGCAGTTGTTCACTGGTTTGGCAGGTACAATGAAGGACTGTCAGTGTCTCTGTTCAGAAGATGTTGTTCTGTATGACTGCCTGCATCTGCTACTGCAATGAGCTGGCAAACATGCCTCCGCCGGCAGTCGTGACAGCACACTTGACTAGGGATCGGGCATAATCAGTGGCCTTCCTGGCACAGGTTCCAATCAAAGAGACCTGTAGGGCTGCTACCTGATCGTCTGTCCATGCATTCGCGTCTCTTTAGCCACTTATCCAGTAAGCTTGAGATGACGCTAGCAGTGTTGCAAGCTGCATGACTGTGAACTCCAAGCCCACCTCTATGGATTGTATACTGCTTGTGAGTCACCTAGAGTGGAATCAACATGAGCAAGAACTCAAAGAATATAATGGTTACCTTCCTTTTTGTAACTCTTGTTTTTCATGACATGTTGCTCATGTCTATGCCATTACCCGACCTCCTGCCTCTCTGTCAGAATTGCCAGCAAGAAGGAACTCTGAGACGAAGGGCTGCCAGCTCCTGATATGCCAATGCATGAGCGTGGCACTCAGGAGGGCGCCACAGACGACCCTATGGATACTGCTAAGGCAAAAAAATCTCAGACAACCGCGCAGGTGGGCTCAAACACACCTAGAATGGAATGGACATGAGCAACACTTCTCGAAGAACAACAGGTACAAAAAGGTAGGTAACTGTTTTTTTCAAGTCACATGAAGAGGCAGAAGTATATGTTTTTATATAGCCTAAGGGATGCTGGCAAAATCCAGTCACACTTTTTCTGTGGAGACCAGATGTCTGGTTTTGTCTGAGAAACACTGCATATTTACTGAGAGTGTCTGCAGGGAGTTTGGACAAATGACAGTCGTGAAAATGCCACAAATCATGAAAAACTAAGTGGTTGGCCTTTTTCGTTTGACAGTTGGTGGGGAAATAAAAATTGACGATAGTCAGTGCCCTTTTAATGAAGAGAGAAATTGTTCCTAACATAGCCTGTGGACATGTCAGAGAATCAAATGAGATCTTACTCATTGCTGTATTTTGAGGTGCTCTGTAATACATGGTGGTGAATCCTGTTGAGTGGTATACTATTCCCTTCTGCTGCATTTTTCCTGAGATGGTGCATGCTGCAAAGAGTAATAGCTTCAGAATCTAAAATCACTGTCCACAGTGGTAATGGGCAAGCTGATTGGAAAGCTGCTTTCGTCATTTAAACCAATGGGATTGCTGAGGGAAGAGGGTGAGAGAGTAGGAAATACATTTGTTAAATGTTCATGCTTTCAAAGATGCAATAATTTTGCGCTTGTGTTTTTTTTGTTGACTTTAATCAGAATTGGTTTTGATTATATGACTTTCACATTTCCATTTTCTCCCCACTTGCTTTAAATTAACAAAAAGATGAGACAAGCCCACCAAAAGACAAGGGAACATGGCGAAAAGGCATTCCAAACATTATGAGGAAGACATTTGAGAAGAAGCCATCTGCTTTAGGAACCTTTGGTGTTAGGCTTGATGACTGTCCCCCAGCTCACACCAATAAAGTATGAACGTACAATTTTTCTTTTCACTCTAGTTTGAAAATACTTGTATGTTCTTACTTGCTTATGAGACATTTGGAAACAAAACCAACAATCTTCTCCCACCCCTTTCCCAACAGTATATTCCACTGATAGTAGACATATGCTGCAAACTGGTTGAAGAACGAGGCCTTGAATACACAGGTATATACAGAGTCCCTGGAAACAATGCTGCTATCTCAAGTATGCAAGAGGAACTCAATAAAGGAATGACTGATATCGATGTTCATGATGATGTAAGTTGGTGTTCGCTATATTTGCATTTAAAATAATCTCTTCTAAAAAGTTTATTATGATTATACAATAATCCCCCCCCCCTCACTGTCACAGAAATGGCGAGATTTGAATGTGATAAGCAGTTTACTGAAATCCTTCTTCAGAAAGCTCCCAGAACCACTTTTTACTAATGGTAAGTTGTCTTCCTTTTTTAGTTTGTGTTAGGAAATTTTTAATCTAATATTAATCCTCATTAGGGCCTTCAAATGATTGAGACAATATCAAGTAAAAACAACCTAATGAAGTAGTAAACATCCACATTTCTGTACTAAAAAGGCTGATTATGATTAAAATGGCTTACATGTGTGAGCTGACAATAAGTTTTTCCTCTAACTGCCCAGGAATCACTATAAATGGTTCCAAATCAGGAACATACTTTGCTCATGTCTACATTGCATTGTATGTAGTAGGTTAGTATACAGTTAGTATGCTATTAATTTTAGCCCTCTCCGAAACTAACCTAACACTTTTTCCTTCCTCCTCCCCTCACTGATTTCCTCATGCTTATGAAGTAGTTTGAAGTAATGTAACCGTGCGTGTCTTGATGTGTGTGTAACCACTATTCAGCGTGGTAGCACAGATATGGGAATGGACTTTGTTGACTTTTTAACTGCAGATGGAGCATATGTTGTTCTTTATAGGTTTGATATAAATAGTGTTTTTTTTAAAAAAATCTGTTTAAATTAGTAGATTAATTTTTGTAATCAGAATCCAGTGATATTTTCAATCAAATTATTAGAATTTATCAATTTAATTTCACACAAATTCTTTGAGCTATTTTTCCATTATAACTGCTTGACATAACCTGTTTCACCTTCTACAAAACTTCTCTCTCACATGAAGTAAAACAGATTTTTTTTCTTTTGTCAGACAAATATGCAGATTTCATAGACGCCAATAGAAAAGAAGATCCTATTGAACGGCTGAAAACACTTAAGAGGCTGGTATGCTGACTTTGAATACGTTACATGCAGTACAATTGAGCACTAAAATGTTTTAAACTCCATACTAAGATTATTTGTTTCAGATTCATGATTTACCTGAACATCATTATGAAACACTCAAGTTTCTTTCTGCACATCTGAAGACAGTAGCAGAGAATTCAGAAAAGAACAAGGTATCAAACCAAATATACATGTTTTGTTTAATTTTACTTATTTAAACTAATCTTATTGTATGGGATTTATCAGGTGATAAACCCTCCTGTGTCTACCCAGCGTTTTATTGGTTAAGGTCGGTAAAGTCAATATAAGGCCCTTTGCTATGGTGAGGAGCTTTTGGATGAAACTTGTCTGTCTATTGTGTAACAAGTGTGTACTGGTGTAAGGAAATTCATTTTTATTTACTTGAAACTGGGTACAAACCACCTGTGTGGATACAATTTGGTTTACAACTGGCTTTATATACATATTTAAATCTGCAACTTCAACATAAGCCAGTTGTAAACTGATTTACATGTGCCCAGGCAAGTTTTCAACTATTTGAACTGAACAGTTCAAAACCAGTTTTAGTTAAAATGGTGCACATTTTCTGTATAGACCTGAGAAGTCTGCTCAGTCTGTTTACTGTCTGATAATTTACATTAAAGATGTCATGAAAATAGGAGCCTGCTATTACTTCGTGTTAAAAATGTCTCATTATCCCACTGTTGTTTAGTATGTTATGCTCTACTTGATTTCAGTGATCTGCGGTTCTCAAGATTGGGCCCATACTTTGTATAGTGCTTTAGGATCCTTTAGAATAAAAGACTATGGGCTTGTCTTCACTAAAGCGGGGAGGGATCGATCTTTTGGCGATCCATTTATCGCGTCTCGTCAAGACGCGATAAATCAATCACCAGCGGCGCCCCCATCGACTCCGGAACTCCAGCGCGCCAAGAGGCACAAGCTGCAGTCGATGGGGGACTGTGCCGCCGCCTGCCGCCGCTGTGAGGAGGGCAGGTAAGTTGGCTGTAGATACGCCGAATTCAGCTACATTATTAACGTAACTGAATTTGCTTATCTATAGCTGATCTTCCCCCCCCTACTGAAGACCAGCCCTATGAGTAAAACTTAAAAACCACTCAAGTCCTATAGTCAAATGTCATTTTGGTGCTTAGGTACCTAAGTACGCTTGATACCCGGTGCCAGCGGTTGATCACTACCAGTTGAACCTGACGCTCTAGCCAGCTTTCTAGCCACCTTATAGTCCAGCATCCAATCCATACATTTTTAACTTGCTGGCAAGTGGGAGACTGTATCCGAATCTTTGCTAATGTCAAGAGATATCACATCCACAGCTTTCCCCATATCCACAGAACCAATTATCTCATGATAGAAGCCGATATGGTTGGTCAGGCATGACTTGCCCTTGGTGAATCCATTTTGACTGTTCCTGATCATCTTCCTCTCCTCCAAGTGCTTCAAAATAGATTTCTTGAGCACATGCTTCATCATTTTTCCAGAGACTGAGGTGAGGCTGACCAGTCTGGAGTTCCCCAGATTCTCCTTCTTCCCTTTTTTAAAGATGGGCACTACATTAGCCTGTCTCCAGTCATCCGGGACCTCCCCTGATCGCCATGACTTTTCAAAGATAAGTGCCAGAGGCTCTGTAATCACATCAGCCAACTTCCTCAGCACTCTTGGATGCAGTGCATGTCCAGCTTTTCTAAATAATCTTTAACCTCTTCTTTCACCACTGAGGACTGCTCATCTCCTCTTCATGTTGTGCTGTCCAGTGCAGCAGTCTGGGAGCTGATCTTGTCTGTGAAGACTGAGGCAAAAAAAAAACATTGAGTACTTCAACTTTTTCCACATCATCGGTCACTAAGTTGCCTCCCTAATTCAGTAAGGGTCCCACACTTTCCCTGACCACCTTGTTGCTAACATACCTGTGGAAGTTCTTCTTGTTACCCTTCATATCCTTTGCTAGCTACAACTCCTCCAATTGTACTTTGGCCTTCCTGATTACACCCCTACATGCTTGAGCAATATTTTTACACTCCTCCCTATCATCTGTCCAAGTTTCCATTGCTTGTAAGCTTCCTTTTTCTGTTTAAGCTCACCAAAGATTTCTCTGCTAAGCCAAGCTAGTCTCCTGCCATATTTACTATTCTTTCTGCACATCGGGATAGTTTGTTCCCTCACCCTCAATAAGGTTTCTTTAAAATACAGACAGATCTCCTGGACTCCTTTCCCCCTCATATTAGCCTCCCAGGGGATCCTGTCCATCAGTTCCCTGAAGGAGTCAGTCTGCTTTTCTGAAGTCCAGGGTCCCTATTCTGCTCCTCTCCTTCCTTCCTTTGGTCAAGATCCTGAACTCAACCATCTCATGATCACTGCTTCCCCGATTGCCACCCACTTCTACTTTCCCCACCAATTCTTTCCTGTTTGTGAGCAGCAGGTCAAGAGGAGCACGGCCCCTACTTGGTTCTTCCAGCACTTGCACAAAGAAGCTGTCCTCAACACACTCCAAAAACTTCTAGCATTGTCTGTGCACTGCTCTATTGCTCTCCCAGCAGATGTCAGGGTGATTGAAGTCCCCCATGAGAACCAGGACATGTGATCTGGAAACGTCTGTTAGTTGTCTGAAGAAAGCCTCGTCTACCTTATCCTCCTGGTCTGGTGGTCTATAGCAGACGGCCACCACGATATCACCCTTGTTGCTCTCTCCTTTAAACTTAACCCAAAGACACTCAACAGGCTTTTCTCCAGTTTCATATTGGAGCTCTGAGCAATCACACTGCTCCCTTACATACAGTGCAACTCCTCCACCTTTTCTCCCCTTCCTGTCCTTCCTGAACAGTTTATACCCATCCATGGCATTGCTCCAGTCATGTTATCCCACCAAGTCTCTGTTATTCCAATCACAGCATAGTTCTTTGACTGTGCCAGGACTTCTAATTCTTTCTGTTTTGTTTTCCAGGCTTCTTGCAGTCATTTACAGGTACCTAAGATAACTAGCCAATTGCCCTACTTTCTCAGTATGAATCAGAAGGCTTTCTCTGTTGCATCTTCCTCCTAGTGTTTCCTCCCAGTATCCCACATTCCCACTTACCTCTCGGCTTAGGTCACCATCCCCTGGCGAACCTAGCTTAAAACCCTCCTCACTAGGTTGGCAAGCCTGCTTGCAAAGATGCTCTTTTCTCTCTGTTAGGTGGATCCCATCTCTTCCTAGCAATCCTTCTTCCTGGAGCAACATCCCATGGTTGAAGAATCCAAAGCCCTCTCTCTGACACCACTTGCGTAACCACACATTTACCTCCACAATTCGATGGTTCCTATTTGGGCTTTTTCCTTCAACAGGGAGGATGGACAAGAACACGACTTGTGCCTTAGATTCCTTTATCCTTCCCAGAGCCATGTAGTCTGCAGTGACCCACATACTTTTGTTGTAAGGTGCAGTTTAAAAAGCAGATGATGTACACAATGAGTGGTTTGTGTGTGAGGAGATTCTGATACATTTTGGGTGCTTAAGTATGATAGACTCACGTAAGGTCTAAAATTCTAGCTGCCTTCTTCAGAGGTGAATGGGAGTGGAATGGATTCTGTGCATCACAGGCTAGGGTGTGCACAGACAGTAGAGATTTCCATATCTCTTGAGAGATGTTTGATTAGTAGCTGAAATTCTTCCCTGGATGAATAAAACACTTAGTTTGGAAGTTTCCCAGTACTTAAGGTGTCTTGAAGATGCTTAAATATCTTAAGTGACAAAGAGTCCTGTGGCAGCTTAAAGACTGACTATAAAGTATTGAAGCAAAACTTTCATGGGCTAATACCCGATGGCATGCATCCGACGAAGTGGGTATTAGCCCACGAAAGCTTATGCTTCAATACTTTAGTTAGTCTTTAAGGTGCCACAGGACTCTTAGTCTGGAATTGCAAAAGTGACAAACACGGCTACCTCTCTGATTCTTAAATATCTTAATTAGAAGACACTGGGTTTTTTACAGTGTTACTGTTTTTACATAATCTGATTTTACATAAAAATTAATGACACAGGTGGAAGATGAGTTCTTTTTAGTTTAGCTTTTCCCTGGTTATAAATAACAGTTTGGGTTCTGAACCGCAGTAAAGGAGTTATATGTTCCACTATACAGAACTGGACCAGGTTTGGTATAGAGGTATCTTTGCCTTTTTATCTGAAATGTACATTTATAAAAGGTTTAATGTAAAAAAGTTACGTGTCAGACTTGCTGGGATGATAATATGAGCACTACTGAAAATCTTTTGAATGTCATTAGTTTAACGGGCTTCAAAAACAGCAGTAATAGCTATAAACTGGTTGTTGTGCATTTCACAAATAAAGACTAAGTTAGACGATTAGAAAGCCTCAGTGACGCTTCATGTATTTTATTGTAATGATATTTACTGAATATCCCTGTTATAAATGTGTAATGCAGATCTACTTCCATTACTTATTAGATGGAACCAAGAAACCTGGCTATCGTGTTTGGTCCAACCCTTGTGAGGACATCTGAAGACAACATGACGCACATGGTTACTCACATGCCAGACCAGTACAAAATTGTAGAAACACTTATCCAAAAAGTAAGTGAATTCATTTCATTATTTTAAAAAAAAATAATTACCCAGACAGACGTGCTTTCACATATTGCACAAGTTTGGCTTGGAGTTTTGTCCCTGGAGGTTTCTCAAAACTGTCCTTTTTAGTGCTGTCCACATTTGATTGTTTCACTTCCTGTGGGGTTTTCACTTTTTTTTATTTTAAATTGTAGCATGACTGGTTTTTCACAGAAGATGGTGCCGAGGAGCCTCTTGTAAGTATTGTTCCTTAAATATTTGTGTTCTAATTCATTTTAGTTTAGAACACACCCCAGATATTCTTAGAATGCATAATGTTTCTTACTGCACCATTGTATGCTTTGCTCTTCAGAAACACTTTCTAGCTCTCCAGTCCACGCAGTAATGAAAGAACTAATAATAAGTTCCATGTGTTTTTGTTAAAAGCAATAAAGGAGTATGGAAAAATTAGCTCATGAGGAAACGGTGTCCTCAGGTGAAATAGTTCTGTTTTCTAAATGCTGTTGAATCGTAATGCACTAATTGTGAAACGATGATGAAGAGATCTTTGTTTATTAACTGTAGACAACAGTTCAGGAGGAAAACACTGTAGAATCTCAGCCACTGCCAAACATAGATCATTTACTCACCAACATTGGAAGGACGGGAGTATCTCCTGGAGACGTATCAGGTAACTCTTGCCTGGACAGTGTTAGTCCGTAGGCTAGAATAACCTACTCTATTAATTCACTGTAATTTTCTATTTCTTTTACTAATAAATTGGTTTTTCTTCTTCTAAACAATCATGAGTATTTTTAAGTGTCTATTGTGGTGTTTGTATGCAGTGGGGTTGTCGCCATGTTGGTTCCAGGATATTACAAGAGTAAGGTGGGTAAGGTAATATCTTTTATTAAACCAACCTCTGTTGGTTCAAGAGACAAGCTTTTGAGCTTACACAGAGCTGTATGATACAGATTGGAAAGCTTTGCAGACCAATAGAAGTGTAATCATTGAAAGACTGAGGGCCAACAAGCATGCATGCACTGTTTTATTTATTCACAGTTCTACATGTAATAATCATCACAAGATCAAATAGATATGTGCTGCTGCATAAGTGGTTGCTGTGATGGCAGAAAATTGTATTTTCTACGCTGTTCTAAATAGATCTTTGTCCCAAAGTGGGGAATGCAGTTAAAACTGGTTACTTTGCTTGTCAACAGATGACATTTTCATACGTATACTGCAATATTTTTATATTCAAGCTGATTTCCTTCTGTTTATCAATTGCCCTCCTGTCGGTTCAGCTAAGTACTAGCATTGCAGGCGTGTTCTTGGTGACTCTTTTACCCACTGTACTGTTGCACTAACCCAGCATGTTGTTTCCCACAAAAGGTATCCCTTTGTCTCTAGCCTTTGTTTTAGTATTTCAAGGGTTGTTCAGCACTTACTGAAACAGACACTCTATACTGATGTTGAAACAGGTGAAGTGGGAGGAGTCTATCACACGGTGATGTCACTAGTGGATTCTGTGATGTCACTGATGGACAGCTGGAACTGTAGGAAGAAGGAGGACTGTTGCCCACATTGTAGCTGCCTTGTCTGCAGAAACCCCCGTTTCTTGTAAATGCAAAAGGAAAAAAAAATTGATCTGTGCTGTAAATTTTCTTTTAAGAGTATTTTAAACAGATCAATGCTACTTTTTAAAAGTCTTTCTGCTGTTTCTTGTTATTTCTGAAGCAGACCCTGAGGAGGAATAGCATGGTATGGTCCACCAGTTTTTCTAGTCATAAAGCATTAGCCATGTGTCAAAAAGGGGTGTGGCATGGGGCTCAGCTCTTTAATTCTGGGGAAAAAGTCTCCCAAAAGTTGGAAAATGTCAAAGAAAACATGTTCTGGTCATTGTGCTAGCCCTTTCCTACCCCCTTTATAACTGTATAATCTCAGTTTTTGCTAGACAATAAAATTATGGTGTTCATTTTTCATTTCATAATAACGCTTGTTATAGAGAAATACAAAACTAGTAGCTGCTGTACTCTAGCTACGTAAAAGTAAAAAAATCACCAATATGTTACTTAGAGGAGAATACAGATGTAAAATTGGGGTTTAAAACAAAGCACAATGTTAAAATGCTACTCCTTATGTCAAATAACTTTTAATAGTTTGACAAAATGAATGCAACCGTAAGAACCTCAATTTGCAGCTAGGCCAGCCAACAACATTAAGATGTTCAGTTTTGCATTGTGTATTGCATCAGTCACAGGAGAGTACCCAGGACAATCCTGAAAAGGTCTCTCAGCTGCAGTTCTGCAGGGCTGTACACTTAAAACATGGAATAAACATTAGTATTTCTGTTTTTTATTTAGAAGAACAGGGCTCCTTTGCCATTCCTGTCATTGAGCTGGTTCTGCCTACAATTCACAGCATCCTTTCATGGCGGTGGCTTTCTGTGGTGCAGCTTGCATCTTTGTGAGCTCTGAGTATCCACTCTGTTCTGGTTTTTATTTGCTCTCACATTTTGGTCTGTGCTTGTTCCTCCCCCCACCCCCCCATAAGTCCAGCATTGTCTGTAGCAAAAACAATTTTTTCACAGAACTGACCATATTGTATCTCTTTTTTTTCCCCACAGACTCAGCTACTAGTGACTCAGCAAAATCTAAGGTAAATCTTTTTTCTGAAATTATAAAGAATAAACTTCTAATCTACTTTAGGTCTTTGCATTTTGTTGGATTGGTTGTTTATACAAGGATACCTATGGCATTATTTAAGATATTATTGTAAACATGTGGTGCTATATTCAATAGTCCTCCAATTAATTTCGGAGCATGAAAGTGGAAAAAGTCACTCATTTGTAAAGACTGACTCTCATGATGGGAAGCTGCAAACTCTGAAGCAATGTTTGTTACAATTGGGGTCTATATACTATAAACTACTATTTATTTATACATCTTGTTTAGGTTATATAGTATGTTCCTCTCTATTGCTTGCCTGCTGTTGACACTCAGACTAGTGTAACAACTTTTGCATGTGTGTCTCTAAAGTATATGTAGAATACAAGGGCAGCTTCTGCTGAAGGTCATGGATCCTAGCTTCATAAGAAGCCAACTGGTATAGCCAAAGATTTCTCTGCTAAAACCCGTTAAAAACACTTGCGGTAGGGAGGATGGTCTTTTGGGTATGATATAGGACTGGGACTCAGGACCTTAGATCCAACTGCTGGCTGAGCCACAGACTTTATAGGTATGTCTATATTGCAGTTAAAAACCTGCAGCTGGCCCAGGCTTGGGGCTGTTTAATTGCAATGTAGACATCTGGGGTCAGGCTGGAGCCCAGGCATTAGCACCCTGTGAGATGGGAGGGTTCTGAACATCTGCTCTGCCATTAAACAGCCCATTAGCCTGAGCTCTGCAAGCCTGAATCAGCTGACAGTGGGCAGCCATGGGTGTTCAAATGCAGTGTAGACATGCCCTATATCAGTGGTTTTTTACTGGGGTCCAGGGGCCGTGGGCAGTTTTCAGGGGGTCCCGTGAGCATGGCTGGCATTAGACTTGTTAGGGCCCAGGACAGAAAGCCAAAGCCCCACAGAGCAGGACTGCAGCTTTGGGCCCCAACCCCCATCACCGGGGCTGAAGTCGAAGCCTGAGCAACTTAGCTTCCCAGTGCCCCCTGTGGAATGGGGCTCCGGACAGTTGCCTTGCTTGCTACCCCTTAGTGCTGGCCCTGGCTTTTATATGCAGAAAAACAGTTGTGGCACAGCTGGGCTGTGGAGGTTTTTCTAGCACGGGGGAGGGGGGCGCTCAGAAATAAAAAGGTTGGGAAACCACTGCCATATATGACTAGGCAAGTCCTTTAGTCTAGCCTGTGCCTCAGTTCCCCATCTCTGTAAAATGCGGCTAATACTTCCCTGCCTAACAGTGGTGTGAAAACAAAACCTTTTCGTGATTGTGAGGCACTTGCAGCCATCATCATCGTGAGGTCTAAGTATCTAGCTATACAATGCTTATGTAGCAAGTGAGATTTCTACTTCCCTTAAGGCTTATTGTACTCACTTCCTTGGCATTATTGCTAGATTGTAACTCAGCACATCTGCAAGTAAGTGGACAGGCTCAGCAGCTGCTGCTCTTGTTTTAAACAAAAACTATTTTTGGTGGAGGAACCCCAAAACTTTAATGCCTTGTGGTCAGAGGCATTCTCCTCCTTTGGAATGCTGCATGCTCATTACGATCAGGATTTTCAAGATTCTGGAGGGTTGTCCCCTTTACTGCTCTTCTCTGGTAGACTGAACTTTCCATTCCTGAGGTCAGCCAGGGAGAGAGAGACAGACAGACATGCAAATAAATGGCAGCTACAAGTCTTGTTAGGAGCAGACTGCTCATCCCTGGCAATGCCAAACGGCAAACTTCAGTGTCTTGCTATTTTAAAGCTTCCCTGACTGATGTAAGCAACTGATTTACCTTATTTATGTCGTCGCCGTTGTCATTTTTTCCCCTAGTAATGCCTACAGTGTGCTAGGCAATGGTCACACACAGGAGGGGGCTTGGTCCTTGCCCCAAAGAACTTACGGTTGATAAAGATTGAATAAATAGGGAAAATGAGTGGGGAAAAGAGGATACTTGTAAGAAAAGTGACCTGGTAATGATGACAATTATTGAAAATATTTTCTTTTTTCTTATTCAAGGTGTCCTAAAAAGGAGGAAAAATAATTAGGATCCAACCCCCCTCACCCCCCTTTTTTCTGCTATGTGTTGTACAAAGGCAGACTTGCCTTTGTGCCTATTTTTTACATTTGCTTTTGTGACATTAGCACTGTACTGCATCTCCACTCATGAGACTTCAGTCTAGGCACAACCGGAATTTTTTAAGAGAGTGAACTGGGTAGTTCAGGGGGAGAGGAATCATGAGTGTCACTGGTTTTTGTTATCTACATTGACCAGTTAACATTTGGAACCAAGGAATACTTTGTTAAATAATCAGAAACCTCACACCTTCGGCTGATTTTATTAACGGTAAAAATTCTTAGAGACCTCCACCAGTGGCCCTTCGGCAAAACCAAAGAAGACCGAACTCGGCATTGTGTTTTCTCTAAGACCTGGTCTACATTTGAAACTTTACCGGTATAACTTTGGGTTAGGGGGGTGATTTTCTTTTTTTAAGCCAAAATAGTTATACCAGTAAACACCATAGTGTGGAAACCAGTTTATACCAGTGGGACTGGAATAAAAGTGACTTATATTGGTATAGTTATTTCCCTTCGTGTACAGAAATTGTTATACCAGTATAAAGCACCTTAATGCTGATAGAACTGCGGCATGACTGTCTAATGTGGACAAGGTTTAAGATAATTAAACAGAAAAATCACTTAAAAAAATCAAACATGTACCACCTAAAACTTTTACTGCCTTTAACTGAGAAACAGAACCAAAAAGGGTGTAAAAAATTTTAAGGAAAATCTTCTGGGGTGCACCTTTAATTGTAGTGATAATTAAAACCAACCAAACAAAAAGGGTTGTCCCGAAGAACATCACCACCCACCTTTCCATAAGCAGCCCATTAATTTTTTGTAGACGTCATGGTGGAAGTGGGCCCTCGGGATGGACTTGAATGTGGAGGGGGTTGTGTCCTTGAGGAGAAGTTCAGGGAGGGAGTTCCATGCATAGGGAGTGGCCTTGGAGAAAGCATAGGTATTCTTGTGGCAGATGCAGACAGATGATGTGCTGAGGTCAGTGAGATTGGAGTCAAGAGGAAGGGTGACACAAAAAGAAATGGAGGCAGAGCTATAGCAAGCACAAGCAGCTTGAATTTGATCCAGAGGAGGGGAAACCAGTGAAAAGATTCCTAGAAGGGATACCATTAATAGACAAGGAAAATTATCTTAAACCTGTGTATAGCATGAGTGGAGGGAAGTAACAGGTCAGAGAGGCCTGAAAGGTGTCACGAATCTAAACAGGAAATGAGGACATAAGCAAGAGCTTTAGCTAGAGAGAAGGAAAGAAAAGTTGGATCTCTAGGGTGCCATTGAAGCAGCAGCAGAATTTGAGCAGGGCTTAGGTAATATGGAGCAAGGGAAAAGGACGTGTCCGATATGAGCTGAATAATGGGGAGATTGGTGGTGGTGTCATTAGTGACAAAGAATGTGGAGAGCAGAGAATGCTTCATCACCAAAACTGATCTTCCCTGTGTTAAGCTTAAATTGATGATGCTACATCCCAGAGGTAATGTCAGAAAGATGGACCTAGATCTGGGATTGGATGGATGGAAACAAGTCAGGAGTGGAAAGGTATATGTAAGTCGTCAGCATAGAGGTAGCTGAAGCTGTATGAGGGTGTAAAATGAAAAGAGGGAGGGACTGAAGTTAAAGCCTTGCAGAATGTTTTCTGTCAAACAGATCACACTAAATTCTGATGTCGGAGAGGGTCTTTTCAGGCTCCCTAGAGTCTCCTTAACTACCTAGTCAAGCACCCAGTTAATAATTGCAGTTGGACTGTAGTAAGTCAGAGGGACTCTGCAGTGTGGGGAAAGGGAGAATGCAGGGTGCCCAGTGTGGCAGTGCAGGCCACACACACACAGCAGAGCAATGGTCCCTGAAGGAACAGGAGTGAGCACTGTGGCTTTGGAAGCCAGAATACCCATCGAAAATCTGAAACCAACGGGGCACACCAATGGTACATGTTTTAACTGCTAACCTTGTTCCTTGATTTTTGTTTAAAACAGGGTTCTTGGGGATCTGGAAAGGATCAGTATAGCAGGGAACTGCTTGTGTCCTCCATCTTTGCAGCAGCCAGTCGCAAGCGGAAAAAAACAAAAGAAAAGCCACAGCCAAGCAGCTCAGAAGATGAGCTGGATAATGTGTTTTTTAAGAAGGAGCTTGCTGAACCATCTCATGGTGAGGTCACAATAGAGGACACAGCTAAAGAGGAGTGTGAGAGAGACATGGCAGGAAGAAAACAAAGGATGTTTGTTCTAAAGGAAAAAGAGAACAGCACTAAAAAAGACATGAATGTTGCGAGGGATGAAAAGAAATCATTCAGGAAAGAGAGCACCCCCTTAGAGGAACCTTCACCACCTTACCAACAAAAACATACAAAATCACCGAATCTCGGCCACCAGCTAATGGTACAGAACGATAGCCCTAAAATGCCTATTTCACAAGCCTCATCCCACGTTGAAGAGACTGTGTCCGACTCTGGCACTATGCTTGGCACTTCTTCTCGGGCTTCCCTGCACACATTTTCAGGCAAAAAATTAGCCAGCCCTGAAATTAAATGTGTTGAATTTTTAGCTGCTGATGTCAGTTCTATCACCTCGGATTACTCAACCACTTCATCTACTACATATGTAATGGGTTTAGATTTGAATATGCTGAGCCCTGAAGTGCAATCGGTGACAGAAAGCAAGGGGGATGAGGCTGATGATGAAAGAAGTGAATTGATCAGTGAAGGTCGTCCTATGGAAACAGACAGTGAAAGTGATTTCCCTGTCTTTGTTACAAGGTCTGCTGCTGAAAGGACATTCAGGGGGAAAATGCAAGAAGTGCCAAAAACAAATCGGAGGAACTCTGAAGAAAGCGAAGTAAGTTGTACTGAGGGAAGTTCAACACCAAAGTTAGACAGCCGCAGACTGTTTAGCTCTCACAAACTTATTGAATGTGATACGCTATCTAGAAGAAAGTCTGCCCGGCACAAAACAGATAGCGAAGGATCAGGGGATGCCAAGAGCGAGAAGGAGTCGCCTGCAATGACCAAAATGTTTGATATAATGAAAAAAGGAAGATCAACAAGCAGTTTAACGACATCAACTAGAAGTGAATCTGAAAAACAAGAACCTACATGGAGACTTAAAATAACAGACAGATTAAAACTGCGTCTCAAAGCATCTGCGGATGATATGTTTGGTATAGGAAATCAAAAATCTAGCTCTGCAGACACCTCAAAGAGAAAAAATATCAGGCGAAGACACACGCTTGGAGGGCAGAGGGATTTTGCGGAAATAAGTGTTTTGAATGCATGGAAAGCTCAAGAGCAGGGTCAAAGTAGAGAGAGAGAATCTGAGCTTTCAGCTGTCAATCGGTTGAAGCCAAAATGTCCAGCCCAGGACCTCTCCATTTCAGAATGGCTTGCACGGGAACGTTTACGCACTAGCACAACTGACCTTAATACGGGTGAAACTGGAGAGCCCAAACTTGAGAACACTAGCTTACCAGAGGTATCCAAGGCAGATCTGCCTTTATCTGCAGGGATGCAGGCAGATGAAGGCAGTTCTTCTAGCAGCTTGACTTTGATCCACAGAACACCACCTCTGTCAGGACCACTCCAGCCCCCTGACCAGGTAAATGGTGAAAGTTATCAGAGCATGAACAAAAGCAGCTTCAGTGCAGCAGTTGATGCCCATCCTCATAAACTCTCTGGGACCCAAGTGGTTAGATCTCGATTTTACCAGTATCTTTGAAATGGGGAATGGTCCATTACAGCAATTCAGTAGCTTACTGTTACACTTCCCAATAACTCTGTATATATTTTCCTGTACTGTTGTTTTTATGCAGCCTTCGTTTGGGCTGGTTTCATCCATATGCACTGTGGAAAGTCTTCACAGTGCATTACTACAGCCAGAAGAACATTTTTTAAAAAGTTAAAGTATATATCTATTTTAAGAAAAAGTATATTTGATGGCTGCATACAAATGTTGAACAAAGCATCTGATGCAACATGCAATGTAGTGTGTACATGGTTTTATGACTTAAAGTTGGCCTGGCATTAGTATGCAGAAAAATTGTTCTTTTGGGTTAGTCACTAACAAGTGCCTCATCATAAATTCATTTGGTTTGTTAGGGTGCCATATTGTTAATTGTTAAATTAGAGAAACAGTCTCAACAAATAAACACATTTTATTGGTAACAAATTTCATTACATTTTACAGATTTTAACACAGGTGGATACAGAGCTTCCATTCCTTAGGCATTCCAGTTGGATCTCTGAGTTTTATATTCCAATTTTAATACAGTTTTTGAGTTTTATGTGACTTGAATTTTTAATCTTTCTGTAAAATAAGTAACTTAAATGTACATATTACACGTGTATCTTTTCTTCAGATACCAGATTTGATATAAATGTTGTAACATAGGCGTGTAGATAGTGGATCCTGGATGGAACTGGTTTCTTTTATTGAGAAGAATATAATTCTGCATGAAGACTTAATGAATCCAAACTTGTATCATGCCTGTGTGCATCTACTTAAACACTGGAAATAAAATTGTTTTTGTGATTCCTTTAATGGCCTGAATTTCATTCTAATGAATAGTTCTAAAATGATTGCTTACAAGTTGCAATCCACAACTGCACCCAATATCAGATAACCTGCAATTATTGTCTGGAATGAATGACCATCTGTGTGTGGAAAGAGGCAATTCAAAGGTTTTGGGTTGCAGAGATCATGTGTAGAGTATAAATAAGCTACTACAGTAAAACCTCCATTTAACGGACTAATTCGGGCGAGGGGGTGTCCGTTAAATCAAAAAGTCCATTATTTAATTTTTTAAAAAACGAGCTGTCGGAGCAGCAGCCCGCCCGCCACAGGGTCGGGGCGGCAGCTCCGCAGCCCGCCCGCTGCCGGGACCTGGCCGGGAGCCGGCAGCCAGCCCCCGAAAAATGGATTTCGGATGCATCACACTTGCTCAGAAATTTTGTCCGTTGCATCTGAAGTCCATTAAATCGAGGTCCGTTAAATCGAGGGTTTACTGTATTACAAATGTGTGTGTGTGTTCATAGGTAAATGACTCTACATTTTCAAATGTTTTGTGTCTATGGGACAGTGCCACAACTATAGCATGTAACAGGTTCAGATGCTTAAATTTCTTTCTTTTGATTTTTAAACTCCATTTACAATCTGGCCCCATATCATACACCAAATTAAGTTTATTGGGTTAGGTGGTTTTCCTTCAATGTGCAGTTTCTACGGTACTGAGGAAAACATGAAAATATCAATCCTTCAGAATGCTGAATATCTTAACCCTTAGATCTCTGGTGTCTTCCATATTTCCAGCCAAATCAGTGCTATCTTTCATAATTCATTGTAAAGACCTGCTGATGGATTGTGAAAACTCAGAAAATTTTCTATTTGCAAACAATTCTACCTATGTGTTATACTTGGTTTCTCCTCTTATTGCCTAGCATATTTGTTCCTTACTTTGTTCACTGCTAGTATTTGCCCTCAAGTCACAATCCTCTGGTGGGAGCATGAAAGTTAATTGCTCTAAAGTAGATGATGATAATCCAGTGTTGGTCATAAGCAGGGAATGAGCAGCACATGTGCACAAACTGTGCAACAAAAATTCTGTTTTCATGCACATGTTCAGTACTAATAAAATGCCATGTGTAGGCAGGCGTGGTTCCATATAGAGCCTTTTTCATATTGTACAAAATGACCGTAGTAGTTCTGTACTTTATATCTACCTTACTGCTCCTTGTGAAGAAACAACTATAAACATTTATTTCCATTACGAAAAGTATCGTTTGATAATGTTCCATGAAGATTCTCTTTTAGTGAAGTTTTGTGTATATGTCTGTGCCCAATAGCAATTGAAATAAAAATGATTTCTGTTCTTATTGTCCCTCTAACAACTTTTAACTAGCACCTTTTCCAGATGTATTGTGATGCTGGTGCATGAGTAGCATCTCCATTTGAAAAATAAGGAAAAAATCAACCTTGCTAGCTTC
This sequence comes from Sternotherus odoratus, assembly GCA_032164245.1. NCBI lineage: Eukaryota > Metazoa > Chordata > Testudines > Kinosternidae > Sternotherus > Sternotherus odoratus. Next base: position 196,065,913 of record JAVMKO010000002.1, on the reverse strand, counting down.
TCAAAGGCAGTAGTTTGTTGGCAGTTTAATGGCACTCTACAATCAGGACCAAAATTCTCCTTTTAAAGTGCACTTCATTAAGGGACTTCAACACCATGGATTCTAGGTGGCTTTGATAGCCACATAATAAAAGTACATGAAAATATGTAAGGAGTGCAAGTGGCTTTCAGACATCTTTTCCCGGTTGAAGCAGATTCTCTGTTGATGTGTTCTAATACGTGTGGAACCTGGGAGACCTGCCACAACTCACGCTTCCTATGTAGATAACTGAATTGATTCAGCAATGGCCAAATGGAAAGAGGACTGTTTGCTCTCGATGGGAAATAAAGAAAATATGGACATTCCTGGGATAGGGGTGAAAAGATGAATAATGAAATTTTGGGGCCTGTAATTTTTGACATCTCTAAAGTGATGTTCCATTTTAAATGGGAGAGTGGGGGACCCAGTTTGGGTTAAGAGCAGCCGCCCACCTTTCCTTCCACTCTTAAACTATTCTTCAGCATTGCCAATTTTCAACCACCTTTTGCTCTTCTCTCTTACCCCGTGGCAGAGAAGGTGGCGAGTGCCACCAACAGGCCTCCCTTGTTGCTGACCATCTGGGGAAATTGTAGTAGCCCTTAGTAAACTGAGGTGATGATTCCTCAGTGTCAGTGTCATTTCATGTGGAAGGCAGAGTGAGGAATGTGGACCCTCTGGCTCCAGCTGGAGATGGAGGCTTGATCTGCAGCACAGTAACAGCCTCGCTGCCCCCTTTGCTCAGTATATAGTAATGTTCAAGCAGCAGGGGCCTAAATTGTTTTTTAAAAAATCTCAGGGTTATTTTATCATCTCCCACGATCTCTACCCCACACTTCACTTGGCTTTGATTTTTTGGGAAGCTGCCCAAGGCTAAAGTGAAAGTGCATTTCAGGTTCAAAATCCACCATGCAAAAATGCTGAGGGGGGGTGGAGCAGGGGAGACTGTTGGCCACCTGTTTTTCTTGGGGGGGGGGGGGGCGCCTCCTCTCTCATTCAGAATTTCTATCCAAGTTCTCCCACAGGCCTCAGAGCTTTTATATCCACTTTCCTCCACATTTCCCTTCATCTTTAGACCTGTCCTCTGTTGTCCATATTCTCCTGTGTGACCATTCCCTGAAAGTGAGATGGTATCCGTCTGCACCACTGCTGTGAAGTGCCCATGTTCATGGTCATGTTATTCCTTCAGTGTTACTGCCCCTTTCTATAATAATCTCCTTGGGGCTCCTGAGTGGGCTCTAGCTCCTGCCCTCTACAGCCTCCTGTTCCCCAACCACCCTCTGCCACAATCTTCTTTGAGAGCAGCCTAGCTTCAGGCCCTGAGAAAACAAGGTTGGGTTGATGACCCATGTAGGGACAGCTTCACTGCTGCAGGCGAAGGCTGGAGGTTTCTGGCTCTCAGACTTTAGGAAGCTGGTGCCCCTGCAATCAGCAAAGGAAGCCAAATACTCCCACATCATTATTTTCCATCCTTCCTCTATTCCCCTCTCCATGCATCACAGCTCATCTCTGTGAGGAGCTGGGATTACTGGCAGCCCTCTGCTCCTCTCGTGGAGCTGGGGGGTAGGGAGACTGGTGAGCAAGGCCGGGAAGGGCCTGGCTGCAAAAGTTTGGAGGGGAGGGTAAGATTCCAGGGCAACTGGAGTCCATCCATCTACACGGCAACTGAGTTTTGATTTATTCACTGAAATGGGGCATGGTGGTAAATTAAAATAAATTCATGTCATGTGCCATCATAGCAAGTGTACCAAAAACAACTCCACCTCATGAGAGAGATTCCAAAGGCGGCAGGGCACGTACAATACCTGCTGCTTCAGCACTGCCACCCATCTGGAAGCAGCTGAACTGCAGTTTGGTCAGGGATTCCTTTTGCCAGGAAGTGACGCACAGAACGGGTGACCTCCTGCTTAATAGCCAAAGCCCCAATTTATGAGGTATAGCCACTGCACTCCTGGTGCCCTTGGTCAGAGAAATGTGCATAACTGTGTGTGCGCTTTTTTAACCAAAATAAGGTAGTGACAGTTTGCCTAAGGTGTATTATTTACTAATTTATTTATTGTATGCTCAAGAGTGTGGTGATGGGAAACACACATTCTGTCATCAGGTCCCCATGGGATGCTGTGTCCATTTTGTATGTATTTGTGAATGATACATTTTGCTTAGCAGCTGGTGGTTACTGGATATAAAGCCTTCATTTTTCAGTGCTTAGCACATGGAGAGCACCTAAGCTAACACATTGGCTGAGCTGCTCCTATCATCACTTATGCTAGTGTAACCACCCTTACGGACAGCTAGATGGAAAGGTGACCAAGTAGCCTTTAGCACTATAACTCATTCCTCCTCTGCACCACACAGTGCTATGGGCAGGACTCAGTGGGTACTAGATGGCAGCTAGCCATCTACTGCAGCCATCACCTATGCTGCTGCGGCTGGCTCAAATTGAGCAAAGGGGCAGGATCCCATGGAGATTATCTGCAGTGGCACCAAGGGGCAGCGAATGCATGGTCATGGCTGTAGCCCAGCAGGAGAGCTAAGGCATCAGTGACCATGGAGGACAGTTCTGCAAAATGGAGGACTGTGACACGATAGTCCTGCATCAAAGGACATTTGTCAGTGCATTAAGCTATGAGCAGTCAGGTGTTATGTAGCAGTAGAGGCAAGATTAGGATGTTAATTTTAGGTTTATATTTTATATAATATATAGTCTGACACTTGTGGGACACTAAAACCACAATTGACTAGCTCATGTTTTAGGTTTGCACAATCACTCATTTACCAAATATGAGGGGGGTGTGTGTGTGTGGGGGGGGGGGGTTTGACAGGTTTTGTAAAATGTAACCACACTCTGTCGCATCTTGGAGAAAACTTGGTGTTCTACTTGTGTCCTTATGCTAGCAACAAATTGTCAAGCCTCTGTGGGAGTCTGTCATGGGCTCCTGCTTAGTTTATACAAAGTTTCTCAGCAAATGGAGCATCAATGCTGGAAACGGATTCATTGGTGTGTGAAAAGGGTTTGATGATATTTTCACTGTCACCTCAGTGTCTTTACTAAAAGCCTGGATAGTACCTTAATGAAGATCATGTAACTTGTTTGTATTTGGAGGTGTTTTAAACAGTGACTTAATGCCCACTCCGACACGATTGCGTCCTGATCTGACTGACAGCCAGAAACCAAAGTGACATTTAAGACCAGAAAATTAGGCCATAATTTTGGGAATGGGAGGTTCAGTGGAAACATGTGGACAGCTAGAGCACTGATGTTTGCAAGCACCAGAGTAAAATTTTATAGCAGCAGTCTTAATAGATGTGTGCTGTCTTCAGTATGGAGCAGTTGTTCAATGCTGCATACAAAGAATAAACCCACTTCATGTTAGAGAGTTCCTCAAGTGCATGGAGAAGAAAACAAAGGGAGAAACCAGTGTTGGAGGGAAAAATCAACTGAGTAACACGATTGTCTTAAACACAGCAGACAAAGAGCCAAATTAGCAAAAAAGGCAGGGGACAGCACTGAAGCTGCTTATGTCCTTGCCTGCAGAGTAACCTTACACAAGGCAGTGGGTGTGTCTGCAAGGGCAGCTCTGATTAACCATCATGTTGACAAGCCTTGCTGCTGTCTCAATTCTAATCCAGAGCAGCTCTACTTGAGCCAGCATTGGTTCAGGTATTTACATTGATAGTGGTGTGATTGCTGAAGTTTTGGACATAAGGCTTCCACTGCCAATATTACTGTTGCAACGGACTCCATGAACCTATCTTTATGTAAGGGGTCAGGGCCTTCAGCCTGGTGTAACAGCAACTTGGTGTTTTCTTTTTTTAATTCTGTTATTGAAAAAAGAATAATAGACATAAGAAACCAAATGGAGAGAGGAGGGCAGTTCCTTTTAACGAGAGAAGGATAGTTTCTTCTTTCAGTTTGGCCAGGTAACTTTTCAATGGCATTCGAAGGCAAGAGTCCAAATCTCAAAGAATTACAATTTTGCTCATTGTGTCAGACTGTTTACATTACAAGTAAAGATTCTGAACAACCGTTTGAGTTGGAACCACTGTAAAAGTTATCAGTGACAAAGTACAAAAACAGCATGCAGCCCTTTATTTTTGTAGAGTTCTTTGCTTAGCATAGTTCTGTATATTACATTATGGTGTTAAACAAATAAATTTATTTACAAAAACACTAGCTCTGCAAACTTTTTGCTCTTTCCATTTGCTCAATATTCACCTCTCCCCATATATATATTTTAAAGCATGCATAAAAATTCATTTTGGTGTAGTAAAACTACTCTATGTGCCCAGCCACATACAGTGTTTTTATATATATTTATAGATATGTACAAAAGGTTGCCAGTAGACATAACAGTACAGAAGTGTACATCTTAAAATCCACACTGCAATACAAGTTACCAGGTCTCAAGAAAACAAAAGAAAAATGGTGGCTTTAGCTAATAATAAAAGTAATCAGCAAATACTTATATGTAAAAACAAAATTTATTTTTTGTTGAATTGGCAAATTATTAAATATAATTTGAATGGCAGTGCAATATGTTACCTCATACACACTAATACCAGTATTATTCTGTTTCTTGTGTAGAGATTTACTCTCCAGCATAACACTTTCAAACGTACATTCTAATAGTATCAAAAGGTTTTGGCAAAAAGATCTTGAAAGGAACCATGATGATTTGTTGACAAAAATAGAAATCTGTAACAAAGCTAAATAACACTAAAAGGAAAGAAAAAAATATTTTTGTTTCAGTTTTACATTTGTGTATAATCAAGCTTTAGTATATCTCTGTTCTCTAGTAGTCCCCGTAATGAAAATAGCTTTATACAAAACAACTTACTAAAATTTCTGGAACCATACATTGTTTTTTCCATGCTCTATACATTTCTGCACGTGCGCACACACACACACACACACACACACACACACACACACACACACACACACACACGTTCACTCACACACCTTCTGCACTTTTTGTAACAGGTCCTAGATACAGAAAGAAAATGCTCTTATTTTTAACAGCAACAAAGTTTTACAAAACAGCTTCACTCTAGTCTATCGTATTAATCCAGTACTTAGTACATGTTTAGTATTAAGTCTCAAACGATAAAACAAAATGATACATTCCCTTGCTAAAATATTGATTGATAATAAACAGAAGCCATGGTGAAGTTGTGCACACTAGTGTTTAGCCTTTAAGTGGTCTCCTTGGTTGAGGAGGTGAGTTTGCTGGCATTTCCATTCTGTGACTTGTAGCTGGTGAAGCTAGGTGTATGGATTGTCCTGATGCTCTTCAGGCCTTGGTTCAGTGAAGAGGGAGAGGTAGACAAAGGGGGAGAAGAGGAGGAGGAAGGGGGGGATGGCCGGCCATTTTGAGTCTGTAGTGAGAATGAAAGATGGTGACCTTTACCTGTGTAAGTGGGGTTCTGAAACTTTAAGGAGCCGTTAGAGACAGAGGGAATTAGGGAGGCAGAGTGAGCAGTGCGACCTGTTTGAGGACTCAGAAGGTTAAATGAAGGAATGGATGTTTTAGTAGGTTGATTAAAAGGGTTACAGCTGTCACCACTAGAAGCAAGCACAGAGCTGCTTTTCCCAGAGGTGGGAGAAAAAGCTGGGATTTTAGAAGCAGGTAAGGTAGGGGAAGTAGCTTTATAGTCCCCACCAGCTTTCTTAGCACTTCCATTAGCCTGTAAATAAAGATGGCAGGAGACAGTTTGTCAGAAAGCCAGTAACATAAGTAAACAGGGCCTGGGAAAACAGCTCTACAGAAAATAAGAATTAACTCTTCAAGGCCTGAGCTAAGTTTTGCAGCTGTGGACTGGACCTGGTAAAATCCCCAACGTGCACAACAAACAATGCATAGAGTGTTGAGAGAGAGAGAGAGAGAACAAAGCTTGTGCGAGAAGTCACATCAACCTACGGACTATTCACTACATCCGTCATGCTTCAGGATTGTTAACGTGAGAACGGAAACATTTGGTTACAGCATTAATGTGCATCTAATGCAATCCATTAAAGCAGAGGTCTCAAACTGTGGGTCGGGACCCCACTGGGTTGCCAGGGCTGCAGTTAGACTTGCTGGGGCCAAAGCTGAAGCCTGAGACCCACTGTCTGGGTACGAAGTCAAAGCCCAAGGGCTTCGGCCCTGGTCAGTAGGACTTGGGTACCTGCTCCCTACTTGAAGCCCTTGAGTTTTGCCCCTTCTCCCTCCCCCCCATGCGGGGCAGCAGGGCTCAGGCTTCAGTTCCCCCTCCTGGGGTCATGTAATAATTTTTGTTGTCAGAAGGGAGTCGCGGTGCAATGAAGTTAGAGAACCGCTGCATTAAACACACAGGTTAGTATCCGTCGCTTCCTTTAAAACTCCGAACAGAGGATTTCCTAGCTGAATCACATTTACTAAAGGGAAGTAAACAGGTATGGCCTCTTAAGCTGAACACTGGAGTAAAAAGCAGATGTTTTATTGCCAGCATGCAAAGTATGGTGAAAGTGTAATAAGGATCATAAAGAGATTTTCATGCCCCGAAGATCCAGGATGACTAGTTAGGTCTCATTTGAAAGAAGAAATCCATTTGGTATCATCTATGCCAGTGACTTGACTTACATTTTTTTAAACAGCTTTAAATGTCCATCCAAAGATTTGGTTTAGGGTAAAACTACCTGTCTGTATTGACGTGGATCCTGTAGCTTGTGCTGTCTGCCTGCTTTGTCCTGGCTTCCTTGTTGTCTACTTTTTGCAACCATGGGTATTGGCATCCTGCTGGTCTGTGGAGTGGTGCTTGAGCCCTGTTAAAAGGATTGTAGGGACACGGGGGAGACAAGGGAATCACAGCGGTAAATCGAGTGCATTTAAAGAGGGGAATCACACACCATGCACAAAGAAGCTTTGTGTGAGAAGCCAAAGTACGTCATGCAGGGGAAACGTCAGAGATTCACATCACGAGCCACACCACTCTTGTTAATTTCAAGAATCAAATGGAGGAATCTGCTCAACTACTGATCAAACTGGATTTAATGTCAGTGTCATTTCTCCTTTCACACAGCAGATTATTGACCCAGCTCCCCTGCATTGCCCATCACCAAACAGCAACAGAGGTAAAACAATTATTAGCTGTTAAACACCTAGTGGGGAGACCAAACAAGCCACCTGAAAGGAAGCAAACAAATCATAAGACACCTCTCGCTTAATGGTGATTATTGCAGATTTTAGAAAGCAGCTGGAGTTTGATTTCTCCTACTAAGGTACCTTACGTGAAGCTGATAGGATTGATGAAGGGGATTCTGCACCAGCATGACTCTCATCCAATACTACAAGTTTTCTGGGTGCAGCCTCTTGTATTATATGGGAAGAATCGGGGGCACTGCTTCTTACAGAGCCACATGCAGGTTCAGGGACAGATCTTGGACTCATCTCACTGATGGTATTCTCCAGCTGTTTAATGGTCTGCTCAAGGCTGTCCAGAGTCCTGTACGTATTCTTTCGAATTTCATCAGTCCTAGAACTCTGTGCTGATGCCTCAAGAATGGGATCTTCCTTCCCAGAACCATCTGTGGTAACATCCTCAGGCTGAGACCCTGTGATTTCAAATCTTTTGGCCTCCTTGTGTTGCTTTAGAGTCCCATCTTCCTCCTCCTCCTCTTCATAAACCACCACCTGCAAGGTCTTCTTCCCAGTTTTGGTTCCTGTACGTATTGCTTGAGTCAGAGCAGCCAACTGCTTTTTAGGGAACTTAAATTTAAATTTTTTCTTAGCATCCTGCCTGCTTCCAAACTGATCAGGAGAGTTTAGCTTCACTTCTGAATTTAGACCATAAATTTGACTAAATTTGTTAAAACCGGCCTTTGCCATTTCTTGTTCCTCGGGAATTTTTGTTTCTGTAGAGTCAGAATGCGACTGAAGTTTAAATTCATATTGTTGCTCAAGCCCATGATTTGCTAAGTAATCTGTAGTAGCCCTTCCATTATTAGTGGTCTGCAGTGCTTCATTCTGTAACACAGGGATTTCATTTTCTTCCTCCTCCTCCTCTTCCTCTATCTTCTCCTCTGTCATCATTTTCTCTAACTCCTCATCACATTCCTCAAATATGGTTGAAAGTCTTTTATAAGCTGATCTAATATCCATTGGTTCTTCAAAGATGATGATGACTGGTTTTTTGTCCAGACAAACTACTGGTTCTTCATTCTCTAGCACACCTTGTTGGGCTGTCTTGTCCTTTTTGGCATCTATATTAACTGTTTGTACATCTTCTCCCTTCCTGCTTACTATATCATGAACTTCTCCAGACGACAGAACCTGGACGGTTGTCTTGGTAATCATAAAAGCAATGTTGTCTGTTGGTGGGTTTTCTTCACTTGGAGAGCTAGTTGGAGATTCTGTCTCCTCAATATAGTTTATATTGGTATTTCTAGATACTTTAGGCCTTAGCACAACGTGACTGTAGTCAATTACAGGCATTTCTTGCTCCTGTGGTGATCTGGAAGCCTCCTGAGTTTGCAACTCTGTTTGCCTGACAAGAGGTGAAACATTGCTGATTGGGACACATTTGCCTGCACGCTCTAGTGGTTTGGTCTGAGGCATGTCATGATCAGTGTGTTTCAATACTCCGTAGTTCAGCTTTTGTTTTCCAGTTTCAATAGCTGGAAAATGCACTCCTAAGACATCTTGACCCCCTTTTCTTCTGTCATTTTCTGGCAAGCTTACACTAGAGAAGTTTGTGCTAATATTATGGGGGTTCTTGTTGGAATAGTCTTTATTCCCTACAAACAAACCTTTACTGAATACAGAATTCTCATTCATTGAAAAGCTAATTTTATTTTCAGATATGCTGGAAGCATCAGAACTCATCTCATCTTCAGTTTCCCCTTCCCTCTTCTCCTTAGGGTGGTCACTATCTTTTGGAGATCCTGTTGTATCCCCATATACCTAAGGGGGAAAGTTGGATTACTTAGTTAATCAGAGTTGTTACTTGCAAAGATTTTTCTCTCCAATTAATCACCATATCCTCAGATGAAGGGAAGACCTTGTGAACTCACTGCTTTGTTCATAGCTGCACAGCTATGTCTATAATAGTCTTCTGATTTCTGTACCTCTTCATGGGAAAATTCAAAATTCTGGTAGGAGAGTGTACAACATCTTACTGCACAAAACTATGCATGTGCCCAACATGGACTCTAATCAAAGCCTGTCCTTTTTATAAGGTTTCCACAATGTGATGTGTAAAAGCGTAAGTGATCTTATATCCAACATTGTTTTACCTTGACCTATTTAGACATCAGATTTCAAAAATTCCTTAGTTTGCACAAGACTGAAGCTTGAACTAGATACAATATTTAACTAAGATCTGTCAGGAACAAATCAAACCATAAGTGAGGGAGGCTGACTGCCGCATGAAAGAGACTGATTTGGAGCTGTGAATATTGACAGTCCCTACAGCCTGTAGGCTCATTGGGATTGTCTCAGTTACGCCTCCTTTCAGGGGTCGGCACCACCATGTTGCGTGACGGACACTTGAAAAAAATTACTGTACTCAGTGACCGACATTGGGGGGGATTGTCATTCAGTCACTCCATTTTTTTTAAAATTATCATGGACTCAAAATCTTTACTACGGATATGTGTGTCCATGTACGGACACCTTGCTAATCTCTGCTCCCTTCTCAATGTCTCCATGAAACAGTTTGGCTCACCTTAAAAGTCAGCTTTGAGAAGTAAAAAGCTGCTTTCTAAGTGCCTCTAATATTCCTCCTGTCTAAAAGGTGATGTTCTGTGTTAATGTGACTACGGTCCGGGCATACCAAAGGCATTCTACGTGTGACTACTGCGGATAAAAATGATGCTTAACCCTAAATAAGTGAAGTATTTAACACCCTAAAAAACCCAGAAAATAAAATTAAATGTATTAGTCTAAACAAGTCCTATAGGCACATTGTGATTTTTATCCAGTAGTTCTTTACCTTCATTAAATGGTAACTGCTACCAGCAATGCACATCTTAAAATAATTCTTTTAACTGGCCAGTTTATAGGTAGACATTCCCAGGGAGGCTCTGAGGACACTACTTCAGAGCAGTAAGCAGCACAGCAATGAAGCTTTTTGTTTTGTTTTAAAGAGCAGATATTTCTATTTCAGCAGAGTGGTAAATCCCTGTGAGAAGGCCCTTCATCGCTGATTTGTTGTTACTTATGGTTTTTGCTGTGGGCACTGGGGGGGTGAAGAGGCAACTTGATTATAACGGAAGTAAAATAAGCATTCTACAATCAGATTTGTAGTAAAAGTATTGACAGGACAAAAATGTGAATACAAAAAATGGCTCAAATACATCAAAAGACCAATCTATTTATACTAACAACTACTGCTGGATCCAAGATGCAAACTATTAGTCATGAAATTCAATCTCTAACACAGAGGATTAGAGTAAAGGTACAGAAAATTAAGTGAAATCATGTGATGGACTACAAGTGTACACTGTCTCTTAATGCATGCTTCTCAGTATTCTATATAAAGCTCAGAAAGAAGAAAGTCAGCTGGCAGTGGGGTAGGTTCATGGTTTAAAATCTTTACTCATGCTCACAGATTGTTAGCACTAATAGCGATTATGCATTGACACGACAAACTACTCTGTGGTTTGAATAGGGAGGAATTATCATGCAAAACAACCAAAGACGGGGAGGAATTAAAGCTCAGTGTGACACTCCAGTCACATTTCATATAATGGTTTGTGTGTCAGATATAACATGTCAGCTCTTACTTGTTCCTTAAGGGCCCAGACCTGTAAGTTACTGAAGGCCTTTAGCTCCCATTACAATAAAGGGCTCTCAGAATTAGGGCCCAATATATTTACACTTGGGGTTCTGGCTGCATGTCACATCCTGTGATTACATTCTATCTACCTTCACTACCCCGGATTTTTCGGTTTTTCCATTTTACGCTGCCGGTCCCAAACTCTGGTATAGTGTTTCTAGGCATTGGTCAACAGCCATGCACTTCACCTCACAAATAGCTGTACTCCACTGGGAAATGAAGTGATACTTATATAGTCTGTATACCAGTTGTTAGGCTTCACTGGGTTGAAAGGTGCCAGTGAATGTCACGCAAGATGTAAGCTCAATTAACTTTAATTGCTAGGAGTTTGTGATTGTCACAACTACTATTATTACACTGAACAGTAGTTTTGAGTCAGTTCTTCGGAAAAAATGTTTGCACTATATTTTAGAAAATGTGCAATAGCTGAGTGCTGACTCATGCTGCTGGATGACAATACAATCATCTGCACGGTGAAAGAAATCTGATGAGATTTCTCCCAAAGAAAATTTGGCTAGAACCTCCTTCCCATTTACTGCTCCCCCCACATCCTCTGTCATACTCAACCTCAGGATTTATCCATGCAATGGAGAAAGCCAAAGGCCAGGCTGAAAGGTTCCCCTTGAGCTTCAATGTTGTTTTTAGATATTGCACATCTCACTTCATTTGTCATGTGATGTAAAATTTACACTACACTACCTGCTGCTGCAGGTTCACGAGTTGGGACCAAAGAGAGAAATAGTGCTGAGGGCAAAACTGGGCCTTCATAGCCCGGTTTTCAGAGGTGCTCACCTCTAGAGTCCACTGATTTAAATGGCACTTACAGGTACAAAGCACTTTTGAAATGCAGGTGACTGGATTCTGTGACTGAGACACCGACTTAGTGAAAATACTCTAAGCTGCCACCTGGGATGTGGGTTTTAATCCTTAGGCTTCGCCACTCCGCTGGGCACTGGTGGTGTATTGTAAAATGTGTCTGTCAAGCTCTCCTCAACCAGAATTCTTATGTAAATGTTAAAGAGGAGCTGACCCGCAACTTGGGCACCTGCCCAAATATAACTCCTGTCTGCCAGCCTCGGGGGTAAAAGCAAATAAGCCACTGAGACCGGGATTGGAGAGGAAAGGACACACATGACACAAAATTAGTTGTGAAGCGAGGAAAGAAGGTTATGCAAAGGGTGGGTGGCATGTTTGTAAGTGCCACTTGTTACCTTCTTGTCCTTGGGGTGTATTAGAGCTCCAGGCCTTGTGTCTTTAACCTGTGTGTCATTTCTGCACTGTTCAGCATGACTGTTTGAATTTACATCCATAAACGAGCACTTCTGAAAAGCCTACGGAATTAAAATACTGCAAGTTAGCAAGACACCCAGTTGGCTTTTTACAGTCATCCCCAAAGGAGTTCTAGACGTTGGTAGTTCAGGAGGGAAAGAAACTGGGGATCTGAGGAAATGGAGAGAACGAGAATAGCAACAAGGAGTTTAAGCCAAGACTTGAACATGGATGCCAGATAGGCAACCTAGCTGCCTGTAGACCCAGAGCCACAGCAGCCCCTGGCAGCCAGAAGCACTGTATAGTGGTTTTGAATACCTGAAGGGCTCCACAGAGCCTATGTATTGTTACATAACCCAACATGTCCTAACCCTAATCCAAACCCCCATTTGCTCAACCTGTTTCTCCTACCACAGTATGGAGAAGTACCATACAGAGCAGTGGTCTCCAATCTTTTTATGCACACGGTCACTTTCTGATTTTAAGATCAACCCAGGATCTACCTCAGCCCTTCCCCAAGGCCCTGCCCTGCTCTTTCCATTACCCCCTCTCTCCATCACTCGCTCTCCCCCACCCTCACTCATTTCCACCAGGCTAGGGTAGGCGGTTGCGGTGCGTAAGGGGGGGTCCGGGCTTTGGGCTGGGCCCAAGGGGGGTCAGAGTGTAGGAGGGGGCTCTGGGCTGAGCCTGGGGTGGGGGGTTGGGGTGCAGGAATGAAGGGTGCAAGGGCTGGGAGGGAATTTTGGGTGCAAGCAGCATATGGTCACACTGCACCTAATCTGACAGAATCCACTGGACAGTTCATGAGTTTTACTTTTTATTGGTGTCATTTGTGGTTGGTGTGGTTGAGTTTGGTGGAGAAGCAGGCTCCGGCCTGGTGCAAGGGAGTGGAGTGATGGAGATAGTGGGAGAGTTTGGGTGCAGGATGGGGATCCAGGCTGGGGCAGAGTGTTGGGGTGAGGGATGTGGGCTCTGTGAGGGAGGTTGGTGCAGAAGGGGGGGCTCAGAGTCTGGGAGAGAGTTCTGGGCTGGAGTGCAGGTGAAGGTACGAGGTGCAGGCTCCGTCCGCGAGGCGCTTACCACAGGCGACTCCCAGAAGCGGCTGGCTACTGGCATGTCTCTGTGCGCAGCCCCTGGAGGAAAGGGGTATGTGAGGCATTTCTGTGCGCTGCCCATGCCTGCAAGCACTGCCCCCACCGCTCCTATTGGCTGGTTCCCAGCCAATGTGAGCTGCAAGGACAGTGCTGGGGGGCGGGGGGGGGCAGCATTTTGAACCACCTCACCCTAGGGCCGCATAGACGTGCCAGCAGCTAGACACTTCCAGGAGCAGCATGGGGCCATAACAGGCATGCAGCCTCTAAGCCCTTCTGTGCCACCGGATTTTTAGCAGCCCAGAGATCACAATCGACTGGCCGAGGCTTCAGGATCGACCAGTCGATCGTGATGGATGGGTTGGTGACCACTGATAGAGAGTATGCAGCTCGGAACCACTGGAAACTCACTGACTGAATTTTGTTTTTTAACTACCGTGTCCTTGACAGTGATCTAAAACAGTTCTACCTATTGCAAAACGAAAGACCACGGAGTGAGCGTCTCTTCTCAGAAACTGCTGCCAGAATGAAGCATTCCATTCTAGAAAGCTAAATTCTGTGATGTACCAAGAGCTTAGACATATAGAAAAATGAGTCTAGAAATGGGACCAAGGTCTAATGTGTATGAGCTCAATCAACCCTGTAAGGGGCCTAGTATCCTCGGCTCCCACCAACTTCCACGAGAGCAGAGGGCACCAGGTAGTAATGCATGCAGGCCTGGGCCCTATGTGACAAACTCAGGTCAATGCTAAATGCATTGAATATGTACAGTGCAGCAAACCTTGTGCATCTGTCATGGAGGATGGGTCCATCAGCAGTGCCAATACCCCTGAATAATGAGCCACAGAAGCCCTGCTTTGGCAGGCCAGAACAGCGGGGTGGTTGTGTTCTGTGGATATATATTCACAAAGACCACCACACTCATTTTCCTTTGTGATCTTAGCTAAGAACAGAAGTGAGGTCTGTAGAAGAGAGTGAGAGTTTATTCATGTGAAACTCAATGTGAATACCTGCAATTCTGCCATTATTCGGTCTCCTTCCTCTTCCTCCTCGTCCTTTGTGGCAGATGCTGTGACAGGCACTGGTGCCCGGGATGAGGCTGGATCTTCTTTAGGTACCTTGGACTGTGCTGTTTGCCCAGCATCTTCACCGCCTTCCTGAAAGAGTGAAGAACCACAGAGAGCCTATATATATATATAAACTATACTAGTCCAAAGCAAACAGGAAAGCCAATAATGATGCAACTCCCTCTGTTGCAGGATTTCGGGAGGGGCTGAGTTGTTTGCTTGTTTAATGTCATGTCTTCAGAGCTCACTTTTTTATCAACTTAAAAGCAAAAAATATGGTGCTAGATCAGAGGTGGGCAAACATTTCGGGCTTCAAAATGGTGCAGATGGCCAGATAGGGAAGGTGGTGCCTCCCCAAACAGCCTAGCCCCACCCCCTCTCTGACCCCCACCCACTTCCCGCCCCGATTGCCCCCCTCAGAACTCCTGACCCATCCACCTACCCTTTGTCCCCTAATAACCTCTCTGGAGACACCCCCCACTCTAACTGCCTCCCCAGGACATCACCCTCTATCTAAGGCCCCCTGCGCCTTGTTCCCTGATTGCCCCCTCCTGAGACCCCTTCCTCCCCCCAAACCACCACCACCTGGGACCCCACCACCTAATCCCCCCCCTTCACCTGCTCAGCTGGCCCCAACTCCTCGGCCCTCGCCCTGCTCCTGCCCGATGTGGCACCCCCACCAGAGAGAGCTGGGGCCCCGCAGCTCCTCCCAGCCCGGCGCCTCTGCCGGGGAGCGCGATGCCCCGCTCTCCTGGCCTGGCCCCTGTGATGGGAGCGCGGGCTGCGGCGCTCACCTGGTGCTGCTGGCTGGGAGCGCAGGGCCTCCAGCCCCGCACCCAGGCCGGAGCTTGGCGGGCCGGATAAAAATGGCCGTGGTTTGCCCACCCCTGTGCTAGATCAATATAATCCTGATGCTACTGATATAATGTGTATGAGATGGAGAGGTGACCTTATACTGCCTCCCTCCTTTTTTATTTCACTTCAAATGTAACAGGTGGGTAAAGTAATCAACAAGAAACTCTTAAAATGTTTCTGTGGAAACTCTTGACTCTCTCAGCTGATCTTCCCCATCTGTGTAAAATGGGCTTTTGATTTTTAATCCTCTTATGACACATTGGATGAAAGCCACTTGTGATTTGCATTTTCCATTGTTACAGAGCTAAATAGAAGGATAAGACTCACGAAAACAGGACTGGACAAATCCTATTGGTTGATTTTTATGATCAGTAGAATTTCCTGGTAACCCATTAGTCACCTCTCTGGGCCGTGGCCTTGTCTCAACTTTTTCTATGGTTTAGACAAACAGCTGAAGTCTGGGAAAGTTTCATGCGCCAGACATTAGTCACGAAGTTATTTAGCTATTGCCTGACTCATCAAACCTTGGAAATGGTGGTGTCTTTTCTGACGGCATAGATGACATCTCCTGATCTTGTTGTGGTGAGGCTAGATCCCAGTAGGTAGCTGCGACGTGGAGGTGGAGGTGGTGGCGATTTCACCAGCTTGTCAGCTTCTTGTTCTGCATCAGGAGCATCTTCTGCAAAGTAACATGGCATCACAGAATGATCATTGCTGATGAGGAATGGCTCTGTTTTTTGCACCCTCTACTCTGCATTAGAGAAAAAGTCCTGCTGCTAAGAATGGTGTGACCATTAGCACATTCAGGATTCTAGATTTAAAAGGTGCAATTCTGAAAACACCTGCATTGGCACAGAGAAATCAGGTCACTCCACATGGAAACTTGCAGTGATATCCTGCTTCCATTAAAGTCAACCAGTTGTGTGTTCAGAGGGGTATTTTTTCCATTACCCTGCCCCCCTTTGAAAACCAATGAGAGATCCGAGCCCTGCCTCCTTCTATTCTTCCAGCACAAAGCAAGTTAAAAATCAGCACATAATCCTGCTCTATCAGAGGGGTGCTTTCTGCACTGCACTAGAAAGGGATTTGAATGCTACTGTTACAACTCCGCAAACACTGGGTTATGCTTGGACAGCAAAGTACCCAGGAAAATAAAAAGAGAGGACTCTGCTCCAGGAGCAAGTAGGAACCACCTCTCCAATTCACTTACTGCACGGAGACCTATCAGCATGGGGAGGGCCGGGGAAGCCCAGCTCACCAACTATATCCTCTCCCCAGCAGTGCAAGCTTACATTTTTAATTTAGTTACAATTAAATGTTTCAGGAACACACAGATTTGCCCCGAAGTTATAATGTCCTGGCTCTAATGCGAATGCTATGCCACCAGGAGACAGTTTCTAACTCATGGCAGATTAAAGCATAATCCAATAGCACAGATGTGCAACCTTTGCATTTTGACAGGGCTCCTGACATTCTGAAGGGGACACCAGTTTCCCCAACCAGACACCACCACCCCTTACGAACTGCTACCTCATAATTTATTCCTATTTGAAGGTATATGTTTGCATGCGAGCCAAGCAGGACTTGCTGCAGTAGGAAACATGCACAAAGGGTTTTCTTTTCCTTCTTATTTACAAGCTTCTTTTTCAAGAAAATAGCTGGTTGTGACATAAATCGACCGGATGGACATGTTCACGGGAGTTAAAAACCTCGTGCTCAGGACTATTAGCTTCTTGGGGTCAAGAAGAAATATCCCATGGACAGGATATTGCATAACTGTCAATTATGGAGATTCAGTGCCTCCCTCTGAGATACGGGACTAGACAGAGGTTGGTTGAATCCACAATAGTAGTTCCTATTTTTCTAATGTGAATAGCCTTGTCTTTATTCCTTGTTAGCTCAAATGTTCTTCAGAAAAGCTTAAACTTAAAGAAATGTTCTATTGTATTACATAAGTCACCCTGTCCTTCCCTAGTTCTCTGCCACTGACTCACAGGGTGACAACAAAAGTGAACTTCCAAATATGTTTTACATAAGAGCTTTTCTCTTATCAGCCCATACCATTAACAAGTATGATTCTAATGAAATCTGTGTATACTTCTGCTAGGGCAACTAAGAGAGAGCCTTGAATTCCAGGCTAAAGGATTTAGAGTCATTCTCTTATCCCTTACACATGACACGCTGCAGTTTGGCTTCACAGAGGCTTATAACTAATGGGTGGTAGGTCCCGTGGAAGTCTCAGACTTATCCAATCTGCCAGCCTTACAAATGCAGCAACCTTAACCGCTAGAATATCCACGGTTTTCCCTGAAGTTACTGAAAATAAGAATGATGGAATAATAGGAGGCATTGAGGGAACGGAGGCAGACTG
Source organism: Sternotherus odoratus (assembly GCA_032164245.1). Lineage (NCBI taxonomy): Eukaryota > Metazoa > Chordata > Testudines > Kinosternidae > Sternotherus > Sternotherus odoratus. Next base: position 196,048,448 of record JAVMKO010000002.1, on the reverse strand, counting down.
ATTTCTATTGTGTAACCCACACTGGTGCCTTCCCTATCTTTAAAACTGGAAACTAAAACAGAAAGAGACAGGGAACCAGGAGGAGGAAAAATTGAGGTTGTAAGTGTAACAGGGTGCAGGTGCACTAACTGGCCTCTAGTGAACAAGGGGTTAATGTCAGATCAGCTCCCACATATCTCTTTGCATGGGAGAGGCTGTAATAGAGCATAAGACTAGGTAGAACCCAGTGCTGGGTGTTCTTCTGTTTTCTCTGTTAAAGTTATTTTATTTTTATTATAAACCATCTGAGGTTGCTAGAAAGACATCAGAGGTAATTGTCCTACTCTACTCCGCACTGGTGAGGCCTCAGCTGGAGTAGTGTCCAGTTCTGAGCACCACAAAGCACACTGTAGCAAAGGTGTGAACAAATTGGAGAGAGCAGGGCTGGCGACAGAAATTTGGGGGCCCCCTACTTTGATAGTTTGGGGGGCCCCCCAGCCCAGCCGCCCCCCCCCCAGCCCAGCCGACAGCGGATGGCCCCCCCCCAGCCCAGCCGACGGCGGCTGCCCCCCCCCAGCCCAGCCCAGCCCAGCCGGCGCTCCCCTCCCCCCAGCCCAGCCGACAGCGGATGGGGCCCCCCCCCCCCGCCCAGCCGACAGCGTCTGGGCCCCCCCCCCCCCCCCAGCCCAGCCCAGCCCAGCCCAGCCGGCGCTCCCTCCCCCTCCCCCGGGCAGTGAGAGCTGTGTGAGCAGCCCTTTCTCCTCCCTCCCCCCCGGTGCTGCTGCTGCCGGCCGGGCTCACAGCTCCTGCTGGAGCCAGGCTCGCGTGTCCGGGGGAGAGCCACGCCGCCTCTTCCCCGCTCTCCAGCACAACGAGTACAGCTGTGTACCGGGGCCCCCCTAAAGTCGGGGGGCCCGGTACAGCTGTACCCGTAGTACCCCCCTGTCGCAGGCCCTGGGAGAGAGAGTTCAGAGGAGAGCAAGAAAAGTGATAAAAAATGTAGAAAATCTGAGCTATGAGGAAAGGTTAAAAAGCATGGGCCTGTTTAGTCTTGAGAAAGGACAAATGAGGGGGAACCTGATCACAGTCTTCAAAATACGTTAAGGGCTGTTATAAAGAGATGGTGATCAATTATTCTCCATGTCCATTGAAAGTAGGACAAGTAGTAATGGGCTTATAGTCCCAGCAAGAGAGATTTATATCAGATATTAGTAGAACCTTTCTTACTATAAGGATAGTAAAGCCCTGGAATAAGCTTCCAGGGGAGGTTGTAGAATCTCTATTATTGGATGTTTTAAAAGGACAGGTGGAACAAACACCTGTCAGGGACGGTCTAGGTTTATTTGGTCCTGCCACAGTGCGGGGGGTGGACTTGATAACTTATCAAAGTCCCCCCCTGCCCTACATTTTTAATGATTTATTATTATTATGAACATTTAGTCTGTCTTCTTGCATAACACAGGAAGTCTGACTAAATTTACACAGGTTTTCTCCTAGTAATTCCTGCATCAAGCCCATAATTACTGGCTGAGCGTGTCTTTTCGAAAGCCATCCTATCTTGATGTAAAGACTTCAAGTGATAGTGAATCCAACAAATTCCTAAATAAGTGGTTCCAATTATTCATTCCCCTCACTGTTAAAATGTTGTGCCTAATTTTAATCCGAATGCATTAGCTTCGTCTTCCAACCATGGTATCTTGTTAAGTCTTTGTCTGCTAGATTAAAGAAACATTAGTCACCTCTTACTCTTCTCCTCCATAAACTATACAGACTGAGATTTTAAGTCTCTCACTGTAAAGGCATGTTTTCCAGACCCAAAATCATTCTTGTAGCTCTTTTCCGAATCCTTTGAAATTTTAAACACCTTTCTTGACGTGTGGACACCAGAACTAGACACAGTATTCCAGTTTGGTCTCACTAATGCCGAATACAGAGGTAATATAATCTGACTACTCGTACTTGATCTTACCTTGTTTATACATTATACATTTCTACATTGTGTTCCCTCTACATTGTTGTTTTTTTTGTACTGAGCCAGATACAAACTCCACTGAGCACTGCATTTTTGTATAGAATTGAGTGTGTGTGTGTGTGTGTGTAATGAGGGGGATTGTGAATGTTGTGAAAGGTGTACAGGGAGGTCAATGTGTGTGTGTGCGCACGTGTGCGTGCACACAAAAGTGGGTTGTACATGTTGAGGACTGCACATGGGGTTGGGGGTTGTGTGTGTGTGTGTGTGTCCATGTAGGGGTAGGGTGAGGGATGTGTGGGTGTGTTGAAAACTATATAGGTGTGCGTGGTGAGGTGTATGTAGATGGGTCAGGTGAGGATACGGGTGTGTGGTGAGGAGATGAAGGGGTGTCTGCGGGAAGGCTGAGGAGCATGCAGGGGAGGTGTGTATAGGTGGGTGGGGTGCAGATGTGTGTGCATCACACACTAGTCCCTGTCCTCACCACTGGGAGGGTCCCAGAGGGAGGTGATTCACTCTGCAGCAGCTGTTAGCACAGGCAAGGGGTCTGTGTTTGGGGGATGGGGGGTGTTAGATTGCACTTCCCTGCGGCTGGGGGTTCAGACCACAACCCCAGACACACCCAGGAAGGGGCTCTGGCTGCAGATCCCTTTGCTCCCACTTCCCACTGTGTTCCAGGAAACCAACTGCCAGTTGTGTGGGTGGGCTGGGGTGGGGCATCGGTACATTGGCCTGATTGGGCTACAGCTCTGCAGCCTCCACTGCCCTGGGCTGACACGGCAGAGCTCATCCAGGCCCCTGACCTGAGCTCTTGCACAAGGCGCATCCTGGAGCCACAACCCTGTCCTAGCGGAGTGCGTCCCCATCTGGAAACGCTTCCAACTCCCACAGAGGGGGGACGGGGAGGAGGAGGGTGCACATGCCCTGTCACAGGACAGCCGGACCAAAAAGAACCGGTTCGTAAAGGGTCACGCCATATCCCTTCCTGGGCCACACTGCACTGAAGAGACATAAGTAGCAGGGATTCGGACCTGCACCCGATACACAAGCACTGCTCGATTTTCAGGAACACTGCTCTCATTCGCCCTCTTAGCTACAGCATCCCCCCAGGAGTCAGATTTAGCTGGTGAACCAGCATGACCGCTGCATCCTCTAAAGTCCCTGCTTTCCAGGACATGCTCCCCCATTCTGTCACACGGGGATGGCTAGGATACTGACAAAGGTGCTAAGTAAATATATAAACTTCAATTATCATTTCAATTGAAAAAAAAATACTTTTCTCATTTATTTTTCTCAAAGGCGCAAACCCTCAGTTCAAAACTGCAAACCTTACCTGAAACCTCTAATTTCTCCACTGCTTCCGGTTTTGGCAAGGCTGTGGACTGCGGAGGCATCTCTAAGTTAGGGATTGACTTCATGATATTGGCCTGTGCCTCTTCTAAGAGTTTTTCAAACTCCTTTCCGTTGTAGTGATCAAGGTTGTGTCTTTTCTCTTCCCACTTCTTTTCTGCTTTCTAAAGAGAAGTACAGTGTTCAGTTAGTGTTCTGATTTCATCGGGCTCTACTCAGTTACTTCTAAACCTCCAAATATAAACATTAAGAATCAAAACTGGTTAGATTTTCTCAGCACTGGTCTGTAGTGAGGTTCCTAGTGAACAATATTTCACATCAAATATTCGCTGCCTACTGTTCAGCACACTTTAACATACTATAACTGTCTGCTGCTCTGACCTCCAGAATTCAGCTGGCACCATTGTTTCCTACAGAGCACTCCTTGCAAGTCAAATCAGCCTGAGAAAACATACATTCTGCACTACCTCCTATAGGTTTCCTTCTGAACTACTGCAGGCACAAACCATTTACTCAAAAATTGAAGGAAAGCTATTCTTTATTTGTTGTATAATCATAGTGCCTAGGGACTCCTAGTCATTGACCAGGACTTCATTGTGCTAGGCACTGCATAAACCCAAACAAAAAGACAGCCATAAAGAGATTAAAATGTAAAGGAGCAAGGGTAAATTAAAAAAATAATATAAGTAGATTAATGTATTGATCATTTGCAGCCCAGTAATTACAGTATAGGACAGGGAGTCAGGAGATTTGCATTCTGCCACACATTTGTTGGATAATTCTGGGCAAGTCTCTGTGCCTCAGTTTCCTCATCTGTAAAATGGGGATACCACCCACCACTTCACAAGAATATTTGGTGGGCTTCTTATTTATATTTGTAATGAACTTTGAGATACACAGACAAAAAATGCTATAGCCATGCAAAATTGGGTTTAATGTTTAAAAACAGACATCACCTGTTACATATTGTTTTAAAAACACGCATTACAGTTACCATTGTGCCCACCTTTGCGTAAACATTTGGGGTAACATGTCACTAGGAACAACCACAAACAAAAAGAAGCATTGACAAAACTCCATACATGAGCAATAATTTTTTTAAAAAAAAAACACCGATGAAAAATGCCCTGGCTTCACATTAATTTACTTAGTTCTCTGTTTATTTTCGTTTCACCTGTCTTGTGATAGAGGCTACACATACTTTACTCATTACATTTAAAAGTTATCTACCTGCACCGTAACTTATATAAGTATCTCCTATGACTTCTTACAGCAATATACAGCAGATGTTGACCTGCAGGTAGGGTTCTAAATATTTAGTCACTGCTTAAGGTGAAAGCCCTTAACAGCATTGTTGCTTTTTTCCTCACAGCCCCAAATGGAAATTCCATGTTAAAGTGACACAGAAAAATAATCAGTCATTAGAAAGTATGGAAATATGCAGCACTAAGGTCACCCAAACATCTTTAACTCTGCTCCTGTGTCTTCCGAACACCAAGCCATCAGGAAGTCCTACACACGCTGTGTACCATCTTCCCATCGGTGGCTCAAAACTGAGAGATGCCTTAACTGGGATTCCTTACTTGGGTTGATGGACTGATCAGGCACTCCTGTAGCATTTAATAGACAGTGTTGTTATGAAGCTACAGCAAAATACTCCAGCCACCTTTAAGACCAAATGCAGTGAAAAGAAAAGGAGAGGCCTTTAAATATCTTCATCAAAAGACCACACTCTGGAAGATTGGTAAAGACACCCCGCAACCCCAAAAGTATACAGGATTTCAAATTTAGAAGTGTGACTACAATGTACTGCCTGCCATGTTACCATAAGACTTAACAGACAAATACTTTTAACAGGGTAAGGACTGGACTCAAATTAGGTAGAGTACACACCTGGAGCATGGGATGGTGGGGGAAATCAAACCTGTGTATCACAAAAATGTGAAGGGCCAGAGCCATGTACTCTAGAGTTCCCCAACATCACAAAATCCCAGTTGTTTGGGTGACCTTACTGAGCATTTCCATACTTTTCAATATATATAAAATCTTACCTAGGCATTTCCAGGCTGATGTTAAATCCTCCGTTTAGTCCCCTCCCCAAAAAACACTACTTTAATCTCTCCACACCTGCCCAATACTAACAGACGGGGATTTATAGGTTTCACTTCTGGCTAACAGGATTTTTAGTTTGGGATTTAAAAGAAAGTAATTGCCTGGATCTAGTAATCATTTCTTCAGTGTCAATAGAGCACTCAGAAATTGCACCTCATTTTTTTTTTTTAAACATGGCACTACATTTTGTCTTAGTTCAAAATAAGGGGTAAGATTATCAGAAGTGCCTACGGAAGTTATGAGCCCAACTTTTCTCTAGAAATCAGACACGTATTTCCACTGGTATTTTGAAAATCCTACCTAAGGTCTCAAATGCATGCTGTCAGCACCCAGTAAAGACAAGCTCGGGCCCAAAGAATATCACTGGTTAAAGAGAATACACTGTACCTCAATTGATACCGCTCGGTTCCTAGTACTTGCACTGTGAATTTCTTCAATAAAAAGGCTTTGCATAATGGAACCATTGACCTGTGGTGACTGAGAAATCTGTGATTGCTGGGTTGCTGCTGTGGACTCCAGTACAGTGACTGGCATGGTGGGGGGGTGATGGCTTGTTGCTGACAAACCTACAGAATGGCTGGTGACTACAGGTGAATTCTGGGTATGGTTGACCAGTGCTGAAGAGTGCTGAGATTGATGTATGACTACCGGAGAGCTCTGTACATGATGAACTGTCATTGTAGAGAAGGGTAGGACTTCTGACTTGACTGAGGACCCTTGCAACTCTGCTGTAACTCCAGCTATGTTTTGCTGTGGGTGTTCACGTATTAGTTCATCTTGATTTTTCAGGACTTCGGTTGCTGTTGGCTTTTCCATGACATTGTACTGCACGGCTTGAAAAGGATCCACACCCTTTAGCAGACCTTCTGTAACATGTCTATCAAAACAAATCACACACATCATCATTCCTTATTTATTAAATTAGCCTATAATTAGTCCACTCATTTGCTATATTTTATACTTTATTGGATGTAATTTGGATACAAAAGATACTTTGGGCAAAAATGTATTCCTAAAGGCTGGAAATTGAAATCAATTTGGTAATTTTCAAGTGAAAGGAAACCAGAAATTAAAAGGTTATAGGTATTTTCTGATGTATGCATGGCAGAATAGATTAATAATGAATAGAATCAGAGAAATTAGAATAGAAAAGACAAGTTAGATGAGCTAGTCCAACCCTCTGCCAATACAGGAAAATCTCTTCTAAGATAATTTCTAGAATAAGGATGCCAACCGTGTTAAATTCATCTCTCTGTTTCTCTCTCCCACATACATATCTAAGGTAGATGTTTAACTTAGGTTTTGCTATAGCCCAGGTGTTTAGATGAAAGTTACTAAAATAATATACTTTGATCCCTTGGTGCTATCTATTTCAGGGTGTCCATTGGCATGAAAATTCAATTCTCATTACCTCACAAAATTAGCATTTGTTTGCTGCTCATGTTTTCTGACAATTGTGGATAATGTTTGGACTTTGTGGCTGAAAAATCTCAAGTATGGTTTTTATGTTTCTATCACATCTCTCATTTCCAAAGCCCAGACTAGGGAACTCCACGAACCCATATTTGCTATTTGTTTCCCATTCTTTAGTAAAAACCAAAAGTTATTATTGATGCTAACATCATGTTAGTGATGCTTTGGCTTTCAGAGTTATGGCATTTCCTGGCATTCCAAGAAATGTTATTTCTTAGTGTTCTATTTTGGGAGATTCATGCTGCACACTCAAAGTGCACCTGATCTAACACTGATTGTTGTAAAATGTCTACAACATATTGATTTAGTGATGGGCACAAACACACATTGTATGGCACCTGAGTCAAATGTCCCCTACATTCAGGGGTGTCTTGGTCAGGAGGTTTGGATTCAACTCATCCCTGGTTAGAGTCTACTAGACTATTGTAGCTGCTTTAGACAGAGGCTCTACATGGAACAACTGGAATCATGATTTTCAGTATGCGGTTAGGAAGTTCTAAGAAGAACCCAAATGTAACCCTAGCTCTTGACACTCCAGACTGAAGCTCTAGGGACCCTTACACAAGGACTACAACAATAAGATCCTCTGACCTCATTTCCCAGTGTGCTTGGAGTCAAGGGTGGGGACAGATGGAATCAGAAAACCTTATTGGTGCAGTTTGGACAAGAAGTTCACTGGATCAACAACAAACCAGAGTTATACAGCCCCCAGTGAGGGGGTAGCCTGACTTCACACCAGGAGTCAGCAACCTTTCAGAAGTGGTGTGCTGAATCTTCATTTATTCACTCTGATTTAAGGTTTTGCGTGCCAGGAATACATTTCAACATTTTTAGAAGGTCTCTTTCTATAAGTCTATAACATAGAACTAAACTATTGTTATATGTAAAGTAAATAAATGTTTTAAATGTTTAAGAACCTTCATTTAAAATTAAATTAAAATGCAGAGCCTCCCTCGGACTGGTAGCCAGGACCCAGGCAGTGTGAGTGCCACTGAAAATCAGCTCGTGTGCCGCCTTAGGCACCCATGCCATAGGTTGCCTACCCTGCTCTACACCAATGGATCAAATTTAGTTTCAGTTTTAGTTTGAAAGCTGAGAGAGACAGCACAGCTCAGGGAGTCTCTGCTAAACTCTCATTCCTCACTAAGGGAGATTTTGCACTGCTATAAGACTTCAGATGCATAGATCAGGAAGTTCCAGCACTGAAGTGACCCCAGCATCCAGCACAGTGAGAGAGATACAATCAAGACCCCAGGAGGATTCCAGACCAAGGTGCAGCAAGTCCAGCTGGAGTCAGGAGAGGACCCTGCCCACCCAGGGGACTTCAGTCTAAGCTGACAAATGCCACAGCAGGGCAACACTCCATCTCAGAACATTCACATCAGCCTACCATCTGCATCAATGAGGTGCCTAACAGGCTGGCAGAGGTTGGTGAGTGTTAGGAAATGGAGAACTGGCTTATTCACAAATATATTAGTTAACCCTTTCCTTCCCCTATTTTCCTGTTCCCAGTAAGCCCCCCCCCCCCCACTTGTTTTGCTGTTATTTTTGGTCTGTTATTTCTTTGCTGGGGTTTGTTTTTATTTATCTTCTTATCTCCTTCAGACAGGGCTTTTACACTGCTTGCTTTTCCTTTTCAAGGGACAGCACCCTGTGTATTGGCAGACTGAGGAGTCACCAAGTGCCAGAAAAGAACCCGGGACTCAACGCATGAATGGGGAAAAGTTGCTCCAGGTATTGGTGATAGCAAGCACTAGGGAGAGAAAAGCTATGCCTCAGGGGAGGGGCTAAACTTACAATCCTATAAACAAGTCATGGCTCTGAAAATCTTTTGACTCTGAATGGAAAAGGCTTTGCAGCGCTCCTTGCTGGAACTGTTCAGAGTTCTGAAAAACAACTCACCTCCTCAGTGTGGTAAGGATATCTGTCATGCTGCGGACTCGTTTCAGCAAGCTGTCTAGTTTATGGGGCTCCTCCTTCAGAAACCTCACGGCTTCCACTTCAATGCGGAGGATGGCCCGCATTTTATTCTGCAATGTCGGAAACTCACCTGCGAAAACAAAAACTACCATGTTCAAGAGAAAGTGACAAATGCTTTTTTTTTTTTTAAAGAGTTGGATACACGTGTGTGTATTCAACAGTTATGTACCCGCCTGCACACAAAGATCACACACACACTCAGACCCCCCTTCACTTGCTTTTTTGAAGAAGGCAAAGATCAGTTCTTGGATCAAGATGCAAACCTACATCAATCCCAAGTGTTAGAACAATCAAACCAAAAAGAAAAGGGAAACTACACCTTTGAGGGTGGCGACAGCTTCTCCTACTTGCCGCAGAAGAAAAGCCCCATCTTCAACGTCTTTCAACGTCACTATCTTGTTGGTGGCAATTGAGTCCTTCTTCAGCTCTTCAACAAAAGCTTCTAGCTCACTGTTTAAAAAAACAAGCAGAAATATAACTTGAACTGAACTTCCATATGAGAGCTTTGTTTTGTGAAAATAGTTGGAATCAAATGAACAAATCTGGACCAGAAATATCACAGCACCTTAAAAACTGCTACTGACCCCTCATTAGTTTGATACTGAAAATAACGACGAGTGCTTACAAGGAGATTGTGTGAGTGAGCTAGAACTCCAGCTTCCCAGCAGGGAGACTTCCTCTCAACACACTGGGGTTTTGGAATATGCTGAGGATAATAAAATACACAGAGGCAGCACATGTTACCGGAGGTTTTGGGAGGAACAGGCCACCATGTGAATAAGCTGCCCTGACACCAGGGGGCACACCTGACAAACATAAGCTGTAGCACTGTGTGACCTCAGAACAAACAAAATTCCCATCTCTCCCCCAGCCTCCCACCAGTTGTTTGCAGTGCTGTTGTAGTGACCTGAACAAGAGTGCTCTGTGTAGTTCGAAAGCTTGTCTTTCACCAACTGAAGTCAGCCAATACAAGATATTATCTTTCCCCACCCCTTGTCTCTCCTACCAGTTACATGCTCTTTGGATTCTACATGAGGGGCAGTGCTGTGCTTTAGTCACATTCTAGACTCATTACCCCTAAGAGGGTTTACTTGCTCCTTGTGAGGAGGAAGGGTCTGAAATGTACAAAAATCCTGTTTACAAAGATCTGGAGAGAAGGATGTGTGTTATTGCAATGTGCCTGCATGCCAGAATGGAGCAGATGTGAATAAGGCACACCTAAGCTGAGTGATTTCACTTTAGGACCACCAACATGGAAGGTTTCCCAATACAAATGAAGATGAGAGAATACATCTTGCTCATTAACACAGAGAGGAGAAATCACAAAAGGGGCCACTAGGTGGCACCAACTGAACGATATTCTTCTGCTTGTACAGGGAACGAGGCAGATGAATTTAAAACAGCTAGAACACATATCTACTTCTCCTACATTTGCCTTCACAATAACGAAGACACAAACATTAGGATATTGCCTGAAGAACAGAGCCAACACAGGAAGAATTTTGCAAAAACCCTCAGCTTTCCATCACCAAGCCCAGAAAATGTTGCTGTGAGCCCTTACCCTCTGGGAGGAGATTGCTCCAGAACCAAGGACCATTGATAGCTCTGTTATGAGCACCTGTGAACTCCATCTTGGAGAACAATGGCTTCAATGGCCCTGATGCACCCAGTTGTCTCTGTGGGTATGTCTACACTTACCATTTAAAGCGCAAAAAGTCCCTTTTTTGCGCTAAAACCGCGGGAGCACCTATACTTGTAATTGACTTTTTGCCATGAAACTCAGAAGTTTCACCGCAAAAAGAAAACCACCTTCACGGAAGGCATACAGCTCTTACCACTGTTCTTTTTGCGCAGCTGTGAAAGTGAAGACACGTTCTAGCAGCGTAAACACCCTTTGCCCTCTGGAGGATATCCCCCAGTTCCAAAAGTGACCACTCTGGCCAGTATCTCCGCTGCTCTGATGCACGGAGGTCCACCCATCCCCCTGTAAGCCCCGGGAAGTTTGAAGCTCCCTTTCCCTTTGTTTGTAAATGTGGTGGGGAAAGCAGCCAGACAGCAGGAGGCTTAAAAAAAAATGCCATGGAAGAAAACAGGAAGTAAGGGGCTCCTGAGACATGAAGCAGGGCAGCATGGGGCACTGAGCAGGGACCCATAATGCCTTCCGCTCACCCTCCCTTCCCACAAGACCTATCAAGAGAGCTGCACTGTGGGATAGGTGCTCTCCTCGGGGATGGAAGTGCTGGTAGTGTGATCACTCTCTGACACCAGAGGAATCGAGTGAGTACACAAACCAGCACTTTACTTTAACTGGTTCCAGCGTCTCTGCAGGTGTCCATACCTGAAGCTGTAATCTGACCCCAAGTGGGGGAGTGAGGTCACCTGACCTGGCTGAGCGGGGGGGGGGGGAGCTGGAGAGAGTGATTTGGGAGTCTGAAGCTAGCTGGAGTCAGGCAGGGAAGGCAGAGGAGCAATCTGGCTCTCTAGCCCCCAAAATGGATCCAGCTGAGGGGTCACGCTCGCTGTATGGTCTGGGTTAGAGCAGGTACAGGTCATCGAATAAACCTCTGTTTTACTGGCTGGCTGAGAGTCTTGTTTGACTGTGGATTTGGGGTGCAGAATCCACGGGCTCCCACAGGACTCCACCCGGGCGGGCTCGCTGGGGGAAGCACATGGAGGGGCAGAAGGTGCTGAATGCTCCGAAGTCAGACCCAGGAAGGTTGGAGTGTGTACCTGTGAAGCTCCTAGCCTTGGAAACAGGCTGTGTACGGATAGGGGATACTTTCCCCAAAGTCCTGACTGGCTTCCTAGGGAGCGGTTCCAGACCATCGCCCGGGCACTCTGTGACAACTGGTGTCAGAACAGTGCAAAAACTCTAAGTGTAGACATACCCTGTGAGTCAGGAATAGAAAATCAGCTTCTCTAGAATCTGGGCCTTATGCTGCTGGAGACATCAAAATTAGGACCAGAACTTGGAATTGGCTCCTGGTCTGAATGGGGAGATAGTAGGAGGCATGGAACAGGATAATCACCTTTTGGCATGTAAGGGACACTTTCACATAGACAGTGATAGAAGGGAGACATATAAATCGCAGGGGTGGTGTGTGTCTCACTTTTGTCCACAAAGTGAGAGTTCTTTTCTGACTTTGATATGAAAACCTGGGTTAACCAGAGTAACAGATAAAAAAAAATTCAAACTGCACTAGGAGACAATTACACACTATAATAAACATTTGAAAATAACAGGGAAATTTAGAATATATTTATATTATTAAATCTGGGTTGAAATAATATATTCATACCAAACTCAGGGGCGCTGGAACAATTTTTATAGTGGGGGTGCTGAGATCCATTTAATCAAACAAAACATACAAACCGTATATTACAGAAACCACTTCAAGCTAGGGCGATGCAGCAGCACCCCCAGCAGCCCTAGTTCCAGCACCTATGACCAAATTTGGCAAGTGTGTGGAACACTGGGAGAAACCACTGATTCTCAATCTACAGTTAATGAGAATGCAGAGAAGAGGACATTTTGTCAGCACTCACAATGTTAAGGATTGCCACCTTGCAGGCTGATGTCCTGATTATGCAAATACAGTAGAACCTCGATTTAACGGACTAATTCGGGCGAGGGGGTGTCCGTTAAATCAGAAAGTCCGTTATTTAATAATAAAAAAAAAAACGAGCTGTCAGAGCAGCAGCCCGCCCGCCACAGGGCTGGGGCGGCAGCTCCGCAGCCTGCCCACTGCCAGGACCTGGGCGGCAGCCGGGAGCCGTCAGCCAGCCCGCCCGCTGGCGGGACCCGGGCGGGAGCTGGCAGCCAGCCCGCCTGCTGGCGGGACCCGGGCGGCAGCCAGGAGCCGGCAGCCAGCCCTCGACAAATGGATTTCGGATGCATCAGACTTGCTTAGAAATTTTGTCCGTTGCATCCGAAGTCCGTTAAATCGAGGTCCGTTAAATCGAGGGTTTACCTGCCTACTGAAGGCAGAGATTCCGAGAGGCTGTTCAGCGATGCTGATGTCACCTACCCCAATTACAGATGCAAGATGCTCCTAGACAATGCAGAATTGCTAGTGTTCTTCAAAAGCATTGTAAAATCAAATACTAAATTACATCCTGATTCTGAAATCTTACTTTAAAAAATAATCTGAGCACTTTATTTTTATGTCTGAAATTTTCCAGAAGGGGCACAATTATTCTATTTTACTGTTATTAGAAGTGCTGTCAGCTTTCCCCTATACTTTGGGGTTCTAGCTCTGAGAAAAAACTTTGTGCAATATGTACGGCATGCCATGCATCGTAGTTTTACCATGTAAAGCATTGGTAACTAATGCATTTTTCTGGCTACACCTGTGCGTTGTGGCTATTACAATTTATAAATAGTTTATAAATGGGTTGCTTATAAGTATGGTTTATAACCAACTACAACACGTTCTATTCATGTGCTTCTAACCATCTATAAAACATACGACTCATGTCTGTAATATTCTCATCACCTCTATTAATCATATATTAGCTTTTCATAACCTACTTATAAATGTATCCTTCACTTAAAGTGTGACTGACATATCATGTTATCCCAATTTGCCTTTGGTACCTAGGCAAGCTTTGAGGCTGGTATTTGGTAACTGACATCCAAAGAAGGTATTGTATCACATCTTTGGCTTAGATCCTATAGAATTTACTTAAAACTTTTGCCTAAAAGTACAATTATTAGTCATGCAAAATGATCTGGTTTACACAAAGCGCGCTTTCTGCATGCCTTCAGAGCAGACTAAGAGTGCTCCCTGGACTGCACTGGATATCTCTGTTCTCGGAGATGAAATTGAAGTCCCAATCCTCCTCTGACAGAAATTGGCACAGCTCTACAGATGCCAACAGAAACATACTAGTAGTGAACTTGATTTAAATTGCTTTGTAGAAATCTCCTTAATTTGTAATATGAAATTGCCATGATTTTTGTTTTTCCAACTGGAAATATTCCTCAAAGTAGCAGAGAAGAGAGTTAAATGAAGAATCAGAAAAGCTGAAAGAGTTTTCCCCTCTGTTCCTTCAGGCAACACTAAAGTTCATATTCCAGGGCAATTAATGCAGTTTTACAAAGGTAGCTGAATCTCTGAAATTCCTTGACTCTGATGAGGAAAGACTATGATTTGGAAGAGATCAACAGGTAATGATGAAAAGTCTGGGAAATGATAATTTTCATGTCCTGTTACTGTGCATTTACTTATAGGGTGGAAGTGGTATCAGTTGGAAAGCATCTGTATAGAATGTTTACCTTTCTCTGATGTTACCAACTGACATTTGAAGAGTAATTTTATGATGTATGTCCTGATAGCACCACTAAGTTCATCTAGGCACTGTTATGAACAAAGAACAGAAAGGGCATCTCTACACTGCAATTTAAAAACTGCAGCCGGCCTGTGCCAGTTGACTTGGGCTCACGGGGATTGGTCTGAGGCAGTGGTCTTCAAAGTGGGATGTGCGCACCCCCTGCGTGAGACCCCCCCACAGGGGGCTGCGGTGTCCCGGCACCGCCGTGGGATCAGTGTCCCGGCGCCAAAAGCGGAAAGATTCTATTTGTGTCTGTAGTGGGCCCCGGTGGGCCCCCTCCGATCAGGAGGACGCTCCGGCCGGGGAACCAAGATGGCGGACGGAGCCGAGGCGGCCCCGCCCCCTACCCTGGAAGTGCAACTGGGGCCCCGGAAGCACAAAAGGCGGGGCCGGCCACCAAGAGGGGGTCAACCCGGCAGAGGGGAGAGGGGGTCGGCCCGGCTGGTGGCAAACCAGCGAACCCGCCGAGCGGAGCGGCAACCCCGACCCCGCGGCGGAGACAGACTGGCCCGGCGTCCCAGCGGCCACGTATCCGGAGGCCGAAGACGCCGGTCCAGAAATCCCAGTGGCAGCACCTCCCGAGGCAGCGAGCGACTGGCCCGGGATCCCAGCAGCGGCATACCCGACTGCAGCCGACAGCGAGCCCGACGAGGCGACAACGGAGTCCCCCGCGATCCCAGACGACTGGCCGGGAGTTCCGGCTGCCACCTACCCAACGGAGCAGGGAATGGAGTGGACCCCCGAGGACACCGGACTCTGCTGCGGACCTGAGGCTTGTGAGTAGAGACTGTGTTCTGGCTGCTTGTGTAGAAGCACCGGCTATAGCCAGATACTTTAGAGACTGTGTACCTGTCTGCTTGTGTGGAAGCACCGGCTAGAGCCAGAAATCTTAGAGACTGTGTGCGCTGGCTGCCTGGGGGTAAACCCCGGCTAAAGCCAGCCACCTTATAGACTGTATATTTTGGCTACAGCCCCCTGATAGACTGGGTACTTTGGCGGCTTGCGTGAGCCATCCCCCTTGTAGACTGTGTATTCCGGCTGCTGGGCTAAGCCAGCTACCGTATAGACTGTGTGTGCTGGCTGCCTGTGGGTAACCGCCGGCTAGAGCCAGTCACCTTATAGACTATATACTTTGGCGGCCTGCGTGAGCCAGCCACCTTATAGACTGTGTACTCTGGCCGCCGGGGTGTAACTACCGGCGAGGGCCAGCTATCTTAGACATTGTGTGCTCTGCCTATCTGTGTGTCTGGTCGGGGTGACGTAACACCGGCCGGAAACCCGAGAAGACGTGGAGACCACCCGGCAGAGGGCGCTCCCAACGCTGGAAAGACGCTAATTCCCCACACCACCAGCAGGAGGCGCCCCGGGTGAGAGCGAACGCGTTTACAGTGTCCCAGTGAAATGCTGCCAAAAGCGGAAGCTTTGCATTTGGCAGCATTTTGGTGGACACCCCCCCGGGCCGTGAGAGGATCCGGGAGAGCGGAAGGGGGCCGCGGACAGAAAAGTTTGGGAGACACTGGTCTAAGGGACTACTTAACTGCGGTGTAGATATTCAGACTCAGTCTGGAGCCACGCTCTAGGACCCTGTGAGGTGCCGAGCTTGAATGTCTGCACTGCAATTAAGTAGCCCTTTAACCTGAGCCCTGGGGAGCCTAAATAAATTGGCATGGGCCAGCCATGGGTACCTAATTACAGTGTAGACATATTGTCCCAAAGAGAACTCCAGCCCCAGAGTGTACACAGTCTAAGCTAATACACATTGTGTGAATAAACTGATGAACAGGACAGTGGCGGGGGAAAGCACTGTCTGTAGCTCAAATAGGATTGTGAGCTCGTTTATAGCAATGTCCACCAGTACAGCACACTGTAAATTCACAATCTTGCAGCGGAAACATGAATTCCTAGATTAATATTATTCTTTATAATCACAGCTGTGATACTTTTGTAGTAAATCTGAGACATTTGACAACAGATATATTAACACAGAATTTATATTTATATTTCCCTCTTTGTTTATAAATATCAGAACTGTTGGTATGGTAGAGTACCATGATTAATGTTTGCAGTGAGAAGCTGATTATAAAGTTTTTCTGCACATAAAGGAGCAATTTTTCAGATGTGGCCAGATATACATTTGGATCAGCAATAAAAACTAATTAATTAAATTGTATCTTACAAAATCTCAGCGTTAGAATTATTTAGACCATTTACTGATTTTAGTTTGATTTAGACCCAATTGCATCACATTTTCAAAATCAGGGCTGCACTAAATCAGTGGCCATCATCAGTCTCAGTAAGCCAAAGAATTGAGAAAGAAGCCTCTTCCACATAGTCTTCACTTATGGCATCCGTCATATAGTCTTCTAAATATAGATGTGTTCATGGAAGATCCCAGCACATAATGGTAAGAGGAACACTTATCGATTCCAAGGCCAGAAGGGGTAATTAAGATCATCTAGTCTGACTCTCCTGTACAACACAGGCCATAGAATTTCCCTGAACTGACATAATTTATTTTAATTAACCTTTATTTTTCTTTTCAAGTCCCCCACATCCCATATCATCAGTGCCCATTTCATGAGATATCCAAGCATGCACTTTGGAACACTGTCTTTATACCGTATTATATTATCTCCCACTGCACCTCTTTCTCTATTGAAAATTAAGTCCCTCCTATTTACAATTAAACCTTATTTAATATCTGGGTATATGGAGGCCATAGACAGTGTCTGAAATTAAGGGATCATGTTTGCTCTGGGCATGTAGATGGGGAGTTCTGACGATAGAACCTAACCATCATCACTGAGCTAAGAACTCTCACCCAATTACAGGCCACTTTGCACAATGTATGGTCACTTAGAAATAGAGCTGGTTGATTTTTTTTAGTGGAAAATGCAGATTTGGTGACACCGATGTTTTTTGTGAAATGTGTGTTGATATTGCCAAATTGTTTCAGTTAAAAAAAAAGGCAAAAAAAATTGAAATGGTTTGCTTTGACATTTTAAAAATGAAATATTCTGAGTTTTGGTTCAAAACATATTATTGTTTCAAAATTTCCTTACATTTTATTTAAAAACCAATAAAATGTTTTAAAATGGTTGAAATCTAAATGAAATATTTCATTCAACCCAAAACAATTTTTTCTGACTTCTGATTTTTTGAATTTTTTTAAAAAAATTGGGTTTTGGTTCGTCCCAAAATGAATCCTGCCCCCGCTTTTTAAGTAGTGCCAGCAAACAAAAAACAAAACTATTCTTTGCCCAGCTGTACTGAAATATAATTCTACAATCATAATTGGACTCTCCCGGCTCTCTTCCAGCCTATGAGAGTGAACGGAATTATGAAAAGGAGAAAAAACCTTGCATGCTAAGTAGCACTTACCCACATGAGCAGTCCCACAATGATGTCAATATTCTATAAAGGAAAAAGCCAGGCATGAACAACACCACAGCTCAAAGCACTAGGAGAGGTTTTCCCACCCACCATAACTTCTTCACAATCTTTTCCTCTTCGTGGAGGTATTTCTGTCTTTCTTGCTCCACCAGGATGCGCTGTCGCTGCACAGGATCCTCCAGCCTCTTCACTGTTTCAATCACTTTGCCATTGATTTCCAGCTCAGCTTTCTTCATCATTGCCCTCAGCATCTCCTGGTTCTGCAGCTGTTTGTTGCACAAAAGAAATCAACTTCAATTTTCTTGCCTGACTAACATCCCTGGCAACTGAACACATTGCAGCACTCAGAAATAGGTTTGGATAAACAGCCCTACAGCTGAATGAACATACTCCACCCCCCCAACTTTATCCATAAATGTCATTTCAAGGAGAAGGGGGGAAAGAGCACAAATTCCATTAACTTCTAAAGCGTGTGTCTGACTTACAGCAGCAAGCTGACAAACAGAATGTGTAGACTTCATTATAATGAACTACGTCTGGCACCAATTTCACCACATACTTCTGTAGGGATTGAAACCTTTCTACACCATTCAATGTGACATTAGAAAGTGGTGTATAAAATATCAGTGATGAACTTCCTGCCTTGTGCCGTGTAATAAGAGTGGAGCCGCTCCTCCGGGAGCTGTGACATTAAAGGGCATGATTCCCTTCTGTATATGCCTCTGAGTCCTTCACTGAACTTGCTGGACCATCATTTGAAAATATATGAAAGGTAGTGTGAAAGCTGAAACGTAATCCCATTCTTTGAGGGTCACTTTTCAGTGTTGCCAGTAGTGGATACACCACCCAATGTGATGGAACGAATGACGTACAACTAACTTGCAATATGCATCAACCACAAAGAGACTTTTAAAATGTGTTTTTTCTCTAAAAAGTGACTATTTAAAAAGGAGATCTCCTTTCTCCAGAGATCTGCTATCTGTGCATACTCAGTCACAGACCTTCTCACTTTAGTGGGCAAGGTAAGTCGCAGTACCTTTTATTCCTGTTAACCTGGCAGAGCCAAAACAGTTAGGAGAGAGTGAACTGGATTGTACTTCTACTCATGCATCAATTGTACACAGAATTTTACCTACAGGGCCAATCAGTCACACTTGTACAAAATGGTCTGAAGGCCCTGGGAATCCACAGATGTCACTCAGATCATAATCAGAAGATAATCAGGGTGCACAGAGATCATTAAATATCTACTTTGGCCCAGAGAATCTTAATTCGTGGAAAAGGAAAGAACCCACCTTGGCTGTAAAGGATGAGCTGGCAGTTAAAAAAACATCTTTTTTACTTGCAAACCTATCACTTGTTCCTTTAAAGAGAGAGAGTCTTTTAGAGTAGAATTGCTCTTAAGATGTAATTTTCCACACTACATATAAAAATCCTCTATTAGAAGATGTTGTAAATTACAAAGGCCATTGGTGACTTGTATATAAGCACTGGGCAAATTCCTCCTATATTCCCAGTGAACTGAACACTGTTTATATGCTCTTTCACAAGTATGTTTATGAAATTCTAACCACTCTTCATTGGGCATGAAGTGCTGGAGAGAGGACATGAAGTATCTATTTTTAGGTTCAATATTGGGGCATTATCATCTGTGTCAGCAGTAAACATTTCTCAACACTATTACAAATAGAATTGCAAGTATAACTGTCCCCTGGAAGGCCTGATATTACCAACTTTCCATGGTGGTACAGCAATGCCGGAGGAGCTGCCGGTACAGGGCACTGGCTCCTGGAAACGGTGGCCTGACAGGCTACTGCTTTTGCAGCTGCAGCTCCTGGTAGAGCCCTGCAGCTCCATGGATACCAATTTATATCCGCAGACATAAATTTCATATCCACGCAGGGCTCTATGGATAGGAGCAGTGGCTGGCTCTAACAGGTACTCCATTAGTTCAAGGGGCAGAGGTGTAGCTGTGGGTCAGTATGGGGCCACATGAAAGAATTCCTGTATTTCAAGTTCGTTTAAAAAAAAAAACCTTTGGAAATTACATTAAAACCCCATGTTAAAAGAACATCAAGGTTGTATGGGGGAACCTGAATCCTGATACTTCCTAACTCTTGATTTCACAAACTTCACGTTCTTTTAATATAGCTCTTTGGATTATATAATACAGGCTTTGTTTCTTTTTAAACAGCATGGAGGGCAGAGATGGGGTGAGGGAAATGGTTGGAGGGGATGAGTTAGACTCAAAGGATCAGGAGTGAAGGAAGAAGACAACAGACCCTGAAGAGAAGGGGAAGCAGGATGGAAGGATGGAGATGAGCATGGAGAGTGAAGAGAATAGATCTGGTGGCAGAAGATCTGTGATAGAAAATGGGGGGTGGAATAAACCACCAGTTTGTAAAAATAATAATAAAAGAAAATAAAGGCCACAGGTCAAGTTACAGGTGTACAGTTTGATATCCCCAGGGACATGGGGGTTGCTGTGGCTGTTCCCACATGTGGGCCCTTTCCCACTCATGCTGCTCTTCCTCCTTCATCCCTCACAGTTCAAGGGGCTGCTGAGGCCTTTTGTGCAGGTGGGGTTGGGTCCTCACTACCAGCATCTGGACCCAGAGGATCAGCCAGGCCTCAGCCCCTACACTGCTGCTGCTGCTCTTGGCTCTTGCGGGGGAGTTTCTGCTGCTATCCCAGGCTTTCTTTGTACCCCACGCTGCCAATGCACTAGGAATTAGCAGGACAAGAACCCACATGGGATAACTGCTGCCTTCTGCTGAAACAGCCCCTGGATCCACCCCAGGCTGCATCTGTGTCAAAGTATATTTCAGCAAGTCAGCTCCAAAAATGAAAGGCACATCCACAAATAGGATTTGGCTACAGCTTGGAACTTTCCTATGATTTAATTATCTAATTACGTAGTTTGCTGCCAAGCACAGATCTCACACAGTTTCACCACTTTTATAACACAGTTGAAAGCATATTCGAATTTGTAATTCAATTTTATACTTGTGATACTATTCTAATGAGTACCATACACCATTATAACGACACTAATGCCACTGAACTTTTTTGCAGGACTCGTTTCCCTGCACATAACAAAATTTACTGAAGAAAAAACACACACAGACACACTCCCTGTAGCTTAGTAATGTTGTTCTTTTTAAACAGGATGCATGAAAGAAATTCTCTGAAGGCCAGCATAGGGCTGGGGGGAAAGAGATCACAACATACAAATGAGCCAACAGTGCTTTATATTGTAATGACCAAGTGGGTCTGCCATAGTCTACAGTACTTTTTAGATCTGTTCTATAAAGGTTCTGATTATTGTCAGTGCCACTATTCTAGGAGAGCAGAATGAACTACTCTATGTAATCATAGGCTTGTTTGTTGTTCAAGTCATTGAGGCAACAAATACAATAGGATCCAGGCTGTGATTATAGTTAATTTCCTGGCATCGATGATAGAAATCCTTCTGTTCCTCTTACACTGAACTATTGTTAAAATAGTGGTAACTACTTGCAGAAATGATATTCAGGGGCATTGTACAAACACAGAACAAAAAGATAGTCCCTGCTCCCTTGGACATCTATTGCAGACCCTTGGACATCTATTGGAATTGAAGCTGATGAGCAGTTCTGAAAAATCAGTCCCTTAGTGGAAGAAGATACTGCACTAGTAGGAAAAATATCTGACTTTAGTCAACCTTTGATACAAAAATCACTATTTCATTAATGACAGTTAATCCCTAATTGGTGGGCTGACACAGCCCTGACCTGTTTGCCTGTAGATATACTTGCTGCTAAACCAGGTTCTGAACCAGTTGATCACAGTCACTGTTAGCATTGGATAGTTCTTCCAGCATACACAAGGTATCACATTTCTTGGGTGGTCTCAGCTTCTCCTGGCTCACTCTCCTTAGTCTGCTCTCACTCAGGTCAGTACCTGGACCCTCACCTTCAATTAAGTCTGTTTGGCCTTCACTTTTGGGGTCTACAGTCTCCTGTCTGTTTTCTTGAAGACAGTCTGGTGCAGAGCTGTTGCCACCTTTCTGCTCCTTTTCCTTCTCTGCACTCTCCCTTTACAGCAGGCCTTGTTTTCTCTGTCAGTCCCAGCTGTGGGGGCCTGTCTCCATGATTGGCAGCTCTGGCAGCTGCATGGAGTTGTGATCAAGCTGCTTGCTTGTAAATAGGACAGACTTTCCTCACTCCCACCCCGCCTATGTTCAGTATGGGGTTTGTAGACACCACTACACAAGGCTTGTGTGAACTAATGGGTCTTTTTCATCTCTGATCTCTAGGATTCTATTATGTTAATTAATGGTACTTTGAATACTAGATTCTGAGGTGATGGTGTGATGGCCAATTTTTGGGCTTGTCAGATGGTAAACTCGTGGGAGCAGGGACTATCTTTTTGTTCTGTGTTTGTACAATGCCTCACACAATAGGATCCTGGTCATGACTGGGGCTCCTAGGTGTTCTGGTAATACAAATAAATGTTATTTTTTTCTAATCCTTCAGAAGTATTCCTTTTTCTGTTGCTTTGTGAAAGACTCACAAACAGAAGAAATTGATTGACTATACAGCAGAAATAGTGAAACTGACAAAACACAAAGTGCTGTCAAATGTCTGAACTAAACAAACAGGAGAAAAATACTTTTTTCCTTTCATGTTTTTCAGGCAGAAGTGTGATTTGTAAATAGACGGTGCCTCTTTGGGTTAAACCAGGATCTCTCTGAAAAACTGTTAGCCCTGTTTAAAGAACATGAGGGAAAAAACTGATGCATTTAATGACCTTATGACAGAGAATCTCCCATTATAGTAATGCTAAAATACTCTATGTGAATAACATACAGTGCATTTCAAACACGGGGTCTCCCATAATTGTTAATATGCCCAGTTGCTTCCGGAGTGACCACCAAGAGAACTGCAGGTGGGGTCATCACTGAAATAAATGGAGGGGATAACAGACTCCTAGAAATCTCTCTCAGAGGCTGCCCTGGATGGTACATATATGCTAGAATAATGCAAATTTACTTCCTGGGACAGAGACTGTGAAGTGTAGCACAACATCCAGGTGGGTATACAAGATAGGTTGATATCTGGATATAGATGGGCAACACTATTAACCAATATATTAAAATGCATTTGTATTCCAGGGATTTATTCAAGCCTAAATGAAAGAGTAAGCACATGGATACAGCAGCATTACACAAAATCACCTGCCCAATCCCATCTCCTCCTCCCCAGGAGGCTGAGCAAAGGATATAAAAGCACCTCTTCATTCACAGGTGCACTCTCTTTACTATTATTATCTGACCCTCCTGTCCCCTCATCAGCTAGTAGTAACCAATACTACACTTCCTGTCAAGGCAAGAGGGCAAAAGGCAGAGCATACTGTGTATTCTAATCTGTGCTAATATCACCATATTCCATAATAATAAACCAGAATTGCAAAAGGTTTGAGGTCACTTTCAAGCTGTGGTATTCTGCATGGTGGAACGTTAGCTGGCTGTTCCGCTACCCAGATTGATTTACGAGAATAAATTTTACATTTCCTGTGATGAAGTATTTATCTAATATATATGCCAAATTTGTCCTTCAATTTCCATTTAGGCAAAGAACTGTACAAATATTTCCACACTGTTTGGGGTGAGCAGTATGTATTAACATACTGTACAGTGTGTGTGTGTGTGTGTATGTGTGTGTGTGTGTGTGTCAGATAGCCTGCTAGGACTTCTGAACTGAAATCTGCAGTCCTCAGTAACATTTGAGAATCTTTCTGAAATTGTTTCTCATCATCTCTGAAGTGCTGACACCGTAGGTCATGAAAGCATTGGTAAAATACAGACATAACTATAACAGAAACAGTCTTCTCGGCTCCTACTACATTATTCTTTTGCTTTTTGGCCTAGAGGAGATTACCTAGTTCTTTTGGTCTCTGAAAATCAAAGACCCTAAAAATTGTACAGGTCACTTACAGACCCAAAATTATTATTTGGCTTCCTCACATCTGAAATGTTCATTCAGGATGGTGAAAACCACTAGATCCTAAGATCTTTAGTATGGCAGAGACTGTGTCTTCAGACGTGTTGATATATGGCACAATGGGATCTTGATCTACCTGGAGACTTTTGACACTACTCTATTATAAATATTGAATTAATAACTAATAATAGTCCGGAAGCTATTTTTCTGGCTCTACCCAATATTATAAAGTGCGATAATTTTCTTGTGAAAGGTGCATACATTGTAACAGTTTGTACCTGTGTCTTTGTGCCTTTTCCTTTTCCTTTTGCTCTTGAGCTGTAGTACTTAAAACAATACTTACACAAGCAGCAGAAGAAAGTAAAGGCATTGAAAGGCACAATCTAAGCACACTCTAATCACAGGAAAAGGCTATCAGAACCGGGATATGTGCTCATGCAAATGAAGGGATGTGACCATACCTGTAGCTGCTTCATCTGACGCAGTTGCAGCCGAAGGTCTGACACAGTGCATCTCATATCATGTAGGCTGACTTGCATTGCTGGGGAGCCAACTGGTGCAGGGTGATTGGTGATAGTAGTCAAGTCAGTAGTTGCTAATGAATTCTTTCCACCAGACACGTGAGCAGCTCCTGCAAGTAATGCCAGCAAAACTCTTTAGTTTACGAAAAGTGAAGGTCCAGCTGCATTTTCCTCCCCACTGCGAGCACAGCAGATGCAGCTCGTATCTTAAATGGATGAAGATAGCTAATTTCAGACTTCAGTGCTCATTATCTATCAGGTGGCTGTGATTTCTGCAGCCAATACACAACTTTGCAGTGAGATATCTTAGAGCCTAACTGTGTTGCAACTTCAGCCATGTCAGAGGATCTGGTTACCCCAGTCTGGTTACTACATGGTTCCATTTTGTAGAATGGATGTGAGATTAACTGTAACTGCAAGTCATGCTGACCACCCACTGGGCCATTCCCTACCAAACAGAACTGTGCTGGATCCAGGTTTGGAGATAGCTGTGCTCTAACTGGGCCCTCCCAGCACAGCTAAAATTGTAGTGTAGGGTTAGGCAGGCCATTTGTCTAGTTTAAGCCTTAAGTCCTTGTTTTAAAATATAATTTTGTCCTCTGTCCGGTACAGAAATAAAACCAGAAATGGTTTTGTGTAGTATCATGAATGGGCAATGCCACTAGAAGAGTTCGCTGCTCTGCCCTCCAGCATGACCACGTGAGGTCATGCTGCAGGGGATGAGTCAGCATGCTCTTCAAAATGGCATCCTTCATGCAGCGTGACCGTGCATGAAAGGTCATGCTGATGGGGGTGGGGGACCCATGCAATTCCAGGAAGTATCAGGGTATCCAGCATTTCGGGATGTGGAAATGGCCACCCTATGTCAGGGCCATCTGAGACTGACTTGATCAGTACACACAAAGATCCTGCACTACCTATTTGTTGACTGTTTAGCTTGGGAAAGAGATTTAACCAAGCACACAGGTGTGTGGAAAACGAGCACAGGAAAAGATCCTCATGGGCTACTCAATGAGCAGTTGCACGTTCCCAGCTAGTGACTCCACAGGCTTATTCTTCAAAAGTATCAAGTGAGTAACCACCATATTCCCAAACCAGAAATAAAATGGTAGCACAACAGGCACTATCCAACTGTATGCTGCCACCATTAATCTGCCCATCCCCTCATCTGTGATTGCCATCTCTACACAGAACTGCATTTAAAGCCAGCACTGGTTGTGCAGGACTCTACAAATGATTTTCAAAACATCACAAAAAGTTGCGAAACCATGTTCTTAACAAGACATTATTCTCTGATCAAGCATCAAAGTTAGGCCAGTTCTTTTTACATGCATAGTAGTTTTCTTTATGTAATACAATCAAATCCGAAATCAGCGGCCAGTATTCACATTACATCTGCATTTTGGCATTTCTCACTTTTAAACTGTCGTCTTAGTGTGTTTTTTCCTCCTGAAACAGGCAGACAGAGACGGTAAGCAGGACCTGCCTCATTTTTTGAATAACTCCACAGTATTACGTTGCCTTGCACACCCCACTGGTCACAAGGGGAAGTAAGAGGACAGTACATCTGCAGGTTTCCTGTCTGTTATACATCTGACACTCCCATTCCTCCTCACGCCAACCCCCTGCTCCACTCTCAGGAAAAACTACAGGCTGCATAAACTGAAAGCAACTTGTCAGTGAAGGTGAGAATCCTTCCTGTGCATAGTAGCAAAGGTTACTATTTGCTCCACCCACGCCCTGCTCCATGAGGACTTTCATGAAACCGAACTAAAGCTAGAATTGCAAGCTTTTCTTTGCTTGTTAAGGGTAAAGCCTCAGTCTAGAGAGGGACACTGCACACCACACCCACTGCATGAAAATGAACCACACAGACTTATATTTGCACCCAGTCCACTGATCATTAGTTGGTCTCGTCAACTAGCAAAGAATACGATACAGCACAGCCTGCTACAAACATGTTGTTCCTTTGGCAACAGGTGCGTGTGCCTTATCATATTTCCTTAAACCCTCCCCACACGGAAGATGTTTGAGAAAAAGGCAAACTGTCCATTTTCAGATGTGTGTCTTTGTTTTCATTTAAAAAGAGGCTGGGGGGGGGTTGTAAAAATAATATTTATAGGTTTATTTAAATATGTAAAATCAACAAAGCAGAAAATCCTGTCCATAAAAGCATATGCATAATGGACTGCACCCATGCAGTACACTGCTGTACCATACCATCGACTTCCTGCTACATGAACAGCCAAAAGGCCATTCTAACCCATGGCTTGAAGCTGTAATACTATACCTTACTTCAACACACTGCAGTTAGATCTTACATAACACCATCTTCATTTCATCGCTGAGCAATCTATCACATATTTTGCTACACTTCAGCATCATTCGATACTCTCTTACCTTCTAAGGAGCTCCTTTACAAACTGCAATGCTTGAGAAATAAGCAGCCTTTGTGTTTCTTGCTATCCTGTTCACATTTCACACTGCGGTCAAATACACATCGGTACTTAGTTATGTATCTCCCAATAGGTATGATGCAGCTTTCTTTGTAGGGACAGCTCACTTTCTCCATCCCACATGCACCATTTTTTGTGTGTGCGCATTTTTTAAGAAGAATATTAAATTCACAGACAATACAGACAGGATCCCCAAAAGGTTCTGAAAGCTGTTCACTAACAGTTCAGATTGTTCACCACAATCCTGGGCTTTTTATTTTTTTAAAAAACCTCTACCCTTTTAATCTCTGCCCCAAGCAATGGCTCTCACAGTTCAGTCACCAAACCAGTGATCAGACAGGCAGGGGTATGCCTCAAATCCATAAGCACTCCTGAAAATCTGGCCCTAAACCAGTATGTATACCTTCCTCACTTCCCTGTCCTCCTTGTAACTAGAGCTGGATTGTAATCCGCTTCTCTAAAAGACAAGTGCTCATCCCCTGACCAACCTAATTTCTCTCTCTCCCTTCCTGCCACCTGGCTGCCATTCCCTCTCACAGGTAGGTCTTCTTGTTTTCTGGTGTGCCACTCCAACTAGTGCCATGAGCCGGCACTAGCTGCCCGTTAGCCATGGTACCCATTGCTTTCTCAAGAACTACAGGGAAGCACTTGGAACATGAAATATTAGTATAGGGCGGGCTCCCAGCAACCATGGGAGCACTCTGGTGATCAGTAATAGGTTTCCACACATTGATATTTCATCAGAAAGGAAGAAGGCGGCAGCTGAGTGAGAAGATACTTGGTATGGGGAGTGTAGTTCCCTCTCTTGGAAGCAGGCCTAGGCTATAAACTGGTGATTAGAAGGCAAGAGGGAAAAGACATTTAATACAAAATATACTTTGCACTTCTATAGCGTTGTGTATTGAAAACCTCCAAGAATTTTACAAAAGTTAGTGAACAAAGCTGAATAGCAGCAACCCCATTTCCAGGCCAGGGCACAGAGAGGTGAATTATCTGTAACACACACAGGATCAGATAGGTGGTCTGTGGCTGTGCACGGAATAGGACCCAGACTTTCTAACTCACAGCCCTTTGCTATAGTCACAAAACCATCATTCTCCTTCCATTTTACTATCCTTCAGAACACATTTATTTATCTAACCAAGCCACTAAAGGAGGTTTGGATTTGATCCAGGCGAGTCCAAAGAGAAAGATAAGGCCAAATACAAAGATTTTTTGAACTGGGTTGCCCATCCACTCATTAAAAACAACCCTCTTGGATTCAAATATCACAAGGGAATACAGTGTCACAATCATTCTAATCTCACAAATACTGGAATAGAGTCACCAAACAAAATAAGAACATTCAAAGTTAAAGCTGCAACTTCTTCACTAACAAGCTGTTAGTGTTTGTAACAAGCTTCCTCACTAACTAACCCTTGATTTTGAAGGGTTCTCTAAAGAGCAAATCATTTTACATATATACGTGTGACTTTGCCTGAGCCAACCGGTGTGCATTAAGCATCATGTTTCATTTGCAAGAGTCAACAGAGCTCAAAGCCTGGCATGGTCCACTTTCAACAGGTGTATCCACGAGAGAACATGTTGAAGACATATCTCATTATATGAGGAATTCACAAAGGGCATCTCCAGTGAAATGCACAACCCACCAACAGAGATGGATTAAGACAAGTTCAAACAAAAACACTGTGTGCATTATGGTCCATCCCCCTCAATAAACAACAACTTCTTGAAGTACAGAAAGAAATACATTCCACCTCCTTTTAGGAAATTCCCAAGGCCCCTTCCTCCCACCCTTCCAGGGAAATAGGCAAGTGGGATTGTCCCTGTGGTTCTTTAGCAATCTACGCCTTCTCTATCCCAGCCACTTGAAAAGAAAAATGGGAGGGAAAGAGTGAGGGTGGGTGGGTGTTTGTTGGTGTGTGTATGTCTGGAAGAGATATAAAATCAATAGACAGAATATTTCTAATATGCTTTCTATTTCGAATAGTCTAATTTCTCTTGGCTTTTGGGGGTGGAAGTGGTTTACAGGAACATAGTTATGGGATTCCTATACATGTAGGTGGGGATTGCACAACTAAATTTTGTGGAAGATCACTTATTTTTTAACTCTTTTCTGCAGTTTATTATCATTTCTGTGATGTATGCAACAGAGTTCTTTCACTTTCAACAGGTGAAAAAAATAGAGTTGAGTCTAAAGGAAAAAACCACAATAAGCAGACTTTATAACTGCAACAGTCTCGTGTTATTTATTTATTTTTTCAAGCTAAAGGACCCAAAATGTTAGCAAACTAAAAGGATACTGCATATAACTTTTTGGTTTTCATGAAATACCATATTCGAGATAACAATATTAAAGCACGGACAGGTACCTATATGTACAATTTAGAAGGTTTGAGTTTGTTTCTAATCAGCCTCTCTCATATTATTTCTGCCTGATCAAAGTCTCCTGTCATCAGGATATGTGATGTATAATATAATGTTGTACTATATTTCTGATTCACTTTTTATCTTCCACAGCTGTTTCTTTGTTAAGGATAGGAAGCAATTCACATTTCTGCTTACCAGTGCTCTACAAGGGATTGTTCAATCAATGTCTTTCTATAGCTCTGTCTTAAAGTGGTATTTGAAATTACTAAAGATAATAGTTATGTATGCCATAGTTACGTGGAAGTGTATATTTTAAGAGGCTATAGCCTAATGGCCATACCTAATGCATGTCAGACCAACAGAGTCAACAAAACTGGTTTTGTATGGTGAAGGTATGTTAAAATTAAAATATGTTTATTTTTCTCCAAAGACATTATTTAGCAAAACTTGACAACCTGAGCAGAGCTATAAAGGAAATAGGAGCTCTAATTATCCACATGCCTTGGAACATGTAATGCCTTAAAGAGGCAGAGTAAAGTTTTCATATATCATCATAATTTATAACTCAGTAACTAAGCAAAGCTTTTTTGGGGTAGAGTGTATTTTACATACCCTTTTATTTAAGGGGTCCCTCTCTCTTTATTACTCTCCCAAGCCAGTCTGATTTTATTTAAGATAATAGGAATTGGAAGTTGGGCTTAGGTAGCAACCTCACTTCTGGGTGACCTGCATAAATCTGAACTCTGACCTAGGGGGATGGCAGGGGTCATGATCTCCATCCCTCAACAGTGCTGTAGAAAAGGTTCATGTGCATTAGTAAAGGCACAGGGACAGCCAGAAGACCTAAAAGGTACATAGTGCTATTACAACAATGCAGTACAAAGATGGGCAGATTTCAAGTTTCCAGTTATTATAAATGCTGTTAGTGTGCATGTGGTATGTTAGAAACAGAAACCTTTCAAATTGTTCAAAATATATGATACACCAATCTAGGGGAATGGGCACAGGAGAGATTCAGTCATAAGACCGGTTTATGTGGTCTTGGGAACACCTCCCTACATCAGTTTCACCATCAGGAAAAAGAGAATAAATAATACTTGCTATGGCTACCTAGTACAGGCATTGTGAATGTTAATTAGTTATTGTTTTTACCGTGCATTGTATTTGACAGGATCTATGTGACTGCAAAATATCATCTATTTTTATCATACAGTGACAATGAACTGTGGAAGAGAATAGGAATGTTATTGAATATGATCCTGTTGCAGCTTCCTAGAAAGACAGATTATTTTTCTGTAAGTTGCCTAAAAGTACTGAACAGTCATTTTTTTCTTTGCAAACTGTACTGTTTTTATACCAAAGAACACTGTCCTACCTACTTAGGGCAAGATCCTGACTTCAGTGGGGTTCCATGCAGGCTCAAGGGTTCTAGCACTGGGCTCTGAAACTGTTTTCTGCTGCATATGTTCAATATTTTCTAGTTCTGGTCTGTTTTTCTATTGGCCATGTTCACTGCAATTCTAGGGAAAGGGAATTCTTGGAGCTGAATTAACATTACCACTGGAATGGCTGGTGAGTGGTATAATCAATTTGCTAATAAACTGTAAGATTGGCAACCTGTATTTCATGTCAGAGCAGAGACCTCTTAGCTGGAACAGTGTTGACTAGAAATTACAGAACTGCTTCTGCTTGCGTTCAATCCACAGCAACAGACACACACACAGGCCCAGAAAGAGACAAATGAATGAGTGCCGCTGAAGACTGCCATAACAACTGACACTTCTGTAAATAATTTTAAAAGCTGTAGTTGCATGGGTGCTTATGTTAGCTGGCATGTTCTTTTGTAATGTCCTTATACTACCCCGCAAAGTTGCCCAAAACGGTGACTCTAAATATGACTTAATCCTGACATATGCTGAGTAACCTCAAATCTTATTGGCTTCATAGGGACTGACGACTACCCAACACATTGTAGAAGGATGCCAGCAGTTAGTAACTGATCAATGTGGCTTAATAGGAGAAAATGCTATCTCGCTGACTGCTACGTTTCTTAGAACCATTATATCTATAGCATCTTATTGCCAAACTACCCTTATAGAAAAATCCTAAAAAATTTAATAGCGATGAAATCTATAGGGTTCTTTAGAAATGTAACAGGGGTCTGTAGCGAATGACTAAAAATCTATAGAATTTAATTTACAATTATACCTTGTCTGTAGGGCTGGTTTGTTTGCTTTAAATACCAATCAATACAATTCTACATCAGGGCTAGAATTATCTACTTAATTCTACAGGAATGTTTAAACATCCTACAGAAAGGTTGTAATTCTCTATTAAATTATATAGAACATTTCCACAATGGATAAAAATATTTTTTTCTTTTACTAGTTGACAATTTGGATAGATAAAAAGGTATTCAATAAGATTTTAAAACATCTCAATATGCATAAATAGAGTTTTCATAAGATTCAACTTTTTTTTCCAGCCATGAGGGACTGAAGCAATTTTTAAAAATAATGTAAGCAAGATGCTAATACCCTCATATGACTCAGAGATATATTCATAGGCAAGTTCCTGTGTCTTAATCCTGATTTGCCTATGGCTATATCTCAACTCTGCAGAGGATGGGCCCAGCAGAGCACATGCAATCATATTCTTAATATCTGCACAGTCTGCTGCAAGTGCTATGGGATTTTGGTACCTCACATAAGAAGAGCTTTTCTTGGGTGGAGTTTGTGAAGATACCACTATTCCCCCCCCCCCCCCCGACCCCCCCCCATACAAGTCCGGATTGGGGATATGCATTATAGGAGATATACATAGGCAGTGAAATTCACCCCTTTTCAGAGAACCAGCAAAGGGCTATGCCTTACCTAAACCTTGTGCTGACTCCCTGAACATTTCATTTTGAAATAAAAATAAATCCTGCCCCTTTAGAGTAACCATTGGAAAAAATGGAACTGATTGGTTCTCATAGCCTTTGCCTAAAGCCTTGCTTCTGACACTACCGTTATAGTTGCATTAGCATTCCCATAAGATGCTAATATCTACAGGACTGAGTTACGGGGTAGGATTTGTGTATTCTGTACAATTAAAAAAGAATGGTCTTACCTGCACTGTCAATATTGCTCTTACTGGACATGGTTTTCACCATCTTCTCACTAAAGAAAGAAAGAAAGAAAGAAAGAAAGAAAGAAAGAAAGAAAGAAAAGTCAGCTTTAAAATTTCCAAAATGGATTTTGTTTTTGCAAATAGCTACTTAAGCAACTTTCAAGGTCTAGCTTTACTGTAGATTTGCAGAGAGGTTTATCATAACTAAATAAAAATTACCTTGTTGACCATACAAACTGGGTTTTTGTTGTTGCAGTTGTCAGGGTGATTTTTTTTTTAATTCAAATTGTGGGTGGATTGTGTTTTTTTTTTTCAAAATAAGCTTTTAAATACTGGTTAAGCAAAGGGGTACATTTCCAGCACTAAGCACAGAGATTTGACCGTATTATTTCTATTAGCATCAACAAGAACAATGCAGTTAAATCTCCATTCATTGGCTAGAATACTTTTCCCACTCTGCCGAACAACCCAGCTCTTATCAAAAGTGATAAAAAAGTTTTAAAACGTTGAGCATTTGGTCTTCTATTACATTAACAGTTTAATTTTGCTAATTGATCATTAACAATAATTACAGAGAAACAGATTTAATGAATTCTTCTTTATTTTATATTTATTTATTTTTTTTTACCTAGAAGCATCTTTGCTATTACTTGTATTTGGCCCTTTAAAAAGCGCAGACTGAACAAGACCAGTTAAACTGGCAATCTGTTTCTCCATGGCTTGCATCCTCTCTCTGTAAGACAAGAGAATCATTTGTTAAAGCCAGATATATCTGCTTTCAGACTCATTTTTCTAGATGAATGATTATCACAGGATTGGAAGGATGTTTGTGCAAAGGCTCGTGGGTATCAATTTGCATACACCTTGTTAAAAAGGCTGGCCACATCCTGGTTTTAGACAAAGTGTCATATGATAACAAACAGACAATACAAAGACATCTGCCTGGGATAAAAAACAGATGATAAAACGTATAAATTTAATATAGTGATCTCATGAAAAAGGCACTCAGCTCGTCAACTAATACCTCCTGGAAACTATTGAAAATCGACCTCCCCAGAAACAATTCTGCAGTTATCCATATATTTTCTTGTGTTTTGTAAATCTCTATTGGGACTAGAATTTTACCTGAGTATAAGGACTATAGGATTAAGGACTTCAAGATCCTTGTTAGTATTTTAACTATGCAGAAAACCAGAATCTTTGTTCAGAAGCATTTAATCTGCTACAGCTGCCTGCTTCCCACCCAAAATCAGAATCCTTTGCATTTACAGCTGACTGCTGTGGAAATGATTGCAATGTCAAACACAGGCATAGGACTTCAGGTAAAGCAAGGAGACATTAACTCTGAAATAAAGACATCCCATTATTTTGCAAATGTCCTACGTAATTTTGAAAGGAGGTGAAAAGAAATAGAGAACAAATATGGTACATAAGAGCTATCTGCAATATTTTCCTTGATGTGCCGGTCTGTATTAAACAACAAGGACCACATTTTTGGATGGGGAAGCTGGAGGTACGCAATCATGTACATATATTTGCACTTGTATTTAACATGAGTGTACATACAAATCAGGAAAATGCCCATGCAACCAGCTCAACAGGTTCCAACATAGCCATTTGCACACACAGTCCCTTGATTTTCACCTGTTGTTATGGCAACTGCCTGCCTGTAGACACATAATAGTGTATGGCTTCAAGTCTGCCTTCCTGAAAATTTGATCCTAAATATTTAATATATTTAATTTTTTACACATGTATAACATGTGGTATGACATTATATTTTTATCTTTACTTCCCTAGGGACATCAGTGGGAAATCAGACTAATGCCATTCCAGAACATGCTAAAAATCATCCAAAATACAAGATGATCTGTAACAAACACTCTTAAAGATGAGTGGCTGGATACATCAATGGCAAACATACTGCTTTGCAGAAGATTTTCACGAGAGAAATTGGGATGTTCATACTCTGAGCCATTGTAAACTAAATGGTCAGGGGGACACATTAAGAGTTGGGTTTTTACTACATTACCACATCCCCACATGCCATCTTACAAGCGAGCTAGGCATATAGCAGTGCCTGCTCCCAGTACCAGGTCCCAGTACCAGGTTCAGGTTGGCTCTGTAAAGAATACTAGTTGGTATGGGAAAGTCAAGCATGGGTGTCAATAAATGGTTGAAGCTAAATGAAGTGATGGAAAGGATGCCACCACCTTGACATTAGTCAGCAGGGGTCGCCTCACACCTACTCTGAAATGAAATTCCACTTTGCTGGGAAGCAATGAGCTGTGAGAGATTCTGCATCTCTGAAGCATCCACAAGATGATGTAAAGGAAACAGGACACTCGAAACATCTGTGATAGATAAGATCCTTACTGAAGGCTAAGCAGATACAAAGGAGAAGAGGGCTCAATCAGCCAGCATCAAGAGGTAGGGTACGTCTTCACTACCCGCTGAATCGGCGGGTAGCCATCGATCTTCTGGCGATCGATTTCTCGTCTCTTATGGAGATGCGAGAAATCGATCGCTCGTGGCGCCCCCGTCTGCCGCCGCCATGAGGACGGACGGTAAGTCGGCTGCAGATACGCAAACTTCAGCTACGTGATTCACGTAGCTGAAGTTGCGTATCTGCAGTCGATCCCCCCCCCCCCCCCCCCAGTGAGGACCAGCCCATAAACTCTGGTGTGCCCGGTCATTGCTTTAACCCTGTGGCGGGGTGACCACCCGCCCCCTACCAGAAGGGGCTTGGAAAAGCCCCAAAAGGGGTTTGAAGCTGGAAGCCTGCAAACTCCCAGGCTGATTGGGAGTTAGGCTCAGCTGTGTGGCCACGCCCCAAACACTCCCAGCCAGAGTATAAAGGCTGGGAGGCAGAGAGGCAAGAGAAACAGTCTCCTCTGCATTCAGAGGGAGACAGGCCTGACTGTAGGAGCTGAAGCCAGGTACCTGGGTTAGGGCAGAGCTGGGGCAGGGCAGAAGGAGCTGTGTGGGCTCTAGCCACGAGCCCCAGGCCTCCGGGCCTGATACAAGGTCCGACCCAGAACTACCAGGGTTTCAGGGGGCAGCCTGGGGCTGGAGATAGCAGCAGCAGGCCAACCCTCCTTGCCTGTGATGAGAAGCCATGATACTGCAGTCCGCCCCAGTGAGCAGGGGCAAGTGGTGACTGGCAGTGGCACACACTGAGGCGAGGTGGGGATAGGGGGTAGAGGGTTCCCCTGGGGAGGGGAGACCCTCACACCAAAGAGGGTACTGCAGGGGTGCAGCACCCACAGCTGGAGGGCACCGGGGTCCAGGAGGGCCACGGTGCCAGCAAAGGAGCGGGGCATCAACCTGCAGAGGGCTCTGGCCGCTGAAGGAGCTAATTCCCCAGACAACCAGCGGGAGGCGCCGCGGGGGTGAGTGTCGGCCCTGTTACAAAAACCCACACATGCGCCTTTCGTTTTCAAGCAGAAAGGCCACTTTCAGCGCACCCTAAAATGTTAATGAATCTGACCTGATTTATTTTAAATTAAGAAATATGTTGAGTCATTTCTGTTTCCATTATTATTGATTTCAGAACTAAGAAAAGTGCTTTGGACGACAGTAACCTTTGAAACCATCTAGTGGAACAGAAAGCAAGCACTACATGTCTGAGGTAAAACTATTCTAACTAACTTTAAGGCAGTGTTCCTGTCACTTAATAATGAAAGCAGGTTTTCAGGTTATCACCAAAAAGTCTTTCTGGATCCAAACTGAACTGGAAGAAGACTATGTGCTTTACTAACATATAAATAACACTGTCTTTCCATTTCACACTTGACAATCTGGAAACAATTTTATTGTTCAAATTAAATTATGTCAATACAAAACTGATAACGAAAGATTACGAAAATACATTTTTATGAGAGAGGAGGCAGGCTGAGAAGTAGAAGATGATGAGGAATCAACTTGTGCAACTAAACCAATAGCCCATGTTATCATCACATGGTAAGAACATTAAGGATGCCAAAGAATGCTACATACAGTCCAGAACTCTTTATTTTGCAAAAGACCAGGCAGGATTTTTTTAAATGGTTCCATCCTCAAGTCCATTATTTATTATGGTCATCTAAGCCAAAAATGTCAAAAGTAGGTGCTTAAAATTAACCATCTAAAGTCATCACAATAAAATTAGCCTTATTTTCAGAGAACTCACAGCTCTCACTGACGTTAGCGAAAGCTACAGGACCGTTGAAGATCAGACTACTTTTATTATGATGCTGAATACGAAGTGCCCGAGTTTGATAATTTTTCCTTTAAACATTAAATTCTTGGAATGAAAGATTGCCATCAGACCTTGTCACAGGATGTATATAAACATTATGACAGCAGGGTCTAAACAGACCAGATGATCTATAGCCAGTGATGCCTGTGACTCTGCAAAACCAGCTATGGTCTGAAGAAGAAGAAGAAGAATATTCTTTGATATCCTCTTTTCCCCTCCTGCCTCCTACAGAGGGAATGTGCTGGCAAACTTTCCTCCCTGAGTCAGAGGGGGGTTAGAAATAATGTGCTATTGAGGCCCCAATGGCAGGTTGGGATTCAAAAAAACCCCAGGAGAGGAGGAAAGAAGCATGTGTTGCACCGGAGCAGGAAGAAGAATGTGCTGCCACAGCCTTCCTGAGGACCCCTCCAACCATCTTAGCATGAAGGAAGAATGTGCCCTCATCACCCCATGTCCCAAGATTAACCTCCATCTCCCCTGCAGCAAGCGGGAAGGGGAGGGTTACTTGTTTTCCAGTGTTACCAAAGCAACTTCACATTTTGACTGTACAAGAATAAAAAGGAACTTGCTTGCATTGTTTGGTATTTTTTCCATGGGAACACCAGGAGAGCCAGTTGTGTGAGGAGATGGGCAGGGCAAAGACTGAACATATGCCCAGTTCCAACAGCTTTCTCAATCATACTTGACACCTCCTGCACAAGCAGCGTGATGACTCAGCAAAGTAAAGTACTGCTGGACAAACTCCTCAGTTTTATTCTTCAGGCAGGCAGTTTATAATTCACTTCCTAGCCAGCTGTTCAGAAAACAAGAGTGTCATGGCCTCACCAATCTCACACTCTGAGAGAAGAACAACTAAACCAAATCCTTGTTCTTCTGGAGCCCAATCATTAACAGCTCTGAGGCTTTAGATTCTATCATTAGGTTTATTTCTTGCGATTCAATTGATCTTTGTGTGGAACATGTCATCCCCTGTATTGTAACGGGTTGCGGGTTATTCTGTGCTGGGCACTACACTCTGCTACACTGATATTCTTTTCCCACAGGGATATAGCCAAGCATTACTTGCTTTTCCCTTCCCTTTCCTGGGGGTATCTTTTATGTTCATACTATAGAGGAGCTGCTTCATGCCCGGTACAGGCACAAACTAGAAATTCAATCATGCAATCATTCATTTATGTTCATCACCTACCCTAGGCTATGTGTGCACACCACCTTGAATACTTATATTCAAATGGCTCTTCAGAGAACACCCCAGAAGATACTTAACATGTTACCACAGAGTAGGTTTTTTCAATGTGATGACATTTTATGTTTAAACCAAGGTACAGATTCTATATGATTCACCAGGGACAAAGTCAGATACAGGCAAAGACGTATTTCTTCCTATTTAACCATGGGAGAAGAATATATGTTAACAATTTTAATATCATAAAAATAGGCTGGTAATTTTTATATGAACTGCTGTGGGAGAACTTTGCATTTCTCAGTCCCCAATTAGGAGTAGTATTGACCTCACCTGAACCCTCTTCAGCAGGCAAGGTGGCTGGGATGCAGGAACTCCAGGCAGAGTGTAAAACAAAGTGTAATGGGAATACTCTGCTTGCTGTCCCCAAGTAAAAGGATGTTTACAATTAAAGAGATGTTTGATTTCCTGCATACATTATCATACATCTCAATCATCTTATAATAAAATCAGAATCAACCTCTCTCACCTACACACTAAATTAAAAGGAATACTTTTAAACATTACGGAGTGCAATAATCTTTGCCAATTCTTTTACATGAGCAATTATCCCACATCAGCTATAGGAAGTGGAATGGCTTATCTTGGCCACATTCCTCAAATAGCAGGTGCCATTCCCCTATACAAATCATCTGGGTACGGCCACTTGGCTTTGCTTTCACTGGATGAACTGCATGCAGAGAAACTATATGTGATTCTGCCTATCCACAGAGAGATATCACTGATAGCATTCTTTCTGGAGAAATCCAGGATACAAATTAGCACATGCCTTTTAAATGGGTGCAGCATGAACTGCCTTTTATAGTTAGCCAACTCTACTGGCAAGTATGGGGACAGGGCTGCGGTCACTACATCATCTCACTTTTCTTGGAGAGGCTAGCACTAACAAGTGTTGATAGCATAGAGTAGCAATTCTGCTCTCCACCCTACAGTCTCTGTGCAGGAATCTAAGGTAGAGAGAAAACTTCTTGGAAAAAGCTTGCTTAAAATTAGCCACTCTACTACATTTGATTGCAAAGTGTAAGACAAGGAAAGACCCGCAGGATGTAAATAGGACTGGTCAATTATCTCAGGTCGATTTTGTCCAAAGTTATCCTGTAGCTAGAGAGTCAACTGGCTAAAGGGTTGGGGGATGGGGCGAGTTTGCAAGATCTTTAGGCCACATCACTGTAATACTTCCTCATAAACACATTCCTTTTTGCATTAGTGATGGGGCTCCCAGTGTTCACAACTGCGCTGAGGATAAATTCGATGAACAGCTTTTCTGGTTCACGGCTGGGTCTGCCCATCCTCCGTTGTGTCATCCAAAAGAGTGGCTTTATGATGGGAACAACATCCAATATGGCCTTGGATAAGGCTATCATATTTAGCTTACTATCTAAACACAAGCTTCAAGACGTGAAATATGACTGCAGTAACGAAGAGAACCACTAGCTACTGCTTTTTTTTTTCACTTGGCATTAACCTCCATCAGGATTCTTAGGTGGCATAAAAAGGCGAAGGCAAAAATATGAGTTCAGAAAAAGTTTAATAAACCTCAGAAAACTATTTTTATTGCAGGGAAAATGTGCTGCACAATTAAATTGGCATCTCAGTATCTGATGTTAGTTGAGTAACAGCGCTGATTATTTATATAGTAATATTAAATATACTGGAATTTTACAACACTTAAGTGTTGTTTTATAAGCAAATAAATAATAATGCCATTTAATCAAATTAATTCAGACTGTTGAAAAAATCAACTTCACTTCCAATCTCTCATGATTCGTACATCTACCCTTTCTACAATAACCTCCAGAGCTAGCCACCATGAACCAGACAAATGGGCCACCCAAAAATTATATGAAGCAAATCATCTTTAAAATTGTACATGGCCACTCACTAACAAAGTAAATTATTCTTCTGAGCCTCAGATTTAAGGGCTCATGATTCCTTAAAGATAAAACAGTTCAATCTGTTACAGTGTTTCCATTACAATCAACATGGTAGGGACTTTTAATATCTTTTTGCATAAGAAAGTTCAGACATTTTAATTTTTTAATTTCCTGGTGACACAAACTTTTTTTGCATCATCGTAAAGCAGAGTTTGTCACACAATTGTTTTGACAAATGAATTAGTCCAAGAATGAATTAGGTGCTCAGGTACCATGGAAGGAGATAGAAATAGCAGCGAGGAAATAAACAGAAGGAAGAGAATGATCTACAGCAAGCCAAACATTAAACCCCAAACATTAACCTTGACAAATGTGTTAGTTAGGAGATTGATTTTCACAGCATGTAATCAACATGTGAAACTCCAAAGGGGGAAGATGGGAAATATCTTTGAATACCTTTTCTTGGCCCCAATTCCATCCTTGCTGACATCAAAGTCCCAAAAGCAAATGCCCCATTGTCTTCAGCAAAAGCAGGATATGGTTATCAGAGGTCAAACACACACAACTTCCAAACATGCTAGTATAGCACCAGTTTCTTTCTACCTGCTCATTTGATCCCAGGAAACATAATAATTCAGGGAGAATTGCAGGGGAAAGAGATTTAGTCAAAATTATGTCCACTTAAATTTCTTTTCTGCATTTATGTTTAATTAATACATTTTGTCTGGGCAAGAAAGAGCTTAGGATAACACTACTTCAAGGTAAGTTCTAAGAATAGGCAGTGCAAATCACACTTTTTTCTTTCTAACACAAATAAGATCATGACTGTATTAATAGCAGCTCTTAGCTGGCTGGATTGAGGTTTGCAGAGGCCTCAGACCACTTCTAGTCATTGTAAAGGGGTCTGTTAACTGCGAAATATCTACATAAAAGATGATGAGACCACTGAGACCTCCACTGCCTGGCCCCTTAGGAACTGTTTATAGGTGTGCAAAGTGAATGTAAAATGCTACCATTCGGATTTGGCGAGGCTTGCATAGGTCTCAATGAGCACACAAAATACATGGCAGTGCAGAATCTGATCCTCCAGATGGATTCAGTCCTCAGGTCCCCAACCACTGAAGTTAGGGTTGCCAACTTTTTGACTGAAGAAAACCGAACACCCTTGCCCCACCCACTCATTTGCTCATTTTCACTAGGCTGGGGTAGGGGGTTGGAGTGCGTGAGGGGTTCTGCCTGGAGGTGCGGGCTGAGGCTGGGATGGGGCGGAGGATGATGGATTTGGGGTGTAGGAGGAGGCTCCAGGCTGAGGCTGAGGGGTTTGGAGTGTGGGAGGGAGCTCCAGGCAATGGCAGGGGGGTTGTGGTGTGGGAAGGAATATGGGGTGCGGGCTCCGGGAGGGAGTTTTTGTGCCGGGGTGGGCAAGGGCTCAGGGCTGGGGCAGGGAGTTGGTAGCAGGTTCATAGTGTGGGCTCTGGCCGGTGCTTACCTCAGGCAGCTCCCAAAAGTGGCCAGCAAGTCCTGCTGCCTCCTAAGTGCTCGGGCGGCTGGGAGTCTCCATGCACTGGCTCCGTCTGCAGGCACCATCCCCGCAACTCCCATTGGCTGCAGTTCCCAGCCAATGGGTGCCGTGGAGCCGGCGCTCAGGGCTGTGCCTGTGCTGCAGGCAGGGGCCAAGCATGGAGACCCCCCGGCCGTCTCAGTGCTTAGGAGCCAGCGGGACATGCCCGGCCACTTCAGGAGCCGCATGGAGCCCACCGCTGCGGCCATCTGGACTTCTAATGGCCCAGTCAGCTGTGCTGACCAGAGCAACCAGGGTCCCGTTTTGACTAGGTGTTCTGGTCAAAACCAGACCCCTGGAAACTCTGGAACTTGGAAACCTGAAGTCCAGCTGACTTCAATTGTTCTTGCTTATGTGGGTGAAAGTCACGTCCATGCAGAGGGCTGGCATGATACCTGTGCATCACTTAAGTCCTACATAAACCCTCACCAAAGGGCTTATGTAGGATTTAAGCGCTGTGTAAGCCTGTGAATTTTGCCACATGTGACTCTGGCGTGGTCTACACTGGGGGAAGAGGGGAGAGCTAAATCGGTTTAAATTACACAACTTCAGCTACGAAAATAGCCTAGCTGAAGTCGATGTACTTAGAGTTACTTATCCTGGTGTCTTCATTGCAGTAGGTCAATTGTTGATGCTCCCCCGTCTACTCCGCCTACGCTTCTCACTCCAGTGGAGTACGGGAGTCGGAGGGAGAGCGCTCAGCGATCAAGTTATCACGCCTTCGCAAGACACGATAAATCAACCCCCGCTGGATCAATGGCTCTGGAGGTAAGCAAAGACATGCCCTAAGGGCTGAAGTACCAGGCCTCTTATTTTATTTTCTCATTTGATCGTGACTGTGCTGTTGATAAAACAAGTGGGGCTTAGACACCTTCTAATGAGACTATAGCTGTGCCACTTTTCATCGCCAGATATAAAGATGCTTCATCGCTTCGATTATAATTCTTACCTGTCATATGACTGTTTATAACGGAGCTGTAAAAATTCAGCTGAAGCTGAATAGAATTCAGCATCCTCAGCCAGGAGGCATTTTCTATTATTTATTTCATTTAACACAACTGCAATAAAAACTGGTTTTACTATTTATGAAATTACGGAAGGATTATTTTAAAAAGTCTAAGGCTCTTTATAGTTTATAACTGTAGTGGGGCACTGCCCTGCTCCAGTAAACAGGGGTTAAAGGCGGCATGCAGAGAGCTGCAGCTAGGGAAAGCAGCAAAAAGGCTAACTGGGGAAGCAGCCACAGCTGGAGCCATGCCCCAATCAGGGCCCAGCTGGCCCGTAGAAGAGGGCTATGGGCCAGAAGCTAGAACACTCTCCCTCTAGCTGTAGAAGGAGAAGGAACTGGCTGCCTGAAGGAGGATTCTCTCTCTGGCTGTGGTCAGAGAAGGACCTGGTTGTGGGGGGCTCAGGGACCTGAGATTAGAGCAGGGCTGGGGAAAGGCTAGGGGAGCTGGGGAACTCCCACCAGGCAACTCCCCAGGCCACAAGGCCTTGGTCAAGGCCTAATCAGGTACTGGGGCTGCAGGGGTGCAGCTCAGGGTTAGGCAAAGGCAGCAGGTCCAACCCCCCCTTGCCTATAATGATTGGCTTTTACACTGCAGTCTGCCCCAAGGAAAAGGGGCTTGATGCTGAGTGGCAGTAGCCATAGACTAAGGCAAGGTGGGGATAGAAGGTTGGGGGTTCCCTGGGGAGGGGAGACCCAGAGAATAGGGGCACTGCCAGGGGGCAGTAGCCTAGATGGAGGGGCACCAGGGTCCAGGAGGAACATGGGGGCCAGTGAGACACTGGCCGGCAGAGGGCGCTCCAGAGCTGGTGAAATGTGCTAATTCCTAAACAGCCGGCAGGAGACGCCGCAGGGGTGAGTTGTTGCATCACTACAATAACTCAAAAACATTTCCTAAAGTAACAAAACAAAATAAAACATGAGCACTTTCCAGTGTAATTTTGTTAATAAATAGTGGGCTGAATTTTAAATACACGCATGTATATATTTAGAAATGTTATATGCAAATATTGTATTTATAATTTTAAATGCACTTTAGGGACAACACTCAAATTGCTGATGCAGAATTAGTTGCAAATTCACTAGTGTGTATGTATGTGCGTGTGCACACTTGCATGTGTCGGCAAGCATGCGATTACACTGGGGGTATCCTTAAGTGTCATGCTCCATTGATCCTCTCTTTAGCTAATTACAGTTGGAGGAGACTTATTCTGAGCCTGTAGATAAAGCCCAACCTGGACCCAACGCAGACTGGAGAGTGAGTTATTTTCAGACCTGACCCAAACCCGGTATTTCTGCACAGGTCGAGTTCCTGCCAGACCAGACTCAAACCTGACACTTTAGTTGGGTTCTTTTGGGTTCCTCTTTGGCTACAAAACTACGTAGCAGGGGCACTTAA
Organism: Sternotherus odoratus; assembly: GCA_032164245.1. Taxonomy (NCBI): domain Eukaryota; kingdom Metazoa; phylum Chordata; order Testudines; family Kinosternidae; genus Sternotherus; species Sternotherus odoratus. The sequence continues at coordinate 196,005,093 of JAVMKO010000002.1, read as the reverse complement.
AAGTGATGTGAGGCACTCCTTCACCCCCAGGGCTGAGTCATTAGTTACCTTTCCGAGTCTTTAGCCTTTGAGAGCCTAGCGTTGTCCAGCTAGCCTCCTTCAATTCCCTAAAGAGTTCTATAAAAGTTAGCAGCACAGACAATAGCCAATAATTAGTATAACTATACTGGTATATCTTAGCCAATTGCCAATATAATTATGTTTCTGCTCTAGGGTAGGGTCTATGCCAGCAGAAGTCATCATAAGACCTTTGTGCACATCTGACTTTTAAGAAGACAGGAGAGATCACCATCAAGTGATAACTAACAGATAAGTCATCAATTACGCATTTGTGATGCTGGAAAAAAATCAGCAGAAAGAACATTCTTATTTCAGTTTCTTCAACAGGATGGACTTGCTGATCTCAGCAATGCTCCCCAAAGAGTATATTAAAAACAATCTATTCTGTTTTTATGCAAATTCATGTTTTACAACAGATAAGACAACCGGTGATAAATTCTTCCATTTCCTCACACTAGATGAGAAAAACTCCACACCATAAAGAATAGAACTTGTAATATCAGTGTCATTCTGAACAGGTGTGAAATATATTCCCTCATTAGTATTAGCAGCATAACATTTATTCTTGTAACATGATTTGCTTGTCTGAAAAAAAAATCTGTTAATCATTTTATGTTTTCAAATGACTGAAATGTACACTAATTAATATGATCCTGGATCACCATTAGGAGACAACACTTTTTTGGAAGCAAATTTAGTTCTTTTGATGCATTGGCCCCTTGAAATTTCTTACTGCCCTAATAGTTCCCTAAGGACCACACCCAGTATACTGGGCTCCAGTATGTTAAATGAAGTTATGCACACAGATCAGGACTCTCTCTCATTTACATACCTTACATTCTTGCTCTGTCTTACCTTGTCTCTTTGGGCACCGCAGCTGATCCATAGGCAAACACCTGTTTGTCAGCTGCAGACAAAACTCCCTCGACGATGCCAGGTGAACCCATAGCATTCCGTGCTTTCGTTTCCACAAACATCGGTGCTCCTGGTTCTTTTTTAAAGGACTGGCGACTAGGGGAAGACCTGTCTGGCTGGACAACATGAGGGGGCACATGAGTGTTATGCTGAGTATGAATATCAATCAGTCTCATGTCAGCGACTCTGTGAGGAGAGGCAGGAGGAGTTTTAGGCCCGAGGGTTGGCAAATGGCTGTCAGGGTATTTTCTTGGTTTTTGTCTGTACAATGTTTGCTCCATCATTTCAGGTTGCAGCGAGGGGCTACAGTAAGTGCTTGAGGACCTCATTGAACTGCGATGATAAGCTACAATGTGATCAGGAACGTCAAGAGGATGTCCAGTATGGGGAGCAGCAACACTCATCCTCCCCTCATGATACAGGTAGGGGTCGGCATACAGGCCTTCATTTCGAAAGAGTGCAAGGTTTTTGTTACTCAGGTCCTCATCTGGTTTCACGTCCCTCCTTTCCAAAATGGCACTAGGGCTTGGTGATATGGATCTTGATGCTGACACACTTGAGAGCCTGTCTCTGGGAATTGTTGCATTGCCTGGCCCGCCCATGGGCCTGGCCCCACCATAAGGAATTCTGGATGGAGACGGGGGCATAGAGTGGGGCACAGATGTAATGGGGGATGAGCTTGGAAGTGCATGAGAAGGATGTGTAGCAGATCCTGGCCGGGGAGCATTTGGGCCGTCTCGGCTTATGTAAGCAATTTCTCTCTGCATCTGAAATAAACGAAAATCATGAGACACATCTTTGCTCATTAGCCTACACATCACATTAGCTGCTGCTTAGACACCAACTATAGTGAAAAGAATTTAACTTACATTTCTTTATCATCTATTTAAATAAAATAAACTCTTTTGAAACTACAGCTCCTAATGAAAATATGATCTGCAGAAGGCAGGAAAATTGGCGCACATTAATAGAATATTGGAGAATTTTCTAAATACATTTACTGATACAAGGAATATATGATGAGTATTCTCACTGATTATTTGCACTACAGTAGCATGGAGAGACCTGAACTGAGATGTGGGCCTCATTTTGCTAGCTGCTGGACATGCACATAGTGACAACAGGCCCTGCCTTGAAGAGCTTGTATCTCTGTCTGAAAAAGAAATGCAGCTATGAATGATTGAGTCTAAATGTTGTCAGTGGCCATCAACAGTTTGCTGAGGCTTTTACTTATGTATCACAAATGAAGTCTGAAGAGGTATTCAGAGTGATGCCTGCAGTCCTTAAGCAAAATAAACTCTTGTAACCAATGGGACATTTGCTTCATTGCAAGATTTGTCCTTCTGATAATATCTTGCCAAGATCATGACTTTTGTGCAGAAATATGAAAATTATACATTGAGTGTATGCAGCATTGTTGTTGACTGTAGGTAATTTCTGCTAGAGTTTTGTTGATATAGATGAAAATTAATGTGCACAGAACTGTTTTCTGATATAAAGCAAGGATCACAGACTTTCTGTATCACATGGCCAAAGATACTAGAGTGACTAGTCATAGACTTTAAAAAAAAAAAAAAAGCTACTTACAACCACTTCCAACTAAAACCGACATAAAAAGAGCAGCAGTAAGTGCCAAAATGAAGGCGGGACAAACGGGAAAAAGAAGGGGAACACGTCTTTTGAAGGATGCGTTAGTCTTTCGCTAGCTGGCTAGGGGCATAGCTGAAAACTTTGCAGACAATGGTACACTCATCTGCTGCAGGGAATAGAGTGTCTCACTCTGCTCAGCAGTGACCTCTCCAGATGACTGAGCATTACCACTGACAGGCACAGAAGGGGATCTCATTGCTGCAAGCTTAATTAATGCCTCTGATGACAAGTCTTGAATGATAAGTAGGGGAGGATGAGGATCAGCTGGGCTCCATCTAAGATTCAAAGGACCTCATTTCCAAAGGGAAAAAATCTTTACTTTACTTTAAAATGTGTTGTCCCCTCAATATGGGTATGTCTACACTGCAAGTGGGGGTCAGTCTCCCAGCCCGGGTCCACAGACGCACGCTAGTGCTCTAGAAATAGCTGTGTCAATGTTGTGGCTTGGGCTCCAGGGCCGGCTCTACCATTTTGCCACCCCACGCAAAAAAACAAACAATACTTGGACTGCTGCCGCCTGGACTGTCCGAGCAAAAAAAAAAAAAAACAACAGCTGCCACCCGGACTGTGCTGCCCCAACAATGAATGGAACGCCGCCCCTTCCCAAGGGCCGCCCCAGGAACGTGCTTGCTCCCTGGTGCCTGGTGCCGGCCTTGTTGGGCTCCAAAGCCCAGGGAAGGGGGAGAGGGAAGCTTGAGGGCCTGAGCCACAATATCAAAGCAACAACTACACAGCTATTTTTAGTGCACTAGCATGAGCCCTGCTACCACAAGTCTGATGAACCAGGCTGAGAGTCTTGCTACAAGATGCTGTGCAGACATGTTGACATCACACCCCATCATTTACATGGGATTCGAGCAAACAACCAAATTCATCACCAAACTAGAATGATCGTTACTTTAACTTGTTTAGAAGCATGCGACCTATGTGCCTTGTTACGCACCAGCTGTTTGAAATCTTGTTCAACGTGTACTCCTTCATATTATGATAATGTGGCCAGATTTGCAGCAATCACAATGCATGCCAGCTAGTGAAGCAAGGGGTTAAATTCTCTCCCTATCCCACCCACAAGTTTTTCCATTGTTAAGGAAATTGCCAAGCCTGTATATACAGTACAACTGTTCCTCTCACAGCAGACTCCACAGTTTGGAATGAGAAATGTCTCTCCGTAGGACTGGAGTCCAGGGATTTGCAATACCAGGCATCAACAAGAAGATAGGAGAGGAGATAACCTGGCAGCAGCAGCAAAAATACAGAAATAAATCAAACAGAACAATGAAGAGCACGAGGATGGGTCGTGAAAACCATAATAAACTCCAAGCCAGACTGTTTCAGCCACAAGGAGAGACATGGACAATTTTATCATTTGTTCAGTGAATTAGTATAATGTGGGATTTTAAAAAAAATCACTGTACAAGAAAATTTAACATGCACAACCCCAACTGAATAAAAGATAAGATGAGATGACTGACAGTGGGCTGCTGACTACAGTGGGCTTTGGATCAGGTCCCACAAGTGTAAATTGGACATGTGGCAATGGGTGCCTGTGACCGTGAGAGCAGGACTGAGACCAAAGTCTATTATCACTGTCACAATAACAGTCTTCCAAGGTGCTGGGATTTCCAGGCAGGCAAACACACGAGAAATTTGATAATGTGAGGTGGAGAGGAGAAAAGTGAAAAGTGAAAAGCCCAGAATTAACAGTAGCCGGTCTAATATCCCCTAGTCAATCCAACACTCCTGCTGAAGGGTCACTCCTTTCTCCTGAGGCAGAAGACTCATTCAGCACAAAATTCCCGCTTAGGTGCATTAAGACATAAATGAAGAATTCACACAGGACCTCGAGTATTGTTCACAATAGGACTGGCCAGTACCTGGCATTTACAATCCTTAGCCCATATCCATTTGTGCCAAGTATAGGCACATTTATTATTATTTACTAGCATAAGTGCCCGGCGCTGCTCGGGTCAGTCGGAGGTGGGGAGGTGGCAGACAGCTGACACCCCCTGACCAACCCCAACACCCACCCCTCACCCCTCACGACACCTTCCCACCCCCCCGACCAACCCCAACACCTCACCCCTCACCCACCCTGACACCTTTCCACCCCCCCAAGCAAACCCGACACCCCCACCTCACTTACCGTCCCACCAAACCCAACTCAGATCCGTCGTAGGGGGGGAGGGGGCCCAGAGCTGAGGGATTCCGGGGACCTTCGCAGGTGGGGGGCGGCACAGAGCAGATGGATTCTGGGGTTCCGTTTGGAGGGGGGAGGGGCAGAGAAATGAGGGATCTCCGGGGTTCCATTGGGAGGGGGGAGGAGCAGAGAACTGAGGGATCTCCGTGGTTCCGTTGGGAAGGGGGAGGGGCAGAGAACTGAGGGATCTCCGGGGTTCCGTTGGAGGAGGGAGGGGCGAGCTGAGCGAGTGCGGTGTCTGTTGGAGGGGGGTATTATGACATCATCACCACCTAACCGCCCAGCCGATGTGATTGGCCCTGAAAGACTTTCACCCCTGGGGGGCGTCAGAGGTGAGATCCGAAAATTTTTCGACCCTTACCAGCATATAGACCCCAAGACCCCTCACTGTACCAAATTTCAAGTCTCTGGCTCAAACGGTGCGGGAGGAGTTTGCTGTCATACGTACATACATACATACATACATACATACATACATACATACACCACTTGACTTTTATATATATAGATTCCCTATCTGTACTACAGCAGCACACAGAATTCTCAGTCAAGACCGGGGTGCCATTGTTTTGGGCATGGCACAAACACATAGAAAGATCCTGTCTCCATCCTAAAAAGTTGATAATGTAATTGAAGACTTGACTCAAAAAGTGGGTGTAACAATCAGAAGAACAGAACATCATGGGTAGAAAGAGAAGGAGGGAAGGCATGGGTAACAATGACGGGAACACACAGGGTTAGGTAGACATGATACGTGTACAGCTTGATGAATTGGAGTCTTATGTGTTTGGATTATAACTTCTGCTTTCACCTGTCCAGTTTCTTTCTCTCCTGTTGTTCTGTCCTTATCGCAAGTACCCAGATTTTTTGCCCATGAGCATTTTAGAACTGCATATAATGGTCTCTTCTTTCCTTCTCATCTCTGTTCTAACTTTCATGAGTTTCTTCTCTCTCTCTTTTTAACTCTTTTTGTGCTCTGTTCTTTATCCATCTTCCCTCTACCCTCCTTCCCCACACTGCTGGCCTCATGTTCTGGTGTAAAAGGCAAATGCCTCAGGAACAAAGTAAAGAGGAGACTGAGCTGGTCCAAGCCAATATAAGTGATCTCCTGCCAGAGCCAGCCTGCAGTAAGGGTGAGGGTACGAATGCTCCTAATGTAGTCGTGATGTCCCTTGCTTCACAACTGCAGCCACACTAGGTGACTAAATAGCAAGTGTGAAAAATCAGGACGGGGTAGAAGGTAATAGGCGCCTATATAAGAAAAAGCCCCAAATATCAGTACTGTTCCAATAAAATCGGGACATCTGGTCACCATAAACCACACTAGCACATATGCCAGGGGGTGTGGTTTTCGGCATGATGCAGATTTCCCTGTTCCTGGTGCTCCTCTCCCCTCCACTGCTCTTTGCCCTGGAGCAGGACATTTTGCCAGCCCTTAGCCTGGAAAATACAGCATAAAGCAAGTACCATCACTTCATCTGTATTGAAATGCCAGGGGGGAGGGGGAGGCATTAATACAGTTTCTCTAGTGAAAAAGATCTCCCTGTTTTAAATAACAAGAACTCCTCAGCAGTTGTGTTAAAAATACACAGAGGCTTAGCAGGAATGCCATGATCAGTGAATATTTTACATCAGGAGCACAGAAATCAGATGCACACTGCACAGTAAAGCCCATATATATGCTTGTACGTCTCATTTTGAAGTTAGTTTTTCAATCTTTTACCAAATACTGAATTTTGAAGTCAGCTACATGCAGAATGGTAGCAAATCTGACCCAGTCAGCACCACTATTTGTCTGGCTCACACACAGTTGCATGTTATGGAATGGAAGCCATAAAAGCCATTACTCTTCCTTGCATAGTGTATGTATGGGCTGATCAGAATTGCAGTCTCTGTACTCCATGGAGTGCAGGTCCTGGTCCATCCCTATGTCCCCGAATTGCGTGGCACCCAGAGGAGAGGATGGAGGCCCCTTGGGCAGCAGAGGACAAGGTGCAATTCAGTAAAGAGTGTAGTAGTAGGTGTGGCATGTTTCATGATGCCTCTAGCCCACATCTTTTGTATTTTTCCCTTGCATACAAATAAGAAGGAAATGTTAAAACAAAAGTGTGATACTCTGAACTCTGTTCCTTGCTCTACTATCAACTCACTGTGTCCTCAGGCAAATCACATCACCTCTCTGTGATGTGGTTTACTCAGCTGTAAACTGGATTTAATGATAACTGATATTTTTCAAGGGCTTTGAGATTTTGGAATGAAACTGCTCTGGAAAGTGCTAAGTATTATTATAAAAATGATTAATATATTGATATGTAAATACTTTTTAATGGATAGGTTCTGTAACCACTCCACTAGAAACAATATCTGATTTTTTTTGTTAATCAAGTGAAAGATATAATTTTAAAAAGACAAATGAATTAATCAATTGTCCCAATTAACCTGAAATCTTAGTTTTATAGCTGGGTTACTGATCTTCCATGCTGGCTTTGCACTGCTGAAAGAATAAGTCAACTTTACCACATTTTGCAAGTAAATGTCAATATAGTTCTGCACTGCCTGAAATAATCTAATTTGAAATAAGAAACAGTAGCGCTGAAAATTACAGAGTTGGTAAATGGTTTGAAAAACACCAGTGGTCTCTAAGCACAACCCAACATGTCACTAGAGCCTATAAAAAGTATTAATTTACTGGCTCCATTGACAACCACACATTAGAGGACCTAATCGACTGGACATTGTAGATTGCCAAGTATGGCTTCTCCTCCTCTGCCCATGCTACCATTTCATGTTTCCATTCTTCTTTAAACACCAACCCTGCAGTCTGCCAATGTTAATCAGTACTTTGGATGCTCCAATTTACTGTAAATGAGGCAGCTTTCCAACTCCCCTGCTCTCTGTGCTCATAAACCCGATGTGAGGCTCACTTCTAAATGGGGGTGAAGTGGGTGGAGAACTTGTTTTCCTGGACAGTGGCTGCTGATCACCTTCACTTTTTATGGTTTACCACTGCTATAGTCAACGTTCAGTCCCCATGTCCAACACTGACCTTCTTCAGAGTATGCATCCATATGAAAGAGGTATGGGCACAAGTACTGCCTAGCCATGAGAAGCACAGTGCGCTTTTTCAATGTACTGTGCGGTTGCTGCCTGAATGCTGGCTGATTTGGTGTGTGCAGCTTAGCTGGTTCACCATCTCTCCTTCCATATGGCACAGGATCAAGCACATACTTAACATTTTTCTTGATTATACCCAGTTCTTTCATGTGCACCTGCACACAAGCCTAGCCTCTACAGCTATACAAATGTTTCTCTCCATCATATTTTACATTTTTGGCTCAGATGTTGCCCTTATGTTGTCCTTATCCCTGCTTAGACATAAGTTTAATTCACACAGTATCCTAAAAGTCTTATGGGGAAGCAAAGAATACCCATTTAACTTTTTACTGAATCAAATCTATAAATCTATAGATCAAATCGATAAAAGTCTAAGATAGCCACAAAACAAACTTAAGAGCAAAAATAATGGCTGCCTGCTTAAACTCATCTATAGTCAATATGTACATTAACCATGGCATCTATAAACATTTGGCAAAGATTTTCAAGACAGATTTTAGATTCTGTTCTTTCGGGCACAAATTTTAAAAAATATGCGTAAGTACTCTACCTCTAATCCATGTATTTGTGCCTACTGTTCTGAGACTGCTATTAAAAACAATACAATTCTTTTAACTAGACATCATTGCAACTCAAAAACAATTAAAATTATCCTTGCTAAAGACTGTTATTCTGAAATAATTAAAGCCATTTACTTTTACTCACGGAAATCACCTGCACGGATACAGCAGTAAGAAGAACATTTGGTTCCACTTCATAAAATACAATTCTTTTGTTTACAGCCTTGCATCTGAATCCTCAGTCTAGAATATGACATTTTAGGCATCCAGCCTTCTTGTAAAAATATTTTAAACCTTAAAAAGGCACCTCATTCCCTCTGCTTGCAACAAATAGGGACCATCTTGTTTTACTGGATCATCCAAATAGTACTGCTTCAAGAGACTTAAGTACTTTTCCACAGGATAAGTCTGCAATTTCTCCTCCCCATAGAAATTAGTCACTAAATACCCTTTCTGGCATGTCACCCAGCCACAAACTGTGCATCCCACCACTATGTAATTCAATCACTACACAATTTCTTTAATGTGTGTGTATAAAATATAAAGAAGAGGCTAACATTAAAGAATGAGGCAATACAGAGTCTTGCAAAGGAGTGAACCATAAATAAAACAGCAGGTAACCTTTATTAAGGGAAGAAGGCTTATTCTAAAAAGAAAACAATATGAAATATACATGTTAATTATTAGGTAAGAACTCAGTAAACTCACCATTGCAGAAAACTCAGGAAAAACACTGAACACATTATTTAGAACAACTTTTAAAGTAATCATATTGGTAGAGACATTTAGTGGAGTGAAATATGAAACTCTCCCTAAGATACAGCACCTGAGGAAAACAGGAGGCTGTCTACTAATTAACCAGTCACCTTAGCAGCTATACCAAGCTGAACTTTGGCACCATTGTAAATCAATGTCATTGCTATCTCGTCAGAACCCTGTGCAAGCAATTAAGCTCACTTTTGAAAAAAGAGACAATTAAAAAAAAGCAACTGCTGATTATTTATTTAGAATGATTACAGGAAAATGACCTTCCCTCAACCCCCACACCCAAAATATCCAATAATGATGGAAATACATTTTTAAAAATACAATACTCAGGCTGGAGAGATGGAACTGAAATGACACAGGGAAACCACATACAACACGAGCTCTTTACAGCACTGCTGTTATCTTCTGGATGATTATTTTTAACAACTGCTGCCTGGGTCATTATAGCGGCCTTTTGTGGGCTATATCCACAAAGGGATTTAGATGCTTAGCTGCCACTTTTGGAGCCCAAAGTCAAAATCTCAAATCCCTGCTCAACTGCCACCTAACTTTGTAGGTGCCTAAATTTCCAGTGGTGAAATCCCCTACCTGCCTGGATTTCTGCCAGTGGGCATGTGCATAGCTGCCTAAGCCCTGACGCCAAGGCTCCCAAGCCTCAATGGAATTCCCAAAGTACGTGTCTCCCCCGCCTATTTTGCCTGCAGGCCCCAATCTGGTAGGCATGCTCTGACAGCACCTACTGCATTGGGCCTTGGGCAAAACACAGCTGGAAGAGGACGAGAAGATAGTGGTGGTGCTGCACCCTTTATAATTTTTACCCTGTGGCTAGAGCACCCATCCAGGATGCCCCAGGTTCAAATCACTCCTGTGCCTAATGTGGAGCAGGGATTTGAATCTAGGTCTCCTCTTCAAAGAGTGCCCCTAACCACCAGGCATTGGGGTACTCGAGGAATCTCTTTCAGTCTGTCCTACTGAAGCGGTTCCACTTTGGGTAACGTTGATACAGGGACTGGAGCACATGCCAGTCGTGTGCCCTAACCGCAGGGCTATAGCGTCTCTCTCACACTTGCCCTCGCCAAGTGACTGTTAAGTATTTTACACAGAGTGGAACAGCATCAGCAGGAGAGTGGAAGAGCTCCAACCAGAACACCCTATAGCCAATTGGTTAGGGTACTTACCTGAGAGGTGAGAGACCTGGGCTCAAAGCAAGCAAAAGGGGAATTTAGAGAGGGATCACAACTGTGACGCCTGAGCAGGAGACACCTCCCTCCAGCCTAGATTTAGGCACCTCAACTCTCTCTCCTTGGCATTTATTTTTGGCTGGCTTAGGCAGCTCCCCACTCCACATGCTGGCTTTTGCGGATCTCAGTGTTAGGCGCCTATACATTGCATAGGAGCCTGGGTACAGACTTCAGAGCTGGATTACAGCAGGTGGCACAGAGTCCAAAGGAACTGTCCATAAATGACATAAGACCGATTTTGGCGATTTTCAAGATCCGCACACCCCTTGTAACGCTTGGTAACAGTGAAACAAATACAGAAAATTAAGGACCCACCCATGCACCCCCTTAATATGCTACTTAATATAGAGCCAACCCCAAACATTAGGACTTGCAGCACTGAGTACATCCCCCTTTTTTTTGTGGTCCTAGCCTTATGGTTTTTTTCAGCTGCAGGAAAGGCATAAAGTGTTACTGATAAGAAAGAGAAGAAAGTGAGAGCTGTAATAGCATAGGGAAATTTGCTGGGTTAATCTCTACCCTCCTTTCTTCAAGAGAACCAAATTCATATAATTTGAGTTGTACGTGTATGGGATTATATGACTGACATCTGCTCAATGTGCATCAGCAGTCAAAAAAGCTAACAGAATGTTAGGAACCATTAGGAAAGGGATAGATAAGAAGACAGAAAATATAATGCCTTAAAATAATCCATTGTATGTGCACATCTTGAATACAGCATGCAGTTCTGGTGCCCCATCTCAAAAAAGACAGATTAGAATTGGAAAGGTATGGAGAAGGGCAACAAAAACAATTAGGGGTATAGAACAAATTCCATATGAGGAAAGATTTTTTAAAAACGGGACTTTTCAGCTTGGAAAAGCGATGACTAAGAGCGGTATGATAGGGGTCTATAAAATCTTGATTTGTGTGGAAAAAGTGAATAAGGAAGTGTTATTTACTTTTTCATATAACACAAGAACTAGGGGGGTCACACAATGAGATTAATAGGCAGAGGCTTAAAGCAAACAAAATGAAGAACTTCTTCCCGCAACACACAGTCAACCAGTGGATATAGTTGCCAGGAGATGTTGTGAAGGTCAAAGCTATAACAGAGTTCAAAAATGATTTAGAGAAGTTCACGGAGGATAGGTCCACCAATGACTATTAGCCAGAATGGTCAGGGATACAACACAACGATCTGTGTGTCCCTAGCCTCTGTCTGCCAGAAGCTGGGAGCGGACAATGGGATGGATCACTCAAAGACTACCTGTTCTGTTCATTCTCTCTGAAGCAGACGGCATTGGCCATGGTCGGAAGACAGGCTACTAGACTAGATGGACCTTTGGTCTGACCCAGTATGACTGTTCTTATGTTCTTATGACTCTTCGTGTATTAGTGGGACGGTCATCCATGACAGGATGTGATTGGAATAATACTTTTCTATTCCATGGAGCTTTCCCCAAAGCCCTTTGCAAAAATTAATTTAGTTTCACAACACTTCAGTGAAAAAGATATTATTGCAATTGTTTCACAGAGGGCAAACTGAGGCACAGGGTGGTTAAATGACTTGACTAAGGTCAGTGGCAAATCCAGGAACACAGTCCGGAATTTCAGACTCACAGGCTCATGCTCCAATCAACAGATTTAATTTTGTTTCAATAAGCAGCTGGAAGAACTCTTTCCCATTAGAGACAGCTTTGGTATGTTGCGACACATTCACCATTTTTTAAAAAAATGTACGAAACACCACCACTGGTCTTGACTAGAATTTCAAAGTATTTTCACACAATATACTTATATTTTTTAGAAATAATAGCTTGATTAAATATTTGCACTAGAAATATATTAATAGAATGTCATGGCATAAGAAGACAGTTAAATCCATTTATTTGTATTTTGGATATAATCAGTCAGGGTTTGTTGTTTCTTGTGGGAAGCAAAACATTCTCTACCATTGAGGCATCTGGTTTACATTTGGCAGCTTTAGCTACCTCATCAAGCTAAATGGGGATCTGGATGCTTGAATTAGTTATAACTAAAGTCAGAACTGCTGACCAACTGGACCCCAGAAACACCACAAGTGGAAAACAGACAAATTGTTTAATACGTATTGATAACGCAGGCGCTTCCTAACAAGTGCAGTGTACATTCTACCAATAGCCTTTTAAAAAAAGTTTTACAACCCTGCATAAGAAATGCCATTAATATTGTTATATTATGGAGTATATGGGGGGGGGGCGCTATGTCTTACTGTAGTTGATCTGCAATGAATTACAAACTGGTAAGATGTACATAAGAACAGCCATACTGGGTCACCCCAATGGTTCATCTACCGCAGCATCCTCTCTTAAAACGGGGACTAATGCCAGGTGCTTCAGAGGGAATAAACAGAACAGGCAATCATTGAGTGATCCACCTCCTGTTGTCCATTCCCAGCTTCATTTTCCATATCTGGACTCTAGCATAATAAAGTATACCCCAGAACACCAGCTATACTGTGACTGGGTTCCTGAGCATCAGACAAAATATACAATAAGCTTCAAGTATGTCTGATGCACAGGAAGGCTTTTATTACTTAAGGAATGAAGCCTCTTTTAATTTGAAAATATGTCATAGCACAAATTTATAAATAATGCATGGACATGTCATTACCAAGGCTTCAATTTAATCTTTGGGTTCTTATAATACATACAAACCACTCAAGCATCACTCTCCATTTTAATTACTTTATCAGGACCCTCAAGGCTTGTCTATCTTGCCGTGCCTTATCCTGCTTTTACTTGGTAGCTATTTACTTGTTTATAACGTTCCGTATGAGGTTTCTTTTTCAGCTTGATACACAATACATAAAAGGGCATGATCCTGAGAGGTACCGAGCACCAGGCTTCAGCAGGATCAGGCACAAAATGCTGGGCTATTTATTGCCCTAAAATCCATGTTCGTGAAAGGCTGAAGTCACCATTGGGCACTTAACTGCACCACTCTCCCTAATTTCCTCTCAAAACACTAACAACTTCATTAGTCTCTTGGAGCTTCACAGCCATTTTCCCTTCCCATTAATTTCTCTCTCTTTTTTATTAGTTAAAAAAGGTTACAGACACTAGGGAAAAAATACCATTTATAAAGCTTTTTTTAAAAAAGATCTATTTCAATGTGTATGTGGGACACAAGGATGTTTCCATTTTATCATCTGACCATTCTGACAATTATTCCTTTTCTTTTAATATTTTTATAGCTGGAAATAGTTAAGTAGCTAGTCTCTTGTTTTCATTTCTATAAATAACTGTTTCCTTGAAAAAACACAGACAGGCTGACTTGCATACAAGAATGTTTATTACTAATTTAGAGCCTGAACCTGCACTCCGGGAAAAACTTTGCCAGAGTATGGAATCAATGGGAGTTTTTCTTGAACATGACTAACTAATACAGTCCCATAAAACCCCCAAACTAAGATAATTTGTCCGAGATGTTTTCATAGATAAATACCAAGGAAAGTGTTGATTTCTGCTGGTTTTGCCACTGAGGTCCTCATGTGAATACCAATAGCTCCACCACATACTATCTAGCATGGAGTCTAATTCTGATCCAAGAAATTGGAAGTTACAGATGACAAAGTCCTGTTAGAACATCTAGATCAAGAGTTGTGACAGTCACAGATGATTTAGCTTCTGCACTCCTGATTTGTATTACCTCTTAACAGGGTCTTCACAGATTCCTAAGGCACTTGCTAAAGCAGAGTATGTCCCGTGGTAAACACAGGTGCTGTCAAGTTCCATCACCTTATATTCATCCCAAACTTCCTATTTCTTTTTTAAATCACTTAAATATCAAGTAGTGTGAACCACTGTAGAGAGCTCTGTAGTACTTGTGCTTCAGTACTGGCACAGAAGGACTTCCTGTAGAAGAGATGGCTCTTACAATGTGAGGCAAGCGGTGTCTGAATCCACTGACCCCCAGGCATCTGAACTCCAAGACAGCATCATTTTTTTTTCAGAAAATATTTTTAACAAGTTTTAATATTGTAGCTTAAATTGTGTGCTCAGTCATTTGGTGGTGGCAGCATTTCGGCAGACTCAAGAATTTCACACAATTAAACATTTATCAGAAATGAAATACAGGCAAGTAGGGGTGGATAAATCTTGTGGGGGATGAAGATTCTGCAAGCATCTCCAATTATTTCTGGGGTCACAGTATTAGGGTCAATATAACAAGCCCTTTTCTGAAGCTGCATGAGCCAGGGACTATGGGATCGGCTATTATTTCAAGCTGCAATCCTCCCACTCCCCTGTAATTTAAACCTCATGTTTTCTCCCAGAGGTGATTCAGTATAAATAAACATGTTTTTCTAGCTAAAAGGAAGTTGTTGGTACATACATATATGTATGAAAAAGCCCACCCCCCCACCCCCGTCCCAAAAGCTAGGCTGGCATCATTGGCTGTGCTAAACTATACACATCTACAATTGTGCTGATTTCATTGGCATTTTTCTCTTTTTCCCTACCTGTTATATCTCTATATATAGGGTTCTCAATCTACTGTCTGCTCCATTTTCACCTTGTTTTCCATTGTCTTTTCCATCTGTCCCAAAACTCGAACCGAAATGATATAACCAGAATGAGATACTCGCAGCTTCTTCTGCCTTCTTTATTAACTATCCCACTTCATTTTTTTGAATCTCATGTTTCCTCCCTCTTTCCTAGACAAGGCCTTGACCCCATCATATACTAGCCAGCCCTGGGAGAGACAGCAAGACAATAAGGGAAGAGGAAGGTCAGAGCAGCAAGCTGGGGGCAGGGAGGGGCTCCTGTGGCTGGCACATCCTGCAGCTCAGAGGTTGCAGGAGAGGGGGCTTGAGGAAGGCGAACATAACACTTAAAGGGGTGACAATGGGACTAAATGAACTAGCCTACCTACAGGAGAGAGGCTGATAGGTTTAAGGCCTATGAACTCTTACTTTAGAACTACAGGGAAAGGTTTTAAACCTTTTACGCGGGGTTACAGTAGAAAGCACCCAATGCCTGCTGGATCCTAGCAAAACCTTCCTGGAGAGCTGAACTTTTGTTGACATGACCTAGGACTGCTAAAACAGGCATGTTTTGAAATTGCTCAATATTTTCTTGTTTTCAATTTAAGTTTGTTTGGGTTATAGGAGCTACTGGAAAGCTCTGGAAGGCCAGCTGTGAAGAGCCTGGTAGTTTTCCATGGATTGAGAAGTGTAAAACCTAGAGCTTGGGTCTGCTCTGCTTTTTGTCCATTGGCTTAGTGTTTGTCCTTTTCATGTGTTTCCTTAATCTTCCAAGTCATGGGACTAGACTGGGATTAAATCACGCCTACTACACCTCAGCCCATGGTGTACAGCTGGTCCTGGATTTGAGTGAAGCCTTCTCTACACTGGCAGCAGCGTGTAGGGAACAGGTGGCCACATGCCACAGTGAAAAGCAGGCTGTACCCATACTGTGCTGTGTAGCTACAAACAGCAGTGAAAAGCTTGGGTGGAGGGGCAGTCTCCCCTCACCAAAGCCCTTCCCCGCTGCCAGAGCTTTACACTGTAGTGGGGAAAGGCTCTGGCACAGAGAGGCAGCAGAACACTTTGCTGGGGCAGGCACTGCTTGGGCATATAGAGAGCTATGACAAGCACAGTCCCTAAGGTTCTGGTGTGTCTTTACCCTACTCCCCACAGCAGTGCCTCACAGTTTACACTGTGATTTATACCCATGCTTGGAGCGTGCAATGCATGTACTCTACATACCACTGTTGAGTGCAGACAAAACCGAGAGGGAGTAAACTGTCCACTAGCTGGACTTTAACTTGATCCACCTTCCAACCTGGCCTCAGGTCTCTGCTTGCCCAAGTAAAGAACTATACCTCTCTCCTATAGCTGACAACCACCATCACTCAGACACCAGCAGACTATTTTCCTGTTTCCCTTCTCCTATCTTCTCTTTTACTCATATTTGTCTGCTTGTGTTGGACTTGCCAAAACTCCCAACACTGTAAATAAACTGAGAAAATTCTGATTGTTATAATAGCAGTATCATTTCCATCATTAAGGAAAAACAACTGTTTCAGTAACATGCAATTTTTACTGCAGAGTTAGTTATTAAAGCAGGAGGGTAAATGTCATGTGTGGTTATCGGAAAGCTAAAGAAACCTAAAATTCAGCAGCAGCCATGGGGAGCAAAGTAACGTCTCAAAAATCCATAAACCATGATAGCGGGGAAGGAAGAGTGAAAGGAAATGCAGAGTGGGGGTGGGAAGCAGGGAAGGGAGGCTGGGAGACTATGGAAGGAAAAGAGAAAGAAACATTGTAGGTAATCTGAGAGAGAGAGACTGGAGGTGAGACAGAGAAAGAGAGAGAATTGGGATGTAAAGAGAACCTAATGGGGGAGTCAGAAAAGGGTTAACAGATTGTGAGGACAGAAGTACAAAAATAAGATTAGGGCTTGGAGAGAGAAACAGTAAGAGTTAGAGGAAGAAAAGAGAACCAAGTACGAGAGAGAGATTCTGGGGGGAAAACACAAAAGCCGAAGGTTACAATGACAAAATGGAAGGCAAGATGGAGAAACTGAAGGGGGGAGGGGAAAGCAAGAATGCACAGAAATGTTCTTGAAGGCTAGGAGATTTTGGTTTATTGACTGCAGTAACAGTATATTCCCCCACTCAGCAGGTAATAATGGGCAGGTGGAAGGAGAGGAAGAGAGAAAGAGTGTGTCCAATTTAAGCCAGTGTGTTTAACCCAGCCTAAGGGGGAACCAGAAACGCATTTTAGGCAAAATTACAGCTGGGAATGGGGCAGATGGGCAAATGCTTCAGGCTCTTCCTGCCCTGAGAGAGTGAGGGTGTGGGGAGCAGGGACACACCAACACACCCCACTGTGGTTTTAACAATGCTTTATTCCTTCTGTCCCTTCATACTTCTGTAAATCAGAACAATAGGGGTTGAGTTGCACTTTCAAAGCTACACATGGCCTCCAAACTAAGCATAACGAGCTTGTCCAGTTCAATTGGTGAGGAAGCTTAAGGGGGAAAGTGACAGGTTCCCCATGTGAAACGACAGAAAACAACAATGTTCTACAAGTTTTATTTCAGTGCAGTAGCCCGGAGACTTTACATTACTTTACATCTGGGTGCAGTGGGAATGGTTCCCAACTGGAAATGCTGAAACAGATGTTCCAACATGTGTACAGGCACTTGTGGTTAAGTGAATATGCAACTACTAATCCAACTCTGATTATTCATGGAATACTTCAAAAGGTTCCAAGGTTATACAATGGCCAGATAAGCTCTAACAAGCTCTTTGTGTGTGTGAGGAATGACAAGTCCCCATCTTTTGCACAAATGGTTGTGTCCCATGCCACTCTGAAAATACAACCCAATTTCAGACCATACATACAAATGATCTCTGTCCCAGCGGCACTTGCGGCAGCTTGTCCATGTCCACTGTCCCACTCAATTGTCTCTCTCACTCCTGTAAACCAGACTCCTGGGAATACAATTGTTTCCTCAGGGTAAAACAGGAATCCAAATCTGCAGGTGAGGGAAATGCAGCTGGATTGCAGGAACATTTAAAGCAATGGATAACAATAATAATTACGCTAAAACATTTAATTTCTTACCTAAATTGAGTTCAGCTTGGAAGGTATATTGGTCCAGATTCAGGGAGAAATGAGGACTCTAAATTTCTACTAGTCTGTTCATAGTTTCCTTGAACCCATTTGCATATCTTTAGTTGTCAGTTAATGTAGATTCGTTTTCAATTAAATAGCTTGCTTGGTATGCTTGAGGAGTACTATTTAAGGTGGGAGAGAGGAATGAGGATGAATTCTTCTGTCACTTTTAGCATCCATCCAAGACACTCCAGTAGGAGTTTTGAAAGGTCCAGCCATGCTCAAGACAAATGGAACACCATGTTCCAAAGACACTGATGCATGTGTGAGATCCAGGACATTCTGCATCAACATAACCACACACAAGCATGCCTGAAATCAAAGCCTGCCTGTGTGGGGTTTTTCTCTCACACCATCAACCTTAATTTTGCGGCACAAACTATCTCCCTGGGACCAGACTGCATAATTCTACCCCTGATCACAAAAGCAAATATACAGATCAGCCAGCTTAGTGTGAGTTCATTTCTGAGTGTTCCTGAGCATGTTTCATAGAGCTGTTTTCTTTTTTCACAAATAAACAGAATGTGAAAGTAAAAAGAAAAAAAACACAAACCATTTTAAACTACCAAATTTAACAGAAGGAAGTTAACAAAGCTCTCATTTTCTTCCTTAGTGCACTTTCCAGACAAAATAGCTTGGATGATAGCGAGTGCATTTCAGCTAAGATATGTCAGGGTGTCATTATGAATGAAAAAAATACAAACACCAACACATTTCTATCCTGAAAGGGTTGGTTTTACATAATTATAACATTGGTTTGCCAATATCCACACTTAACTCACCATACCGTGGCCCGCCCAAACTAAAAACTCTTATTCTCTTTGACTAAACAGATAAAAGCTGTCACACTGTTTTTGTAGAATTAAGGTAGGAGCCCTTGAAATGGCTCGGAATTAGTGTTACAAACAAATAGCTTTATTTGTTTGTTTGATTTATTTTGTACTGCTACTTTTAGATAGGATTAAGTACATAAACAAAAGTTGCCTGCTTTGTGCAGATGTAACAAGCATTTCCTTCCCTTTTCCCTTAAGAGATCAAATGCATTGTCAAGATAATGCATACAGCCACCATCAGCCTTGAAAGCCAAATCCTTAAAACCATTCTCGATTCCAGCACTTCCTTGGGGCACTGCTGAACTGATGGATTCATTCTTTTTTTTTTCCCAAAAAAGGAATAGTTTCAAGCATATATAGCTCTGGTACAGATCAGCATTTTTATTTGGTTTAAATATGCTACATATCAGATTTCTACTCTTTAAAAAAAGAAGTCCTATGAGTAACTGACCTCATAAATCAAAATAAATGCATGATGCATGATGTCTTGATTCTCTGATCTACTATTCAGCTTTCATTTTTGTTCCGTATTTGTAGCTTTTCCTACTTTGCCAAAGCCAAATAGAATTTAACAATTTCTTATGATTAAACAAGAATAAAGAAAAACATAACGTTTAGTCTCATCTGGAATTATCAAATGACTGAGTCAAAACATGTTTTCTATTACAGGAACATGGAATAGGTTAGGATATAAACAGTAAAGAAACAGTATACAATACAGTTTGTCGTTTAGATCCTATGCATATTTACACCTGTAATTCACTGTTATCACTAAATAAGAATACAGCAGATAAAAAGGAAAACATTATGTCACAAGTTTTGCACCCAGCACTATCTGCAGCCCTCATTCGTAGGAAGGAGAGGTCAGTGGATGAGTATAATACTGGTAACGGTAATGGATCCACTAGGGAGAATCCATGCAGCTAGGCTTTGTGCTATTGTGAACCTGCTGCAAAACTGGTTTGCTTAGTTGTGGGCTGAATCTTCCACTCCTATGGAGGAGGCCAGCAAGTATTTGCATTAACACCTCGTTTACCATATTAACATACCATAATTGCTATCATAGTCTCAAAAGTAATTGTTCTGCTACATGAACATTTATTCTCTTTCAACTTTATTTCCTTCTCTTCAACATTTGGCAAATGCAAAGACAATCTAGCAATCAGTGTACCAGGACCGAGAAGTAATATAATGAGATGTAGGGGTCTTAGGGCTCAACTAACTTGTTGAGTGTCTTAAGCATTGTTAGAGTTAGAATAATAGAATATCAGGATTGGAAGGGACTTCAGGAGGTCATCTAGTCCAACCCCCCCACTAAGTCATCCCAGCCAGGGCTTTGTCAAGCCTGACCGTAAAACCCTCCAAAGAAGGAGATTCTGCCACCTCCTTAAGTAACTCATCCCAGTGCTTCACCAGCCTCCTAGTGAAAAAAGTTTTTCTTAATATCCAACCTAAACCTCCCCCTCTGCAACTTGAGAACACTACTCCTTGCTCTGTCATCTGGTACCACTTAGAACAGTCTAGATCCATCCTATTTGGAACCCCCTTTCAGGTAGTTGAAAGCAGCTATCAAATCCCCCCTCACACTTCTCTTCTGCAGACTAAACAATTCCAGTTCTCTCATCCTCTCCTCATAAGTCATCTGCTTCAGCCCCCTAATCATTTTTGTTGCTCTTTGCTGGACTCTTTCCAATTTTTCCACATCCTTCTTGTAGTGTGGGGCCCAAGACTGGACACAGTACTCTAGATTAGGCCTCACCAATGCCGAATAGAAAGGAATGATCAAATCCTTTGATCTGCTGGCAACGCCCCTACTTATACAACCCAAAATGTCACTAACCTTCTTGGCAACAAGGACACACTGTTGACTCATATCCAGCTTCTCATCCACTGTAACCCCTAAGTCCTTTTCTGCAGAACTGCTGCCTAGCCACTCTGTCCCTAATCTATAGCAGTGCATGGGATTCTTCCTTCCTAAGTGCAGGAATCTGCACTTTTCCTTGTTGAACCTCATGAGATTTTTTTTTGGCCCAATCCTCTAATTAGTCTAGGTTCCTCTGTATCCTATCCCTACCCTCCAGTGTATCTACCACTCCTCCCAGTTTAGTGTCATCTGCAAACTTGCTGAGGGTGCAGTCCACGCCATGTTCCAGATCATTAATGAAGCTATTGAGCCCTAGGACCCACCAGCCCCAGGACCGATCCTTGGGGCACTCCACTTGATACCGGCTGCCAACTAGACATGGAGCTATTGATCACTACCCATTGAGCCTGACAATCCAGCCAGCTTTCTATCCACCTTATAGTCCATAAATACAGGGAAACCTGAAGTAAGGGCCACCTGTAACCTGCAATCACTTTGAAGGCTGAACAAAATTGTATTTGAAACTTTGGAGATACTATAGAGACCAACTCTTCCAGGCCACACAATTTTGGTGATTCATTGAGTGGTGACTTAAGAGAGGTTTCATTGTATACAGAATGAGCTGTTGTCACTGGTCTAAGGAAAGAGCCACTTTTGACAAAAAACTGTACTTGGGAAATTTGATTCCCATAGGTCCTTCCTGGAAGAATCTTAATACCACTGTCTGAAACAATGTTGTGTAAACAGTCTAGACCATAGGATCCAATCAGAGGCTATTAATAAGAGAACTGTTTGGACTTCCTGGATTACGTTCACCGTACTGGATGGATAAAATGGGGGTGTGCTGGAGGAATGACACACACATCTGGGGATGTGCTGATGCATCAAAGTATCCACCAAGAACAACCACAATTTAGCTGACTGAATGAAAAACTGCTTACTTGATTGAAGTAAATAACTAAGGTTAAAAGTAGGGATCCCCAGGGTAGAAGTTATCCACTGTGATTAGAAATTGAGTGGTAGAGGAACTAATGTTATCCAACAAATCTTTCGGCTTGTTAAGCCACTTAATTTGCATGTTAAACTTCAATCACATGAAAATTGTCCTAAAGCCTAAAGATATGTTTCTGTACATTAAAGAAAGAGACAGGATTCCAATATTATATGCTTTCTCATGGTGCCCTTTTGCCTACTGATTTTTGCAGCTGTTTTATTTATGCCAACTCAGATTATTTTATGTGTGTCCAAGAAGGGCCATTCGTACTGCTCGTATTTTCAGGAGTCTGATCAGTTTTCTTGATTCCAGATTAGAACTGACACCATCTAATCAAGGACCACAGCTGTGTGTGTGGATTCTCCAAAAAGATCAGGAGTTGGATCTTTTTTCTACTTCTATATAGAAGTAGAGAGGATGAAGACAAATCAGGCCTTATCTCTTTATGGAATGTGACCCTTTGGCTGCTATATTTGCCTGAGGAAAAGTTGGTTGAACAAGAACTGAAGACTCAGCTGTGAGCAGGGAACTCAGATCCTGTACAAAAGGTTGTATGTACTTCCAGATAATATAATACAGAAGGATGCTAGGGAAGGCTAAAGTAAAGACCTGATTAAATAAAATAATGTTAGGCTTAAAGAAAGACTGTTCCTTCCAACCAAGCTGGTGTCACAAAGAGCACAATAGACTAAATTAACCTTAGCAAGTATATTTTTAATCTCTGAGGAGGTAAGAGCAGATGCGCTAAGCTGTGTGGAAGACTGAAAGTCATATTTGGTTCAAGTGCTATCCCAGAGCTTATGAGGTCTTCTGAATTCTCATACACTTCCTTATTTACAAGGGAAGACTGGTTTCTGACAATGGCGGATGCAGACGTATTTTTATAGTCTGTCATTGATTAACGAGTTCTAGCACTGTCTGACTGTGCCAAATACTTAGAAAATGGAAGTAAATAGCCACATATTGCAAATTGATTTGCCAAAAGCAAGGGCTGTGAAAGAGTAAAACATCCAAGGAACAGGAACCAGGAAACCTTCCATAAAAGCATGTGAATTAAGAATAAAAGAAGTAACTAACAAACAATAAAAATGGGCCCAAACCCAATCCTCATGTCCTTATGCAAAAAAAACTCCCATTGGAGGCAATGGGACTTTTGCCCAAGAAGGCTAACCTCACAATTGGGCTTTGTGTTAGAGACCTGACCTCCAGACTCAGTCACAGGACAACAGAAAACTTGAGTTGCTCTTAAATAATTGTATCTGGATGACCCAGGAGATGTACTGACATGCTCCAGAGAAAGCTGCTTGCAACCCTTGGACAGAAAGAAAGGCCGTTAAAAGGAAATAAAATCACTATTAAAGTGAGTGTATCATGGTAGGAGCATGGATCTATTTCTTCACAGAAGAAGTTACTGGGGATTTCCAGATGACAGGCTTGTGATATCTTAATCTAAAAAGAGCTATATATATAACTAGTAGACTCCTGCTATTTGCAGAGTGGGTGGGGTAGACTCATATTCCTAGACTAGTTGATGTTGGCTAAAATGCTTTTTTTCAGATCGAATTTGATATCATTTAACTTGAAAATAAGTAAGTAGATCTTGGTTTTAACTGACCCATTTTATTCTTTGATAACTTTTAGATTGTTAGTGTATTAAAAAATCTATATGATTATACAGAACATGATCAATATTTTTTTCAAAATAAATATAATTTAATAGCAGCACATTACCACTTAATTATTTAGATAGCCCAATGAGATCTCCATCTAAACATAGCTCAGGATCTGTACATTTAAACAGATGTGCTATACTTGATATTTATATTTTGTTTTATTCATAGCTAAAAACAAAAATGAACTAATAAGTAATCTTCTAGCCATCTTCTGAATAATCTATATCACATATGAGGTAGTTTTTATAGTATATGTAAGACCCATGAAGGAAAGAGCACAGGTCAATTTATTATATTTCATAACCCTTTGATCAGATACAGCTACTTCTTAATGTCTTCTTTCCTACTAATAGCTCATTCATTAAAAATAGTAAAACTCATGTTACAGAAACAATCCCAGAGCATCAGATACTATATTTATATATGATGTTGAACTCTCAACCAGATTTCAAATGACAAGTTAGTAATAATTCGATTATTTTCTTTCAATACACAGATTTTAAACTAGACATAAAGACTAATTTTGGTAGTCTACAGGGGAATAAAATATTTCTTTTTCTGAAAGATTTAAAAAAAAAATCTAGTTTTGATCTCTGGTTTAAATCCCCAGTTAATATAAAAATATCCTTTAGCCAAAAAGAAAAAGGAATTCCATATTCACTAGGAATAAGCATCTTACCTTACATCTTTTGATGAACTCCTTTTCTAAAAGCATCTGGCAGGTATTAGAACACAAAAGTTTTTTCAGCTAAGCTTGTCTTTATATTTTCTGAAAACTAAACTTCTTTTGATTTTGTTTTGCTAGAAGAAGCTCTTAGACAAAACATGAGGGCTAAAACAGCAGCAGTCTCCCTGTTCAAGAGATTTCATAGATATTCACAGGCTTTGCTTCCACTGTCCGAAAGTTAAGTCTGAGCAAGAAAGGCATTTTTCCTGTCCCGGAAATCAGTACAACCAAAACCAGTGCTGAGCTAATGAGAAATGTTTCTTCCATGTGTTCTGTTTGGCAGACACTGCAAGTCATATCAAGGAAACACATGATGTTTATAAATACAATATGGCTCATGTTGTCATAACCTCTCAATGACAACAAGAGTACTAGAAAAAGCAGGCAGTAAAACAGCAGGAAAGATGATATTTGTATCATTTAGAAGTTCTGTAACAGATATACATATATTGGCGTTTTTTCCCTAAAGAAATTTTTTTATTGTACAGGAATCAGGAAGGCAGTGTATGGCAACTTATAAACGTACTATGGGTATTCCTACCGTTATCATGCATTCAATCTGTGTGTTTAAATATTTGTTCTCAGTTTTAGGAGTTGCACTCTAAGCGGATGCCTACATTGCAGTCACAGGGTGTGGTTACAGTTCAAGTAAACATACCCAGTTTAGCTTTCATTTAGCTAGCTCAGGTCTTGGAGCATGGAAGCTGCAGCAGCGTGCACTTCAGCATGGTTGTACAAGCCTGCCCCCCCAGGAATTACTCACAAGTTTAGTGCACACTGGAGCACAAGCTGCTGCAGCTTCACTGTTCTGGTACCTGAGCTGCTTCAGCCTGTTACAAGTAGAAGGGGCTTCACGCACAGAGCTGCCCCTTTTAAACTGTCCCACCCATCTGGTTCTCAGGGGATGTGTCAGTGTCGCCATGTTGGCCTCTTGTCCCCTTTTGCAGTAGTTTGACCTCTCCCCCCCCTTTGGCTTCCCCCAGCCTTCATTCGACCAGCCACATGATGTGGTGCAATCATTCTGGTACCTGAGCTAGCTAGATTAGAGCCAGCTCAGTATGTCTATTATACACCTTGTGATTACAGAATAGACATACCCTAAAACCTTTATAAAAAATCAGCAAGTGGTTGATAATTTTGGCAACACTTGTATTTTTACTTTTTGCGTTTAATGACCTGAAGATTTTTAACTTGAACACAATCCAATGAAACGCCACTAGGAATCACCCATAATCCGGGTGCCTTCTTTAAAGTATCCGAAGAACTCAAAAGCACAATTTTTATGTCTTTATTATCATTTATTATCTCTGTCTTTCTTAAAAAGGTTGTAGATGATTTTTTTTTAACTAACGACTGGGGAAAGCTGACAGGTGCAGGCAGACATCTCACAGGGATTAATTTATTAAAGAGGGAACTGTAGTCTCACAAAGAGGATAGGAAAGAAGTTGGTCAAGTAGAGCTAGGAGCTAAAGAGGGACAGTCATATTTAAATGGGATACTTTTACATGAAGGAAATCAACTGAATATTGACAAAATGGACAAGTCTAAATACTAATGGGTGAACTACAGTACCTGTCATTAAATGACTATATTGATATAATAAACATCACAGAAACTTGGGAGAATGAGGATAACCAATGGGATGGGTAACACCAGGGTACTATATAGCTATATCTATCTATCTATCTATCTATCTATCTATGTGTGAATAACATAGTAGGTTGCACTGATGGGGGAGTGCCATTATATGTGAAAGAAAGCATAGAGTCAAATGAAATAAAAATCTCAAATCAAACTGTGCCATAGAATCACTATGGATAGAAAACCCATGCTTCAACAATGACAGTACAGCAGTAGGAATGTACTAAGGACCACCTGACCAGCATGGGGACAGTGATTGTGAAATACTCAGGGAACTTAGATAGGCTTCAAAGAGAGAAACTGCAATAATAATGGGGGATTTCAACTATTCCCATGTTGACTGGGTACATGTCACCTCAGGACAGGAAGAAGAGATAAAATATCTCAACACCATAAATGACTGCTTCTATATCCTACATCTCTCTGCCTCAATGCAGCTACAGAACAAATGCATTCTTATTCTGGGGTTCTCCATCTCCACCATATCTATTCATGTGATCGCATATATAAGCAACAAAACATAAAACCAGGTGCTTCTTTTTAGGCTTCTCCATGCTACCTCACCAATGTCCTGAACTCTGACTTGAAGGGACTACCTCTCAGATTGAAAGTTAGCTAAGTTACCCATCCAAGAACTGACCAAACCCAACTCTGCTGAGCTTGTGAGATCTAACAAAAGTACATCCACAGGTGAACTGGCTACAGACCAGGAAACAACTATTCTTGGGATATGTGAAGATTTTGAAAGGCCACCTCTGGCAAGACGCACTCACAGAACCACCTCAGAGAGTAGAGTGGAACCTGGTAAAATAATCACAGAATCCCATAAATGTAGGGGTGGAAGAGACCTTACGCTGTCCTTTAGTCCAGCCCTCCGCACTGTTACAGATGGAGCCACCTTTATTTTTGATTATTCCACTTTGGGCAGAGAGAGAGCGAGAGCCATACTCTGTATGTATCTGTGGGCATAATCTCAGTTGCACAGTTCTATATTTTAACGTGAACAATACAACTTTTAACCACTGTTTTCACAGAGAGCAACATTTGTATTTGAAATAACTTTATTAGACAATAAATATCTGACACAGGGCCAAAGAAGTAATCCAGATTGCTGATATTTTGCATTTGTGAACATATTTGCTAAATATGTCTGAATACCAGTCCAGCACACAACACACAAAAAAGTTACATTTAGTCTCCCTTTCAAGTGGGATAACAACAATTTAGGCCTAATGATGTAATGTCAATGCATTATTGGTTAACATCACTATAGGCACTGAAAATGTGCTCTGCCCTAGGCTCTTAATGATATATTTCAGATACATCGGGTTACTATAATATAATATAATCTGGCCAATAATATTTCAGGATTTTCAGCACTTGTAGGTGATGCATAGCAATTTATAATATATCGAGATATGCCAATCTCATAGAAATGGAAGGGACCTTGAAAGGTCATTGAGTCCAGTCCCCTGCCTACACTAGCAGAACCAAGTACTGTCCTCTGACAGATTTTTTGCCCCAGATCCCTAAATGCTCCCCTTAAGGATTGAACTCAAAACCCTGGGTTTAGCAGGCCAAAGCTTAAACCATTGATCTATCCCTCCCTCCTGAGCTATCCCTCCCTCCAATTTATCAGATCAGTCCCTAAATGAGCTTTTTAAAAGACTTTTAGCATGCAGTGAGGTGAATAATCAGATAATTGGATTTGCTGACTCATCAGAGAGATTATTTTATGATATTTCAAAATTCAAATATTTAAATAAAATAATTAGAGGAGAGGTGGTTGAAAATACCAAAGGAAACTGAACTGACACAACTGTACTGAAACAACAATGCCCTACACCGTTACAACTGCAAAAGTGCTTAAATATAATCAAACCAAAACAGCAAAGATTTACGGCAGATGCAAAAGAAATTGTGAAACCAAGAACCAGATGCACAATTATAAACTAAAATTTTTACAGGAGTTCTTCAGAACATTTGACATCCGCTTTGGAGCATGTGTAAGTTACTAAAAACCAAGCCACACACTTGATAGTAATTGTACCCTTCTTGAAGGCTTACTATGATTTTATTGTTTCCTATACATTATATTTAAACAAAAAAGAAAACAAAGGGAGTAAATTTCAGAAGCTTTCTTGGCAAACTCAAAGGCAAAGATTTCACCTTAACAAAGATTATTATAGTTATGGTATTTTTAACAGACACACAAACATTGATGCTCTTTTCAAAACTGCAAAGCATTTCTTAGTATTTTGAATCGGAGATGGCCATTTATGAAGCACATCAGGAGACACGGAGCTCAACTGGAAAGCTTTGGAAAATGATATTGTGAGTTGCACTACTAATAGAGTAAAGTTAAGCCATACTCTGCTTTGTTGAAAAGAAGAAAGAGTTTGGTGCCCACTAATGAATTAGACTTCAATTTGCATCCTAGGGTGACCAGACAACAAATGTGAAAAAATGGGATGGAGGTGGGAGGTAATAGTAGCCTCTAAAAGAAAAAGACCCCAACCTTGGGACTGTCCCAATCTGTTCACCTTATTGCATTCTGAAACAAATGACTAAAAAAATTGTGCTGTGATTTAACTTCTTTACTGTGAATGAATAAGGGATCAGAGAGCTGCTAGAGTAAATAGTGACAAGGAATGAAGTAACCGATCAATACATGAGTTAGCAGCATGTATCAGTGTAGTTCCCTTGCAGCATGTGTATAATCACACTATATATGTTAATGTAAACATTTCACATAGAAAACAGGGATAAAATAAAAATGAATATAAATAAACTCTGGCACTTACCCTTATATCTCCATTTACAGTTCTGGATGTATGATTAAATGCGTGTGCAGGATCTTTGTTGTAAACTTTAAGGAAAGATCTGTCCTGGATGTTCCTGGAATCAAAAACATCAACAACGATAGTAGATGAAAGGAGTTTTATTTTCAACATTTCCTTTGCTTGGCCTAAGGATTCAGGCAACAGACATGAGCCACCATCACGATATTGCTGCAACTGACCAATAAAAAAACCCTAGTGCTATAAAATAGACAAATAACAAAACCTACTTCAGTTCTCTTTCCCATGGGAAATATCATTCTTTCAGTATAGCTCCACACCCATAAAAATCAGGTGGTACTGAGTTTCTTTCAAGATCCTGGGCACATAGTGAAAACACTATCTAAGATAATAAAGTTCCAATATTTACAATGCACCCAAAAGGGTTTAAGTTAATATTTAAATGCTTTATTGTGTACTCTACACAAACACATGCATTTCTGCTATTCTAATGAGCACACATCAAAAGAAAAATTTTGAAATTACTCTTGAGGCAAATGTAACTTAGTTTGTTCACAAAACTGAAAACATTCCATTGTGATTAAGAACACATCAGCAAATGTAAAAACAAGCTTTCAAGCCTCTAATCTTTCATAATGCTTTTTTTTAAATCACAAAGAAAGCACAACTTTGATAAAAGCATCTACAAGAATTTTGATGCAAATTGTTAGAAGTAAACACCAAAAGATTTTTAAGACTAACACAAAGAATCTTTCCATTCATGAGTCTTTTTAGAAACTGACTCATTCCAACAATCAGATGACAGATGTTTTACATTATTCTCAAAACCTACCTTACAATAATTTCATAGATTAGAAATCTGCACTGAGTCCTGCTGATTTCTTGTTCAGTACTAATCAGCAACCATCTAATTAACGGCAACAATCTAAACACACTAATGTCCTTTCAAGACTGTGATTCCTTTCATTTCACAGCAGTGATTTCAAGAGAATTTGCACAGAAGACTGAATTCTTTCCTCCAGGTACAGCTTCAAGTTTAGTGGACTGATATTACTCATTGGGATTATCATTTTTAAAAAATGAAGCAAAGCATTCTTGGGTTGGTCTAATTTCTTTCTTTTAAAGTCATATTACAGTCAGTGATTGCTTTGAATCTGTAACTAGTCATAACTTGCTTAGACTTCAAGTAGTCTATTAAAAAACCACATAGCTTTACAGACAGATCAGTCCCATCTGTTTAAGAAATGCACGGTTAATGAGAAGTTTAGAGTTGATGAGAGTTAACTACATGTAGAATGCGTAAGAAAATACCTACCACCCTGTTGCAAATTTAGGTTCTTAGTTTATTTATGGCAGCATAAACTCTTTTCTGTCTTACAAATATGGAATTTAAGATAATATCAATATCTAAAAAACGTGACAGGTCTAGGCTGAGCTAGTAAATAATTTGGAACAATGTTTACTGTCTGTTAAATTAAATAATATCCAGCACCAACAGTACAGATGTTACATATAAGGTAAGGACAAAATCCTGCTCAGAGATCTGCATGAAGAATCTAAACTACAGAATTCTGCTCTCCATATGGACATGGACTGATTCTTGGTTAATGTATTTTTCAGTGCAAGGAAAGTTCTCTCGTTTTTCCAGTTCATTCTTAGCTCACAAATGATGATACCATATACAGAGGTAAGGTGGGTGAGGTGATATCTTTAACTGGACCAAACTTAATCTACTCTCTTTTATATCTCTAAAATGATGGTTGAGAGAGGTTACTCAACTAATGTCAGGTTTGGTTTAAAAATAATCTCCATAGCTATCTTGTAGAAATATGTCAGTTTGAAGTAAAGTAGTGCTTTAAGGAAACATAGTAAAATACAGTGCATTTGATCTCTAAATTGAATAGTATTCGCACCATATCTCCATCCCACTCCATCTGAAACTTTTCTGATAACAGGTACACATTTGTGTATTTTTTTTATTTGCACATCTGTTTTGCATTCACTATTTGACGGTGTGAGAGCTGAACATTTTCCCTTCTGTACCTCTTTCTCTTCTGCTTTGCTCTTGTGATTTTGTATTTATCATATACCGTATTTTTCGCCCTATAAGACGCACTTTTTCTTCCCCAAAACGGGGGGGAAAAAGTTGCTGCGTCTTATAGGGCGAATATACCTATTCGCCCCATCACAAAAAAAACCAAAACAAACAAACAAACAGTGCGTGCGCCCCGGTTCCCCCCCCTCCCCGCCGCGGGCGGGCTGCCGGGGGCGCCCCGGTTCCCCCCTCCCCGCGGCGGGGAGGGAGGAACCGGGGCGCCGCCGGCAGCCCGCCCGCGGTGGGGAGGGGGGAACCGGGGCGCCCCCGGCAGCCCGCCCGCGGCGGGGAGGGGGGAACCGGGGCGCCCCCGGCAGCCCGCCCGCGGCGGGGAGGGGGGAACCGGGGCGCCCCCGGCAGCCCGCCCGCGGCGGGGAGGGGGGAACCGGGGCGCCGCCGGCAGCCCGCCCGCGGCGGGGAGGGGGGAGCCGGGGCGCTTTTTGTGTGTGGTGGTTTTTTTTTTTTTTTTTCCCCGGCTTTTTTACTTTAAAAGTCGGGGGCGTCTTATACACCGGAGCGTCCAATATGATGAAAAATACGGTACTACCTTACCAACAGTCTGGTATAAATACATGGCACATACCCCTGAACTATTTTTCACACAATAACAAATCTGTGGCCAGCCACATGATTGTAACCACTATGCACGTAGGCCATTGGGAACTTCTTGGTGGTAATGGGTTAACATTCCGATCCTTCTGCTCCAAAAACACAGAGACCAATTGGTGTTAGAACTTCAGGGCTTAAGTAACACAGTTGAGCAGCTCTCATTCCATCCAACAGAGGACGCATGCATACACACACACAAACCAGGTCTTTACATGCAGTATTGGCTGAGTTCAGAATTATTTTTAATTATTATTAATTATTTGTATTCATGTAGTACCTAGGACCAGTGGCAGGTATCCAGTTGCCCAGTCTGAGGGAAGATGGAATAGCAGTGGGTATACTCCAGCCTCTGCCACTGGCGTAACGGATTGTACGCTGGTGGTAGATCATAAATAATGGAGCTCTGCTCCATGACTCCATTCAGCCTACACTATGTCCCAAAACACCCATGACACTTCTCCCCCTCCTCCATACATTAGACTTTTTGTCAGCAGAGACGGGGATCTGTTTTAAGGCCACTTTGTGAATTTAGCCTATATGTTTATTTTATGTTTAACATCTCAAATATACATGTTTTGGTAAAAATGCAATAAAATATTAATTATAAAAGCTAATCAAACTTATCTGTATTTCATGAATATTTAAATAAAGTATATCATACATATATGGCTTGTGCAACAGGTGTGATATATATAGCTTAAGGCATGTGTCAAACTGTGAAACCCCCAAATTACTCAGACACCACTGAACTTGATTCACTGTGTCAGACCTGATATTTGTTAGATATTTATCTGCTTAACTCTTTTTCATGCTATTGATGCACTGCAGAGAGAAAAAATAACAACTGTAGTTCTGTATTTACCTACCTTACATCATTTAGTTCATAGTATATGTTTCTGCTCTCGTCCTTGATGTAAATGGCAATGCTGGGAGACTCCAGCATTTTCATTGTCAGCTGCTGGGGGAAGGCACTTACGAAGAGGGCACGAATCGTGTCTGTGCTTGTAATTTCATTCGGCATCCTTAACTGTTTTGTTTCATCTCCATACTGAAGATATAAAACTCCTAAAAGCAAAATACAATTGAAGATTTTTTTAAAAAATGCATAGAATAAACCTAGACTCCAAAGTCCACATAGAAAAACACATCAAATATTTAATTCTCTCCTAGACTAAGCAAACCTAGATGTCCCTCTCTCACATATACCATACACGATCATTCACTACAATACTGGAATGAAGAATAAAACTGTCTTATGGATATCGATGATTTGTTTCTATACCACAGAGTTTCCCCAGAGAGCATGTTATTACAAGGAATCTATTTTTACTGCTCTTTAGATAGATCAGAAGTTTACATTAAAAGCGCTATTTTAAAAATAATACTAAAATGAACCCATACTACAATGGAGATGTAGGTAAACCATGGGAAATTTTCCATCAGCTGAGGGAAAAATTAATCTTTGGATCACGTAGGTTCTTTTAAGCATAAACTCTTTGTTTTAACTTCACACTTACTCAACAATGGATTTGATTTTCAAACCAGCTCCCCATTTTTGCATAAATTTTGTGCCCACAATTGATTTATCATCAATTTATTTATTTATAAAATTCTAGGTGAAATTCATAGTAAGAACAAAGCTGAAGTCACTAAAAGTCAGATCTAGCCTGAATATCAAATACTTTTTTTAGTGTTTCTGTGTGAAATGGTTTGCAACCTTAATAGTAACCTCTAACATATGGTATAGCATAGTAGAGGGGGACGGAAAGAATCTGAGTCACATATAGATAAATTTATAGATTTTAAAGCAAAAAAAAGAGAATTCTGATAATGTAGTTTCTGCATAACACATACAAACAAACCTCCCCAAAAATTTCTGCATTAAGCCTATAACTTTTGGTTGAGTTTGAGTACATCTTTTAGAAAGCTATCTAGTCTTTATTGAAACACTTCAAGTGATGGAGAACCATCATATGTAGCAACAGTTATTTACCATCACCATTAACATTTTGCACTTTATTTCTAGTCTGTTTGTCTAGCTTTAGCTTCCAACTAATGGATTTTGTTATGTCATTTACAGCTATATTAAAGAGCCATCTACTATCAGAAATCTCTTTCCTATGTACATACTTGGGGACCATGATCAAGACACCTCTTAAATTTCTCCTGGATAAACTAAATAGATTGAGCTTCTTAAGTCTCTCAGTACTAGGCATGGGGTTTCCAGACCTATTTTTCTTCTAGTCAAAAGTAAATGTCAATATTTTGCAGTTATATACTGTAGTGCTTTTTATGAAAGGATCTCAAAACAAACACACTTTAATTATGTCCAACAATATTCCCCTGAGGTAGGCAAGTATTGTATTATATTCATTTTACAGCTGGACAAATGGAGACACAGAGGCCATCCTTCTCTTGTGGATTCTCATAGTTCCTCCCACTGGATCCTTCTCTCTAGGGTTGAGATTCTGTCAGAAAGGAGATGGTGTTGGAGTGAGTGTGACATAAAAGGGCATAAAAAGCCTTGAATCTGGCCAGGGGAGAATTTCCCCAGCGTAGAAACTGAGGAAGCCAGCCACAGACTATCCTGCAAGGCCTGGCATCTGAGCCATACCAGGGGTGGGAAGGACATGTCGGGGTGGGGCAGGGGGGGGGAGGGAGAAGGGCACATCCTGCCTATAGGCATCTGAGGACAGGCTGACATGATGTTAGAGGGCCCTGAAGGGCTACCTGAGTTACACCAGTGGCCTCTTCAGCCCCCTGAATCAGGAGGGCACAAAGGTACTTGAAGAGAATGACAGATCTGCTCAAATGTGACTATGTTGCTCTTTCTTGGTTAGTCCTCAGAGGATAGCACTCATCTTCTTTAATTCAGATGGTTTTTTTGGTAAGGGAACAGAAAATGCCTAACTATTATCCCTACTGATGATCATGCAGTATATGGGGGCTATAGCACAAATTAAAAAAACTATTTAGATAGTGATATCTTGGTTTAAAGTCAAAGTTGGTTATACCACCAGTGATGGGGCGGTGGAAGGGTTTTATTTTGTATATTCATGAGCTACCACCAGTGACTAAAAGTTTGTGCTAAAGTCCTGGGACATGAAGCCATTTAAAAATACAGAAGACATATTCATCTAAGATGAGTTTTCTTTATCCTCAGCTCTTTCTATTTTTCTCACTATGTTGCCCATAATTGCTATAAACGAGTGAATGCACATTTTGGCAGGTGTTCCCACAATCAGTGAGTAGATAATTGTACCTAGAGCAAGAGAAGACAGAACATGTTAATTTTTATGCATACTAATCAGATGCCTCAACAACAGCTAACCATTATTCAATACTAAGCTGCTTTTAAAATGACACTGTCAGTACATTTTCTATAGTATTATGAATGGATGATATTGTTACGAGCTGGGTTAAACCTTGTTATATGTTGAATTACAGCCTCATTGAAAATGAGGTGTGAACATGTCCTTCAATTAAGATAGGTGTAAGACACAGTTAAGGGGCCATACCTAAAACATTGGCATAATCTAGTCTGCCCAGTAACTAGCAACACATGGGTGGACGGTTCCACTGGGCATTGTTCTGATCAGATGCGCTTGTGGCATAGATGCTGGAACTAGGGGAGCAGGAGTGGGGTGGAAGAAGGTGCTGCAGCATCCTCTGGCTTGAAGTGGTTTCCATCGAATACAAGGTTTACAGTTTGATTCAATGACTCTCAGCAACCCCAGTATACAAATTATTCCAGCACTATGGGCGTGTGGGGAAAATGTCTAGCTGGAGGGGACAGACAAGAAACAGAGAAACCCAAAGGCAGCAAGAAAGCCAAATAGTAGCCTGTAACCACAGCATGACCCTGAAAAAAGCCTAGAAAAAGGTTCTGGGTCAGGATTTCTGGTTGAGGTAAGACTGGGCCTGTAGACTAAGAAATGACTCCTTTTGTTTCTGGTTCCTCCTGTGTTTGGAGAAGCAGGACATTGTACATTCCTTGTAAATGAATAAAATTGCATTCAAGAAAATACGAGACTCCATCATTAGTTTCTACTTTGAGCTGAAACATCCCTAAAGTCTTGAAATTGACTAGCTGCTCGGGTCAAAAAGGAGTAACAATATCATCCTGTGTCATTAAGGTTTCACTCAGGTTCCATTACAAACTCTATTTTTAATGTTTTACTTTGGTAGGCAAAACTGGATTGACAAAAAAATTTGCCAGCTTTACTCCAAAGGTTTAGGAGAATTTTTCTGAAAGTTTATTTTTTTTAAATACCTCAAAAACTGTTAAGTGAATTTTCTTTATTCTGAATTGAAATTATGATTTCTTTTCTTAAACATCCCTGAGAACTCATGTAATAGATATATTTGAAAAAAATAAGCTGTAATTAATCAACATTCTAATGACTATATTTAACCCCTGTAGTGGGCCCGAGTGGGCCCCTTCCGAGAGGGAAAACCCACAAGCCAGGGATCCGCCATGGACGGCGGAGCCGAGACGGCCACACCCCCCGACCCGGGTTGCCGGTTGTACAAGAGGCGGGGCCGGCCGCCAAGGGGGGGGCAGAACGAGGCAGGAGGGGAACACACCGCGGGACTGGCTGCCTCCCCACCTGGACGCCAACCAGCGCAGAGGCCCCGACCCCGCTGGGGGGAAGGGACTGGCCTGGAGTTCCAGCGTCCACATACCCGGAGACCGGGGACGATGACTTCGAACCCCCGGTGGCCGGGTCTCCCGCAGCAGTGGACGCCGGGATCGGAGTGCCAACAGCCGCGGCCCCTGTGGCCCCCGAGGACGAGCAAGAGGGACCCGCGGCCGAAACTCCCGCGACAGCGGACGACTGGTCGGGGGTCCCAGCGGCCACATACCCCGAGGAGCAAGGGATGGACTGGACCCCCGAGGGCCAGGGACCCTGACGTCAGACCCCGGAGGGGTGAGTGTAAAGACTGTATAATTGCTGGCTGCCTGAGCGGGGAAGCCCAGGCTATAGCCAGCCTAGCGAGACTGTGTATCTGTGGGATGCCGGAGCTGAAACGCCCCGGCTAGAGCCCGCCTATAAAGACTGTATATCCGCTGGCTGTCTGAGCTAGGAAGCCCAGGTCGTAGCCGACCTATCTTAGGAAAACAACCATCTGGGACGAAGACCCCCGAATCAACGTAAGCAAGTGGGACCTCCTCCCGGCAGAGGGCGCTCCAGGGGCTGGACCACGCTAATTCCCCCAACCAGCAGGAGGCGCTGCCGGGTGAGTGCCCTCACGCTCACACCCTGTATTCACTGTTCTTAAGCAAGCGAGAAATTGTTTAAAATAAAAGTCATATACTGATGCGATTTTTTTAAAAAACGTAGTAAACAGACAAAAAAGTTAACTTTAAACTAAATATCAAGAAATATTGATATTTATATCAAGAATATCAAGAAATGTTAGTTTAAAACAAAACAAAACAAAAAAAACTCTAGGAGTTAAAAGGCTTGGAACATTCCTGAACAGCCTTAACTCTGCCCTTCCTCATGCACCCTCAACCTGTACATCAGAAATTCACTTACAGTTGTTTTAATGTAGATTTTCCAAATAAACTTGTATCTTATCTGGAATGAGTGTACCTTAACAATATAGAGGTTTTATGTAGAAATCCCAGAGACCTTTGGTCCATAAACTTATTAGCACAGGAAAGAACATTTTCAAAGGCATTATGGTAAATTCTCCTTCTCCTATTCTCCTTACATACTTTTAAAAAGTCACTGCCTTTTCCATTGAGTTGCCCGATCCATGTCATAATACAGCAGTACTTTAGGGTATTTCCTGTTTGAGACAACTAATTCATTCAAAAAAATCCTCCTTTCAGCATGATAGAAGAAAAGGGGACTTTCAGATCCATTGTTTTAAATGATCCACATTGTTCCACACACACATCTCATCAGGCTGAAACTGGGACAACTGGTAACACCCTAATGCCCAGCTTGAGGAAGCAGCTGCACCCCTAAAGTCATTTCTTATTGTCAACTAATAAATGACTCACATTAAAACTAAAGTAAGAGGAAATAGTGTCTAACCCTGGTGCAGCTCTCATTAGGACAACAGCATAGCTGCCAGCAAAGCTGATGGAAAGGGAGCCAAAGGAAACAAATGCTAATGTTTGCATGCATCCTAATGTTCCTCCTGCACTTACTCTTCAGTCACAACAGATTCACTAGAAAGATTAAGATTGTGCTGAGTTTTTACAAACACAAAACAAACAAGACAATAATGCAGCATATAATATAAAGGCTTAACTGCAGAAGGACGGTAACATTTATGTGAATAATGAAGGCTATAGTATATAGCACATATGAAAGTAGTAACTCGAGTCAAACAATACTACTGCTGCTAATTCTTGGCATGTTTATAGCACCTTCAGCCTTAAATCTTGTCTACATTTATAGAGAAACTATACTGGCAAATCCTACTAGTGTAGACGTAGTTTGTACAGGCAAAGAAGTCTTTTTTGCCAGTACAGCTTATACCAGTTTCCCAAGTGAAATAAAGCTATCCTGGCAAAAGGCCTTTTTTTTTTTTTTTTTTTTTTTTTTGCCAGTTTAACTGTGATTACAGTAGGGCTTTTTCTGGCTCAGCTATGTCAGTAAAAGATCACCCCCCTGAACAACATTGAATATGCTAGCAAAACTTTTAAGTGTAGACCAGGCCTTAGGTTTCTTCTTTGTCTGTTGGATCTAGACTGTTCTCAGTGGTAGCAGATGATAGAACAAGGAGTAATGGTCCCAAGTTGCTGAGGGGGAGGTTTAGGTTGGATATTAGGGAAAAAAAATTCACTAGCAGGGTGGTGGAGCGCTGGAATGGGTTACCACCTAGGGAGATGGTGGAATCTCCTTCCTCAGAGATTTTTAAGGTTGGGCTTGACAAAGCCCTGACTGGAATGATTTAGTTGGGGATTGGTTCTGCTTTGAGCAGGGGGTTGGACTAGATGACCTACTGAGGTCCCTTCCAACCCTCATATTCTATGAAAGCATTTTACAAACATTATTTCATTAAAGTTTAATTAACAACATTCCTGTGAGGTAGGAAAGTCCAATTTACCAATGGGAAAACTGAAGACCAAAGAGAAGAAGTGATTTGTCCCAGGACACAACGAACAGCTATGGAAAAGCTAGAAATAGAAACCAGGTCTCCTCAATTGCCCTATGGTCTAACCACAAGACTCTCCTTTCTTCACATATGGATCTTTACAAACAAATGAGATCCTAATTCTGCTTTTCCTTCTAAAAATGTTCAGTTAGAAAAAGGTTTTCAAAAAGTTCATCCTCTGTCTCAGGGTTGGTCTACACACAAGTTTTCACCAGCTTACTTTAAGATGTGCCATCAAACTGGCTTTATTAAACCAGTGTTACTCAAGGCTTCAGTGTGAAGCCATTCTTATATGCAAGATAAACAGATCTAAACCAGGTTTGAATTAGTGTAAGGGTATCCACAAACAAAGTTGTAAATCAATTTAAGATCACAAACTTAGTTAAGCCAGCACAATGTCATGCATAGACCATGCATCATCAGGCTTTCAAATCTCTCTCTCAGAGAGAGGGAGAGAGAGAGAATGTGCACACAGTTGAACCTAGACAAATTCAGAATGGAAATAAGGTGTAGATTTTTTTTTACTGTGCAGATAATTACCGTATTTTTCGCCCTATAAGACGCACTTTTTCTTCCCCAAAACGGGGGGGAAAAAGTTGGTGCGTCTTATAGGGCGAATGTGCGCCCCGGTTCCCCCCTCCCCGCCGCGGGCGGGCTGCCGAGGTTACCCCCTCCCCGCCGGACCAAAAAAAAAATGTGCGCCCCGGTTCCCCCCTCCCCGCCGGACCAAAAAAAAAAAAAAAAAAAAGCGCCTCGCTCTCCCGTCCCCGCCGCGCGGGCGGGCTGCCGGGAGCGTCCCGGTTCCCCCCTCCCCGCGGCGGGGAGGGGGGAACCGGGACGCTCCCGGCAGCCCGCCCGCGGCGGGGAGGGGGGAACCGGGACGCTCCTGGCAGCCCGCCCGCACGGCGGGGACGGGAGAGCGAGGCGCTTTTTTTTTTTTTTTTTTTTGGTCCGGCTTTTTTATTGTAAAACGAGGGGGCGTCTTATAGGCTGGAGCGTCCTATAGGACGAAAAATACGGTAACTATTGGAACAATTGACCAAGAGTTGTGGTTGATTCTCCATCACTGATAATTTTCAAATCAAGATTGGTTGTTTTTCTAAAAGACATGCTCCAAGTATTATTTTCAGGGAGGTCTATGGCCTTTGTTACACAGGAGGTCAGATGATCACAATGGTCACTTCTGGCCTTGAATCTATGAAGTAGTGGAGAAAAACAAGTTAAAACACTTGATAAACTCTGTAAGAATAATTAATACCTATATAGTAATGCCAACTTCAAAGAACTTTACAAACATTAGATGATCGGGGGGGAGGGATAGATCAGTGGTTTG
Source organism: Sternotherus odoratus (assembly GCA_032164245.1). NCBI lineage: Eukaryota > Metazoa > Chordata > Testudines > Kinosternidae > Sternotherus > Sternotherus odoratus. The sequence goes on along the minus strand of JAVMKO010000002.1, from coordinate 195,965,251 downwards.
AGCATTGGCCTGCTAAACCCAGGGTAGTGAGTTCAATCCGTGAGGGGGGCCATTTAGGGATCTGGGGCAAGAAATCGGTCAGGGGACAGTACTTGGTCCTGCTAGTGAAGGCAGGGGACTGGACTTGATGACCTTTCAAGGTCTTTCCAGTTCTATGAGATAGGTATATCTCCATATAGTATTATTATTTATTAATCCTCAGAATATTCATTTCAAGTCAGTAAGTACTTACCCACATTATACAGAAGGAGAAATTGATGCAGAAGGGTTAACCAACACTATAGAGGGAACTACAGCTAAAACTGGAACTAGAACTCAGGAATTCCTGTTTCTTCTAAATCACATCTCGGCCTGTCTAACTAAATCATCGTGTAGTCAGGACACTTTCTAAGGCTACATTCTGACATCCCTGCTGATGCTGAGCAGCAGCTTACTCCACAAGTGGTCTCATTAATATCAATAGAACAACTATTTAATATTAATAAGGGTGTCAAAATCTGGCACAAAGTGAATAATGGAATATTGGTACTAATGTCCCCCAACAAATAGATCAGATTTCACCATGAATATTTCTGAGACAAATCTATATATATAAAAGTCAAGTGGTGTATGTATGTGTGTATGTATGTACGTATGACTGCGAACTCCTCCCGCACCGTTTGAGCCAGAGACTTGAAATTTGGTACAGTGAGGGGTCTTGGGGTCTAGATGCTGGTAAGGGTCGAAAAATTTTCGGATCTCACCTCTGACGCCCCCCAGGGGTGAAAGTCTTTCAGGGCCAATCACATCGGCTGGGCGGTTAGGTGGTGATGATGTCATAATACCCCCCTCCAACAGACACCTCACTCGCTCAGCTCACCCCTCCCTCCTCCAACGGAACCCCGGAGATCCCTCAGTTCTCTGCCCCTCCCCCCTTCCAACGGAACCCCGGAGATCCCTCCATTCTCTTCACCTCCCCCCTCCCAACGGAACCCCGGAGATCCCTCAGTTCTCTGCCCCTCCCCCCTCCCAACGGAACCCCGGAGATCCCTCAGTTCTCTGCCCCTCCCCCCTCCCAACAGAACCCCAGAGATCCCTCAGTTCTCTGCTCCTCCCCCCTCCCAACGGAACCCCGGAGATCCCTCCGTTCTCTACCCCTCACCCCTCCCAACGGAACCCCGGAGATCCCTCCGTTCTCTGCCCCTCCCCCCTCCCAACGGAACCCCGGAGAGCCCTCAGTTCTCTGCCCCTCCCACCTCAACCCCGGACTCCATCAGCTCTGTGCCCCCCCCACCTGCGAAGGTCCCCGGAATCCCTCGGCTCTGGGCCCCCTCCCCCCCTGCGACGGATCTGAGTTGGGTTTGGTGGGACGGTAAGTGAGGTGGGGGTGTCGGGTTCGATCGGGGGGGTGAGGTAGGGGTGTTGCGGTTGGTGGGGGGGTGAGGTGGGGGTGTTGGGTTTGCTTGGGGGGGTGAGGTGGGGGTGTCGGGTTTGGTTGGGGGGGTAAGTGAGCCGGGGGGGGTGTCGGGGTTGGTCTGGGGGGGTGGGAAGGTGTCGGGGGGGTGAGGGGTGTGGTGTGGGTGTTGGGTTTGGTCTGGGGGGGGGAGGTGTTGGGGTGGGTGCCCAGACCAAACCCGACACCCCCCCCCGGCTCACTTACCCCCCGACCAAACCCGACACTGCCACCTCACCCCCCACCAACCGCAACACCCCCTGACCAACCCCAACACCCACCCCTCACCCCTCACCCACCCCAATACCTTCCCACCCCCCCAGACCAAACCCGACACCCCCTGGCTCACTTACCCCCCGACCGAACCTGACACCCCCACCTCACCCCCCCCCACACCAATCGCAACACCCCCAGACCAAACCTGACACCCCCCGGCTCACTTACCCCCCGACCGAACCCGACACTCCCACCTCACCCCCCCAAGCAAACCCGACACCCCCACCTCACCCCCCCACCAACCACAACACCCCCTGACAACCCCAACACCCACACCTCACCCCTCACCCACGACGACACCTTCCCACCCCCCCAGACCAAACCCGACACCCCCCCGGCTCACTTACCCCCGACCGAACCCGACACCCCTACCTCATCCCCCCAAGCAAACCTGACACCCCCACCTCAACCCCCCACCAACCGCAACACCCCCTGACCAACCGCAACACTCACCCCTCACCCACCCCAACACCTTCCCACCCCCCCAGACCAAACCCTACACCCCCCGGCTCACTTACCCCCCCGACCAAACCCGACAACCCCACCTGACCCCCCCAAGCAAACCCAACACCCCCACCTGACCCCCCCGACCAAACCCGACACCCCCCCCCCGGCTCACGGTGCACTGTGTAGCACACAGATTATTAAATACACTGTTCGGTCGGGGGGTGAGGTGGGGGTGTCGGGTTTGCTCAGGGAGTGAGGTGGGGGTGTCGGGTTTGGTCGGGGGGTGAGGTGGGGGTGTTGGGTTTGTTTTGGGGGGTCAGGTGGGGTTGTCGGGTTTGGTCGGGGGGTAAGTGAGCCGGGGGGTCTTGGGGTTGGTCGGGGGGGGTGGGAAGATGTCAGGGTGGGTGAAGGGTGGGTGTTGGGGTTGGTCAGGGGGTGTCAACTGTCTGCCCCCTCCCCACCTCCGACTGACCCGAGCAACGCCGGGCACTTATGCTAGTATAGTATAGTATTTAAGGGTGTAACAGAAGTCAGAACCCATATTTTTCTTCTTAGACATGTATCAGACAAATAGAGATAACACACATTGGTATCCTTATCAGTGAATTCTGCAAACACACACATAACTTTGCTACAGCAACACTTCTCATAATGGAGAAGAAATTCCTTAGTATGCAGTTGTTACTATCCCCACACTCAACACTAGCCTTTCCAGCTCTATAACACATTCTTTCAGAACTAGTCTGAGGTCATTGGTATCATCCTTGTGGTATTTCTTGCCTGAAGCCCTAGTACTATTTCCTTTAGCCACTCTCTGCTGATAATATCTATCCTCTAAATTGAAAATGGGGTCTCTCAGTATTCTTAGCTATTGTCACAGAATCAATGGGAACAATTTGTTGCATGAAATGAAACTAAAAATATATGTTTAATTTTCTTTGTACCAGAATAGCCTGAATAGTTTTGTTCAAGGTTCATCTGTTGGTAATGTTTTTCAGTAAATATAGAAAAAGTGTTGGGTTTAATTTCTTAAATTTACATATTGCCAATTTGTCCATACCTGTTATTTACTGATACTAGCTCTAATAGATCTATTTCATCATGAAAAGAATACACAGGAAATGCTAGGATTATATATTATTTCTACCAGCGTATCCCATGAAGTTGGGATGCGTATTCCATGCACCACTTAAATAGGAAAGATTACAGAGTTTTACAAGTGCCTACTGCAAATGGCTGAATTTAGCCTGGATCACAGAATTTTTTTTTAAAATACTAGCTCTTTTGCTTAGAGAAGAACTGACAAGAATTCAGGTGGTCACAACTAGAACCTATGATGCTTAAACGGTCATCTTTTTATATTTGAAAGTTCACAACCAGTTAGATGAATGGGGCACTTCACGCTTCTCCAAACTATTGTTTCAGGATGTCAGATTTTGGACAACACTGCTTCAGTTCACTCAGCAAATTCTACAGTATCAAGGAATACTGAGCGTTCTGCTTATCGATATAAAGGACAAATATCCATGTTAATACTGCTAGATCTCGTGACAGCCTTCGAGCCTTCGGCCCACTAGTGATAAGATGCTGCTGACCCATAAGACCTGGCATGGGACCGGGCTGAACAACTGCAATGCAGTTTAGCTGGGATTGACTAGGAGAGCCACGTGTAGGTTTCAACCAGTGCAACATTCAACAGCCCACTTTCTGAGTGTGACAAATTAACAAGAGCATAATAGATAATGCTCACAGGGGCTAGGCACATTACAATGGGTCCCTGATGCCAGATATGACTCAAAGAGTTGTTAACTAATTTTTAAAACACTTTATGCTCTAGTAACTGGTCTGGCTACCAGTGAGAGACCATCCTTCACTCTGCAGCTTATTGCAGACGTTGCTATGAGAAGGGACATTAAAGCTGATGACCAAAATTCTTAGGGGCTTGCAACAGGTATTTCTTGGGGATAACGAGCAGTAGGGAGTTCGATAAGCAAGGGGCTCTCTCTGTGATGCTAAGCTCCAACTTTTCCACATTAACGCCTTTGGGCCACTGTGCTAGACTTGCCACTTGATGTATTGTGGAAGACAAGATTTGGCCTATTTTTATTGCTTTTCAGTGGTTATCCATAAATAATTTGCCAATTTTAATGTAGAGATGTGGACAGAGCACTGGACTGGAAGCAAGAAGTCTTGGGTCCTAATTCAGGTTCTGCTACTGACCATCAGTTCAACCTTGTACAGTCACTCCATTGTTTCTGTGCCTGTTTCCACACACCCTCCCCTCAGCATGCATTTGGCCTTGGCTGTTTAAATAACAAGCTCTTTGGAGCAGCAATTGTCTCTCACTACATGCTTATATATTACCTAGCACAATGGGGCCTGGATTTTGGTCGGGATCCCTTGGTACCACTGTAATACAAATAAATAACAATAATGAAAAAGTCTTGCTCCAGAAAAACAGCAGGTGAAATAAACAGTCCCAGAAATGTGCCTATGTAGCTACATTTCAAGCTAAACCTGTCTCCGAAGGCACACTCTGACTCGGGGGCCTGATTCTCCCCTCCATTTCAGCTGTTTTACACCAGTGCAACTGCAGTGAAGCCATTTCAGGCTTATATTGACACAAACTATTGTGCCAAAGAGGCGATTCAGGCCCCTTATCATCTGACCCACAGTGTGCACCGAGCCTATCATATAACGGTTTTCAGCACAGTGTGTATGCGCTGAGGCTGTAATGCTTGAAAGGATTCTGGCTCCCTTGAACAACTTTTTTTATTCCTCAGGTGCACACAAGAGATATCCACTCACACATAAAGGAAGAATGGATGAAGTAAACAACACATGTGATTACCCAGCTTCTCTTGGGATGATATACATTTCACATATCCCCTGGGTACAGTCCAGGAAAATGTGTAAGTACAGTAAATGAAGCATTAAAGCCTTTATGGACTGGCATATACCGGTACGGCTGTTTACCTCGCTTTGTTTTTTCTGCTGCAAAATGTTTCAAGTAAGATAAAAAAATTCTTTTGAAGCCCAATAAACGTTGGTCATGATTTTAAACTAAGGAAGGAGATGAAGTCTAGAAAGAACTCACCAGAAAAACTAGAGTTATCTTAAGATATTTTTGTTTCCTAGGATTCCTGTTTCAACCCCATAATTGAAACTGGTTGTTTCAGGCTGTTTTTCCTGAAGAACTGCCAGACAACTCTAATTTTTCTGAGTACAACAGCAAATAAGTCCATGTTCATTTTTGCATGCTGATGTGCTTTTCATGCGTTACAAAGTCAATAGACAGGACAGGAGAAAATGATTTGAGAGGATTAACTACATTAAAGCCATGCACAGTACTTAATTTGAGATGCAATTCCCAATGTCTTCCAGGGGAGTTCCTTCCTATGGTTCACCAGCTGTATGATATATGGCCTAATGGCCATGATGGATTAAACCTAGAGGCCTAATCCAAAACCCAGTTAACCACTGGGATTAGAATCAGGTCCTAAATGTGGCTGATACCAATCTTAGCAGAAAACCCTCTACAAACAAATCAAGGACCTCCTCCCCAGAATGACTGGTGAATGCTAAGTAACAATTTATTAACGGCCATATCATTTTTTATTTTAAAATTTTATAGAAACCCGACAAAATACATTGCATTCCCCCCCCACCACCACCACAAAGCCAATCCCACACATAAAGGTACATAATCCCAGTCAATCACAGAGGGTGGAGCACTAAACAGAATCAGGAGACCTGGGGTCTATTCCCTGCTACATCACTGGCCTTCTGGGAGACTTCTGGCAAGTCACTCCCCGCTCTCTGATCCAGTTTCCCCAACTGTAAAATGGGGATAATGATACTGACCTGCGTGTAAAAAAGCTTTGACATCTATTGATGAAATGCACTATTGGTGGGTAGGGCTAGGTATTATTCAATTAGTTATCACAGAGCTACATATTAATTATTATATCTGAATTATGTGGCAGTGAAATCTTTACTCAAACCACTGAAATCTGTCCATCCGTAGTGAAGTAGAGAGTCATGAGATAAATCATCAGAGAAGATTTTAAAAATCCAGACCCCTGCTGTGCCAAAACTTAAGTATGCATGTAATGCCACTCATGTGAGAAATCCCACTGAAGCCAACTGAAGCTAAAGTATTGGTAGGAATCAGGCAGTTTCTGCTTAAAATCACTGCTAACAAAGTCAAATGGACTACTTAGGTGAGCAGACGTAAACAGGCCTCTCACAGCAGAGTTATTGTGTTATAAGTCAAAATACATCCAAGGGTCACCCTGTCGCAAAACCAACGACCAAGATTTAGTAATGGTCGGTCCGCCATGATGGTATACCTTACCCACCAGGTGAGAGCTTGGTGGGGTGGAAGGATGTGTCAGGCTGTGATAAAAGGTTATTTAATGGTTGCCAAGATAATACAAGTGATTATAAAAAAACAGAACAGAGATGTTATTTAAACTCGAACAAACAGTACTGGATACTACCTACCTGCAATAACATTAAATAGATAAAGAATATATAATACACAAATTTGTAATGGTTCTACACCCACATACACTACGATTTACTACTAAGCATACTTAACTGTGAAGAACTTCAAAAAGATCCCACAAAACTAAATGATTGGGCAATAAAATGGCAAATGAAATTCAATGTGGATAAATGTAAAGTAATGCACACTGGAAAAAATAACCCCAACTATACATACAATATGATGGGGGCTAATTTAGCTACAACTAATCAGGAAAAAGATCTTGGAGTCATCGTGGATAGTTCTCTGAAGACGTCTATGCAGTGTGCAGCGGCAGTCAAAAAAGCAAACAGGATGTTAGGAATCATTAAAAAAGGGATAGAGAATAAGACAGAGAATATCTTATTGCCCTTATACAAATCCATGGTGCGCCCACATCTTGAATACTGTGTACAAATGTGGTCTCCTCATCTCAAAAAGGATATATTGGCATTAGAAAAGGTTCAGAGAAGGGCAAATAAAATGATTAGGGATTTGGAGAGATTAAAGAGGCTAGGACTTTTTAGCTTGGAAAAGAGGAGACTAAGGGGGGATATGATAGAGATATATAAAATTATGAGTGGTAAGGAGAAAGTGAATAAGGAAAAGTTATTTACTTGTTCCCATAATATAAGAACTAGGGGCCACCCAATGAAATTAGTGGGCAGCAGGTTTAAAACAAATAAAAGGAAGTTCTTCTTCACACAATGCACAGTCAACCTGTGGAACTCCTTGCCAGAGGAGGCTGTGAAGGCTAGGACTATAACAGGGTTTAAAAGAGAACTGGATAAATTCTTGGAGGTTGAGTCCATTAATGGCTATTAGACAGGATGGGTAAGAAATGGTGTCCCTCGCCTCTGTTTGTCAGAGGGGGGTGATGGACGGCAGGAGAGAGATCACTTGATCATTAACAGTTAGGTTCACTTACTCCGGGGCACCTGGCATTGGCCACTGTCAGTAGACAGGGTACTGGGCTAGATGGACTGTTGGTCTGACCCAGTACGGCCTTTCTTATGTTCTTAACTAAATATTACCCTCTAAATAAAAAATATATAGCTATGTCTATCTCTGTATGCATAGGCTAGTATCTTAAAGGGTTTTGTTTTGTTTTTCTAGTTCAAGGTTCCCTTTTCCCTAATATCTCATTGGGTTCTGGCTAATGCCCAAGTCAGTCTTTCAGCCTCACGCACTTTCTCGTGACTTCCTGAAGAGAAGGACTCATCTCCAGTGAGGCCTGCTTGTGGGGGTGCACATTAGATCAGACCCAGAGTACCTGTGTTTCTCCTGTTCCAGATCTCCGGGACCACACGGATCAATGACAGGAGATCTGCCTGAAGAGGATGCTGCGAGCGGGGAGCAACTCGGGTCCAGACGCCAACAGAGGGCGAAAGACGGACAGGACACTGCTGGCAGAGGGCGCTCCAGGACTGTTGTGAGTTAATTCCCAGACTAACCAACAGGAAGTGCCACAGGGGTGTGTCCGACCCCATCACACACCCTCTTCCTGCTTCCTCTCACAAAATTCTCGTAATCGATTTCCCACAGGGCCCTTGTCCCCATGCACACGAATCAGCAACTTGCAAATGTTCTCTGTACTCCCTTCTCCAGAAGGAATAAGGTACTTTACAGTGTCTCTGGCTTATCCCTTCAAGTGGTCCTTAACAACCTCAGATGGAGCTCCCCTCAGGGTCTTTTTGAGCTGCCTTAGTCTGTCTTACCCATTCCTCAACAACCAGGTACCCTGGTTTAACAGGTGTACCACAAAAATCTAGAATTTTCTTATTCTTTATGGGCATATATACAGTATATAATTTGGTTACTTTTACTAAACAATTGATCACCACCTTAGCCAGAGTCTTGCCTTGTGCAGAGTGGACACTTACCATGTAATTCTGGGCTCTTCCTCAATCAACAAGGTCTATAGTGTTTTAAACTGTGCCTGTAACCCCTCTATGATGCATTGTGTTGACTCAGAGATACTCTTCACCAGTCCAGAGATAAAGTTACCCCAATACCCAACTCCGGTTCCTAAACTAAACTGACCTGATCCTGTTTGTGATGCCAACTAGGTGTAAACAGACCTCTAAGTGTGGGATTATAGTGTTACATTTGAAATACATTTGAGGGTCACTGCATCCCAAAACCATTGATCAAGATTTAGTAATGGTCCGTTACAGTAGTGGTATAATCTGTTCATCTGGGGGAGATATTATACTACAATAAAAGGTTATTTAATGGTAGCCAGGATAATACAACTAGTTGTCAAAAATAACATAATGGGGATTTTATTTAAACCAGAGCAAACAGAACTGGATTCTACCTACCTACAACTACATTAAATAGATTAAGAATGCATATCATAAAAATATATATACACACATACATACACTGTAACTTACCACTGAGTGTCCTTAGCTAAATATGACCTCTAAATACAGAACTATATCTATATCTGCACATCCCTGGATGCTGTCTGACACCCCTGTCAGCCTTTGAGCCTCACATGCTTCTTGTGACTTCCTGAAGAAAGAGCCTTAACTCCAGTGATGCTTGCAGCAGTGTAAATCAAATAAGACCCACTGGAACTCAAGGTCTTTGGTTCTCTTGTTCTGGATCTCGGGAACCACATGGGTCAATGAGAGGGGATGATGGTCAGGACCACACCATCAAACATGGACTGATTTAACCAGCCAGCTTTAAACTAAAGGGACCCTCTTCTGTGCATCTGTTTGTCCTGCTCAGTCTCAGTCTCTCCACTTACTCTTGGTTTCTCTCAGTCCTGATGCCCCTCTGGCTGCCCTCTCACCTTCTGCTTGTTTCTCTCAGGGCTTGTCTTCACTACCCGCCGGATCGGTGGGTAGCAATCGATCATTTGGCGGTCACAAGACGCGAGAAATCGATCGCCCGCAGCGCACCCATCAACTCCGGAAGTCCAGCTTGCTGGGAGGCGCGAGCTGGAGTCGACGGGGGAGCGCGCCGCCGACTGCCACCGCTGTGGGGACGGACGGTAAGTCGGCTGCAGATACGCAAACTTGAAGTTGCGTATCTGCAGTCGATTCCCCCCTCCCCCCCCCGTAGTGGGGACCAGCCCTCAGTGGGTCAGAGCCACCTCCTATAAGTTCCTCAGAGGGACAGGCTATTCCCGGTCCATAAAAATATGCATTCACTCTTGTCATAAGTGTAAAGGCCTGGGTGGGGCTATGTTATCTGAAACAGCAATGTCGTCAGAGCCTCAAGTCCATGATGGAAGGGAGGAGTTAAAAGTCAGTTCCATCTTGGCTGGCCATGAGGCCGGAGGCAGGGACCAGAGTCAAAAGGCATCTCTGGCTATAGAGATAGCTCAACTTTTCTTCTCTTATACTTCTACTTAGCTGATGTAAGTGATTTTGATTCTCCTATTAAGCCTGTGCCTTTTGGGGCGTGTCTTTCCGTTTCAGAAGGGAGTTAGAGAACCCCAAATTGTAAAGTGTATTGTATCTTTGTTTCATTCCCTTTTCTTTATTAAATCTTCTAGTTATAAAACCATCTGGTTTATTTCCCTTAGGGTTTTCTCTGCTTCCAGTCTGGGAAGGGAGAAGGGAAGGGAAATAAGGACCAGGGCAGCTAAGTGCATAGCTGGAGTGTGGAGACTGTCTTTCATTACCGTCAGGTTAGACGGGGGGAGGGGGGGAAGCAGCCTCCAGGTGCCTGATTCTGGCTCCCTTTGGAAGTACACCCGAATGGTGGCAGCGATTGGTAACCCTAGAGCCCCACTGGTAAAAAGGGGGGTGTCTCGGGGTGTGGAACTTAATTTGGGCTGGGAAGCAGCTAAGTTAAGTGGGTTTTGGCTAGTTAAAGAGTCCTTTTCTCGGTGCTCAAGAGCACAGGGATTAGGTCACCCCTCTCACAACTCTGAACATCCACTTCCCCCAAAATATATATTCCCACACAGGGTCAAGTCCCTTTACCTTATTTAAATAAAGTTATGCAATGTGCTTATGTGTTTTCAGAACAAGGGCCCAAATATAAGGACCAGTGAATTTTTAAAAGACATTTCAGAGAAGAAACTTCTCTGAATGGTCCACCTCAGCTGCTCTGGCTTCTTCTCCCAAATCAGGGAGCCATGAATGTCACCAGCTATGGTACACCAGCTTTCCAGGCAGGCAGGCTGGCTGGCTGCTGGATGTCCCTCTTCCCTCAGATCCCAACATGAACTGATCCTCAAGGGTAAGGTAAGAATCAATTAGACCCCATTCTGAATCTATCTGTTGTGGCATGGCTGTCCAAAAGAAGTGAGTGGGAGAGTCCACTGGGTTGGGGAGAGAGGGAGACGGGGTATGTGAAGTTGCCCCCTCTTTTGAGTGCCTATAGACTACAGCCAACACCCTGTGGAGATACTATCAGGTAGGTATAAGGCAAGAAGCCAGCTCTGCTATGGTGTTCTTGACCCCCCTCTTCCCCCTCTCCTATTCCAACTCTCTCCTGGTCCCAAGTCCCTATGGCAGACCCCAACACTCATGCCAGTGCCCTCCTCCTGGCTCCTCAGATCATAGACTTTGTGTGTCCATGTATCCTCTTCCCGGGTCCGGTATCCAGAGCCATGGATTCTGCCTTAATCCAACCCGGTTTATAGAGCCCAATCCTGAGAAACACTGAGCATCTGCAACCCCCATTATCTTTAGTGAGAGGTGGCAAATGCACAGCACTTCTCAGAAATAGGCCTTTATGGCCTGATTCTGTGAAGTGCTTAGCACCCTCCACTGCCACAAAAGTCAGAGGATTAAAAGTGCTTGGCACCTTACAGACTCACATGTCTCACTGTTTGCCAACCACAAACATGGGTCAGTCTGCATTTCTTTAGAGAAGCATTAGGACAATGACATCAGTGCAATCCAGCACATACCTGCACATACTGCTGGTTTTGACAGGTTGCATAATATAATTGCGGACTTGTCAATTTTTATTTCCTTTAGGCAAATTGCAAGTGAAGTTTGTTGAGAGCTTTCGAGCTCTGTCCAGGTTTGAGAGGATTCTTGTCCTGACAGTTTTGCTAGGATTTTCCCCCCCCCAGTTATCGAGCTGGAAGAAATCCCAGCTTTCAAATAAATATTTTAGACTATATTTTATTTTGTCCCTCATGGAGGATTAATTCATTTTAATTCTATACTTTGTCCTCAGGTGGCATACTGATGAGAAATGTGCTGATTCTGATAGACTCTTCTGTCAAGAAAGACCTTAATTTCAAGAACCAAGGCTAAAGTTTAAAATGGATACAGAGCTGGGGTGTCTCATGGGCTGGCTCAACACGGCATGAATTGGAGCCTAGCATGTCATAATGACCCACAGTCATCATTAGTAAGGCTGTGTTTTAGTCACGGGTATTTTTGGTAAAGGTCATGGACAGGCCACGGGCAGTAAACAAAAATTCATGGCCCATGACCTATCCATGACATTTACTATACACCCCTAACTAAAACTTGGGTGCTCTGGGAGGGCGGTCCAGGGGTATTGCAGATGCTGGGGTGCTTGTGGCCTGGGACCTCCGCTGGTGCTGGGGGGAAGGGGAGCGGCATGCAGCCTGGGACCCCTACTGATGCTGGGGTGGTAGGGTGGGCTGGCAGGCTCCCTATTCAGCTTTGTGTGTTCCTACAGCTCCAAGGGGGAGGGAAGGGCAGGGTGGCTCCACGTGGTGCTCTCGCCACAAATGCTGGCTCCGCAGCTCCCATTGGCCAGGAACTGCAGCCTAGGAGCTGCAGGGACATGCTGGTGGGAGCCAAGGAGCCCCCTCCCCCACCTCCAGATAAGCACCACCCCACACCCTAGCCTCATGTCCCAAGCCCCCTCCCACACACCTAAACTGCTGCAGCTGGCCCAGGGGCTGCCCGACTCAGTAAACCCCTGAGCCAGCACCGGCCACTGCAGAAGTCACGTGACCGACATGCAGCCTTAATCATTAGTACTGACTGACAAAAACATGATGCCTGGGTCACATTGTCACTATTCTCACTCACTCCACCTCCTAATAGACATTTCTTCAGTCTGTATTTAAAAAAACAACCTGACGCAACTGGACTTGGAAAAATATGAATGTCTATGAAAATAAGATTTTTAAAACACTGTAAAGTTGATTAGGTGTAAACCCATAAATATTGATAATTTTTCTGGTGTTCAGTAGTTTAGGATTAATATGTAGATTTTGTTTTAAAATTTCAAAGTAAATAAAGTGGCAAGGGTACATATTTACAAAACATTTTAATAGAAACATTTTTAAAATTTAAATGAAAAAAGCTTTAAAAATGTAAATATTCTCTTGCAGTGTTAGAGATACAAACAAAACCAACATGCTGCTGTACAGGAAACAGGATGTAAAATGGATTACGGCCCAAATGCACTAGAGCACGCTTTTAAATCCATGTAGTTCCCTTTGCCGGATTGCAGCCTACAAATGGAGAAAGAAACCGAGCAGGTATTTTTTGCTCTTCAATTTGTATGAAGTGTATTAGCATGCACCCTGCGTTCAATATTTACTGTGTTTAGTTTAGTTTTAGGGTGTTTTTTTAAAATTCCTTAGCATTAGTGAAACCGGTTTTAAAGAAAAATATTGGAGGGATTGATAACAATAGAGTACTTTATTACCATAACAGTAAGTTGTACAAGAAGAATTACTTTACACCTGGGTAATTTTAGGACTAATTTTTAGGGTACCTTGAACTGAAATTAATATTTCCTATGATAAGAAATCTGAAGTGACAGATTCAGGGGATAACAAAGTATTTCCATCTACTTCTTTACCAGATTGATCCCAAGTCTTGTGGCAAATTTGAGTCTCATGTTAAGTTGTAAACACTTCTATCCCACTTGCAGTATGAGGAAACATTATTTCACATCTTAAACTCTAATACCTTAAAGGTGCTTCAGTCTCAAATCTAAATACTCTAAATTATTACATATCATGTCACTTCACTCCCACCTTTTTTCCTGTCTAGACATCTGTGGTGTATGAATGGCAAGTTGATACTGTCAGAATAAATGAATGCAGCTCTCTCTACTTTAGTATGGGTTTGAGGGAATGGTCCATTATAAAACATGTCGAATGAGAAATGAAATAGCATATTCTGATGGAATTTGTGATGGTTTTGAGAGCCCACTGCTAGATCCCCCGGTGGCCCACTCATTGCAGATGGTCTAAGCGTTAAATTCTCCATTGTTAAATTTTCATAAGAAGATTCTCTCTACCATAAAACTTGTGACCACGGGGCAGAGCCACTCTTTAAATAATGGCTGAGGCAGATTTATCTATTGCCAACTGTAGTGGGGCACCTGCCCCATTCCCAGGTAAAGAGGAGTCAAAGCAGCCCTGGAGAGGGATGCAGCTGCGAAGAAGAGTGAAAACAGTTGAGGGCGTGGCTGGCCATAGCTGTGGCCAGCTCAATCAGGTCTCACTGGCCCGTATAAAAGGGCTGGGGGCCAGGAGCTGGAGGGAGTCTCTCTCTAGCAGTGGAGAGAGAAGGACTTAGCTGCTGGAAGCAAGGTACCTGAAACAGAACAGAGCCGTGCTGGGGAACAGGGAAAAGAGAGCTGGGGCACTCCAGCCTGGTAACTCCCAAGGCTGCAGACTTTGGTGAAGGCCTATATAGGTACTGGGATTGCAGAGGTGCAGCCTGGGAATAGGAAGAGGCAGCTGATCAGAACCCGTTGCCAATGATGAGTTGCCATTATAGACTACAGTCTGCCCCAGTGAGCGGGGGCTAGATGATGACTGGCAGTAGCCACTGAGACAAAGTGGGATTAGAGGGTCGGGGGTTCCCCTGGGAGGGGAGACCTGGGGTACTTCCAGAGGGCAGAACCGCAAGATAAAAGGGCACCGGGATCCAGGTGGGACATGGGGGCCCTAACGCAGATGAGACACTGGCCACCAAGAGGTGTTCCAGAGCTGAAATGAGCTAATTCCTGAGATGGTCAGCAGGAGGCGCCACGACGGTGAGTCTTCAACCTCACTACACCAACCAATAAGGATGATATTTTCTAGTTTGGCCTTTGGAGAAGACAGCATTGAACAGAGTGTCTCTGTGCAGCAGACAACAGCCAATGATGTTGAGAAAAAAGTTTTGATTGCTTTTTATCTAGCTCAGCGGCCCCAATTCATCGCTGGAATGGATGATTTCTGATATATCTTTGAATGACTGGCCTGTGTGTATTTTAATATGGATTCCTGAATGACCAAATCAGGTTATTGCTAAGCACACACAGTGAATGCTAAATGCCCTGTAAGTCAGTAATAAGAGATATAGGGTTCCCACAGTATTATATCCCAACAAAGTTCCAATGTACTCTACATACATATAGTAAATTACATTTTCCAATAAACCTGAGCCAAGTGGATGGTCTGAGGACTCGCTAGACAGCATTGACATATGGGCAGAACCAAATTCTCCATATGTATATAAACATATGAGTATGTGCTTAAAAACAGGTTTCAAATAAGATCTCATTGGATTGGGTGGAACTTTCAGGCTTTCCCTTCAAAGTGTCCTGCATCAGACCAGCCATTTCCAGCTCAGGTGGATGAAGTTCCCTCTGGAGTCCACCTCCTGGCTTTGGCCAGAGTGGGTCACGGAGGAGTGATGTGAGCCACTCTCTCTCTCCCACCCTCAAAGTTGTGTGCTGCTCTTTTTAGCACTGCTAGTGCCTGCTGGCTTGGAGAACCCTTTTTAGTTCTGTTTTCTATTTAATTTGTTCTGTTTATCAGATATCAAAACACTCTTGACAGAAATTGCCTTGGATCACTGAGGAATAAATAAACCCCTGTGATCAGTTTATGAGCTCTCTGTGATGTATGGTGAAGCCTTTGGTTTATGTCATTCTGCATGTAGGGGAATAAGATCCTACAGAAAAGAAGCAACATTTCCCTTGAGAAACATGCCTTCCTCAGCAATCTGAATGCAAGTTATATTGTCTTCCAACATCAGTCTAGCTGTCCTATGGCATTATTCGTCAGACAATTAGTTTCTACTGGGCCGTCCATCTGTTTAGCAGAGAATCTCTCTAAGAAAAGTAAAATCTATTGCAAAACCAGTTCTAGTTTAAAATTAATTTTGTGGACAAACTGGGCTAAATTCAGCCTTCAGGTGTGGGGGAATTCAATTTGCAGTCACAGGAGGAACAGCTTTCCCTGAGAAGAGCCCCTCCAGGGGGTGAAGGGTGGATTTTCTGTTGATTGTGCCTTAGCTCAAATCTGAAGGCACTTCCTGGAAAAAGTAGGGTAGTTCAATCACCATGTCCATTCAAATCCCTAGTCCCTTTACAAAGGCTGCCATAGAAGATTCCAGCCGTAATGTGAATACCATCCCTGTTCACTAGGAATTGGGCCAGCACCAGTCAGCCATCAGAAATTAATCATTTCTGGTTATTACAAATGAAGGAGGGTTTGAACATGTAATATACAGATGAAGGGCTCCGTATCTCATGTCTAAAATTAAGGTCCCATCTTATAAACACTCATCTCTTAGTGCAGCGTTTACTACCTCATAGTAAGAATAATACTTGGCAATATGTATTTTGCACTATTGGGCTGAGACTCTTAATAGACTCTTCAAGATAGGGTCCATATCTGTCTGTCAAGTGTCTAGCATGCTTCTGGAGGCTGCAATAATACTCTCACTATCAATTCCCTGTGCCGTCCAGTACTCCACACTAAACTAAATGGAAAAGAATAAACTGGCAGTGTCGCAGAGGAATGCCTGTCCTGTAGCACCCTATGCTGGCTGAGTGTGGTGCTGCTGGTGCTCTTTAGCAGGTCTCCTTGGCTCTCCACACACCTGTCTGTGCTGGAGAGGTGGCTTAGCCCTCTGGCCAAGTCACATACAAACCTAACGCAGGGTAGCAAGAGTCCAAACTAAAGAGGTTCTTTTGCCCTTTGGGGGCTCTCCTTCAGTCTGATTTCTGGGCTACCTTTAAAGAGTCTTTCTGGCTCTGGGATAGAACACTCAGCCCGCAGGGGGGTTTCCCTGGAGTACAGTTCTCAGTCCCTTCTGGGATATGTTCCTTACGTCCTTCCCTGCTCCAGTACAGAGTACTGCGGCCCTGAGTTGGTTCTTCTGGAGTGCCCTGCCTCCTGCAGACCCTGAGAGCCTTCCACTCTCTGTTCCACTCTGCTCCCAAACTGAGCTTTGTCAGTTCTCATATAAGGCCCAGGTGTCCATTAACTACCAAGTGACCCTTCTTCATCCCACTCCCTCAGACTCAGGGGTTTTGCTCTAAGGGTTTTGCCACCCCAAGCACGGAGAGTTCTGCAGTTTGGCTGTCTTCGGCGGCATTCCGGCGGGAAGTTGGCACCTGCTATGGATTTGGCAGCGGTTCTGCAGGAGGTCCACAGGCCCCACAGCATCGACATCCCTGCCGCCACAATGCCACCGAATCAGCAGCAGCCGCCGACCTCCTGCAGAAATGCCGTCGAAGACAGCCAGACTGCTGCCCCCCCTCCCCCCCCCCCCGTGGCTTGCTGCCCCAGGCATGCGGTTGGCGCGCTGGTGCCTGGAGCCATCCCTGTTCAGACTGGGAAGCAGCTAATAAATTATGGCACAAATGCGTCTGGCCGCATCTCCCCTTAAAGGATCTGGGGTCTCTTTGTGATAGGCAATATTAATAATGTGATATATGCCATCATGTGCCAGCAATGCCCCTCTGCTATGTACACTGGCCAAACGGGTCAGTCTCTACGCAAAAGAATAAATGGACACAAATCTGACATCAGGAATCATAACGTTCAAAAACCAGTAGGAGAACACTTCAATCTTCCTGGCCATTCCATAAAGACTTTGATGGTTTCAATTTTGAAACAGAAAAACTTCCAAAACAGACTCCAACGAGAAACTGAGGAACTGGAATTAATTTTCAAATTGGATACAATTAAGCAGGGGCTAAATAGAACTTACGAATGGTTCTCTCATTACACTAATTGATTGCATTTCTTGAGTTAATTTACCTGACACAGAAATCCATTTTTCTGTGGTATTTTTTCCCCCTACTGATAATGGCCCATCTACATTTAACAGCCCTCTTAGAACTGGTATGCTAATGTACAATTATTATTTTTTTCTTTCTTTCTGTGTGTATAAATGCATCTTACTTCTGTTCCATTCTATGCATCCGATAAAGTGAGCTATAGCCCACGAAATCTTATGTTGAAATAAACTAGTTAGTCTCTAAGGTGCTACAAGTATTCCTCTCTTTCTTTAATATTAATAATGTGCTGCAAATGTCCAAATTTTGTTGAACCCCAAAACACTGTAAGGACAAATTTTTATATGCAGAGAACATGATGCCAAAATTACAGGCCAAGAGAAGAGCACTGAAGGATTCTGGAAGATATTTTACCTAGTGACCTCTCCTTTGTTTGGTTTGCTGACCTCACCACAGGAAGGCTTGCTCGCGTACGGCTGCCTCTGGAAAAAGGAGTTGGAGAATCTCCCTCAGACATGGCTTCTAAAGAATCTGCAGATGCTTCAGACAGATGTTCTGCCTGGTCTCCCAAATTGGGCTGTGGGCTTTGAGACAGCTTTGGGCTCCTTGTCTGCAAAAATAAAATGAATATATATCATTATTATATTGCAAATGTCACTAAGAACATCAAGATCCAACTGTCTGGGGGGAAAAACAATGAAAAGGAGTTCATTCGGCCTCTAAATGTAGCATTCTACAAGGTCTTGTGTGCTCAAGGTGACTTCTATGTATGTTATTTAAAAATACTGTCCCTGGATATTTCATTAAGGTTTTATTGCTGTACATCTACTGTACACATTTCATTTCTAACAAAGACCTGAGGCTGACATATTATAGGGTGGATATATGGCAATTTCATTCCCCTGTTGCTCAGACAACTGTTAACATTGGTTATGGCAACAAAGGTGCACTACACACACAGAGAGAGAGCGTCAACCTGTAGGATTAGAAATTCATCCAATAGGTTTTTTTTAGATCTGCTCTCAAAATCAGTGAGTGAGTTCTTTAAAGAGGAAACTGAAGTATTTGCATTTTTGACAACTGAAATGCTATTATTAATTAAAACCTCTAAAATGTTGCACTTACCTTGAGGAGTCTGTTGAGAAAAATGTACTGAAAATAAATTTAGCAGTAAAGCTGCAGGTCTCAGTATCAGAAATGCTGCTACATATGCTGTGAAGAGTATGGGTTAGCAAGGCCATAAAAGCAGTCTAAATGTTTCTATCCAGCATACTAAAAAAATATGATCTAAACTTTGCTTTCATTTGTATCAGCATAAATATGGAGAAACTCCACTAATTAACTGAATTACAGTACTGATTTCCAGTGCATAACAGCAGACAGAATTTAGTTGCATACAATTAACTGTAACTTCTGTTAACTGCTGGATACTGTATTTTAAAAATAAGTCTACCTAAACATCTCTGCTGGTATCAATCCAGGTTTTTATATTAGCAACTATGATTGGAATTTCTGGCTAACAAAAACACACTCAATAGGGAATGCAATGTCCTGAACATTTTCATCGTTGACTTCAAAAAGGGCTTTGTGTTTTGTGAAAGAACATATTAATACATTTTACAACTTATAAGGGAAGTTGCATTGATAAACGTACCTGGGTTCCATTTTCTCTGTTGCAGAGAACAGAGACATCTGCCACTATAACTCAGACTGAACTTGGTAGGGTAGTAATTTTCATAGTTTCTCAAGCAAATGTTACATCCAAAATAAATAGTATGAGTACCCTAAGTACAGCAATGCAAAACAAGAAAGGTATTTTTCCCCCAGAACTACAGTGGAAATTAAACTTTTAAAATATAAAAGCCTAAAGACTTGTCAGTTTATATTCCCCATCTTTCTTTCCTCTCTCAAATAAAGGTCAGATGCTTATATTAAAAATACCCTATAGTTAGACTAAAAACAACTCCCATACTGGGTTTGAAAAATCAATCAAATTAAAGACAAGTTCAAAAAAAGAAAAGAAAAGAAAAGAAAAGGCCAAGACAACATATTTTGCTGACATGTGGCTCTTTCAGCAATTTCTTGTGTGAGAGGGAGAGAGCTCATTGCAGCAATGGCCTAGCCCTAGATCATGTAATATTCCCCATGTGACCTTGAACGTAAGCAACAACTCAACTTTTATGAGGTTTTCATTAGACTGCTCTACACCCCCAGCCTTCTCTGCTACCAGCTTGTCCAGTTGCTTACAAACGTTAGAAATATCTAATGAGAAAGCTAAACTCTCTGGAGCTTTACACTTATGAAATGTTAGCTATTATCCAATGTCCTGCAATGAAATGATTTTGAAGCATTGACTTTTTTCAGGAATTAACACTAACAACATTTATCCCGAGCAAACCAAGGCATGCTTTGAAGTGCCTCTGACATGATCAGCTCTAGTCTACAAGGTTGTAAACACAGAGTCTGGTGCATGTACAATACTGCCTGAGAGCTTACAGAAGTGACAAGTGACCTGCAAACATGAAGGATTTTAAGAAGTCAGTACTTCATTCATTCAGTTATCTGAAATGTGACTTGGCAACCATCATTGCTAAAATATTTTAGTTACATAGGTATGCTTGTTAGAGGGTGTTACCAAATAAAGTCACTGTAACTTAACCCATTGAACAATAAAGGAGACTAGAGCACATTATGAAGCTCAATTTATTGTTCTGTTAATAGAAAAACCATAAGGAAAATATAAAGTGAGGTGCAATATAAATGAATCTAGATATTCCAGTAGAAACACTTCATGGTTTAAGTTTCCTTTTTATGGGGGGGGGGGAGATTTTGATAAACTAATTTTGCTTCATGTTTCCTCCTGCTACATTTGGTTCCATTGCTCTTAAGACAAGCAGGATGACAATGTTGTAGCTGTGCAGTTACCAATATCTGTTAAGTTACATTCTTGTTTTGAGCAATTCTTTAGCATTTAATATAAAACGACTCAGATCCCCCTCAGGATTAATGCCAACTTCACAGTGACTCACACACAATGGCTAGCATTGCTTAATCAAATCACTGCAATGCTAAGAGGCTTACCAAAGACTAATTAAGCAAGGGTGACTCATACAGTAGATTCTGTACAAACAAGAAGCCTGATTCGCCTTTTACATGCACTAAAGTAATTCTGGAGGGGCTCCACTGAAGTCAATGGAGTTATACGAATGTAAAACTAGCGGCTGTGAAAAGTGAATCAGGCTATATGCCTTGTAGAAAGTACATACATAAGCCTCGTAGAAAGCCTCGGGTCATTTGTGGCGCTCGACTAATGTAATAATTTTTCATTTTAAACAGATAAAAAGAACTATCACCGGGGAATGGTGGTCATCCAAATAGTTCTGAAATATCAATGCATAGAAAGACTGGGGTGCAGTTTTCTTTTTACCAATGGTGAGCACCAGGTTGGATGTGACAGTCAGACAAGTCTCTGGACATATCACATATCTGAATTGCTCCCTAAAAAAATTACCCCCCCCTCAAGGGAAAAAGAAAAAACCCAACACAATCCATGTCTATGGAGCCATAAACTACTAGAACCATTGTGAAGATAGTTGGGGAAGACAGTGGGGAAACTGGCAGTAGTATTTCAGTCCAGGTGTCACCCATAGGTATGTTGCTGCCAGACTGACGCAAGATAAGCAGTAAGCAGAAAGTAACTGAGACGACAGAGAAATATGTACAGAAATGATGCTATAAAGGTTTCTGTTTGCAACCCTTTCCCTCTGCAGTCAAAATGTATTTAAAAGTTACCTAAATACTTAAGGCAGTATATAAGAATGGGGTAGTATCCTTTTAAATAGTTTGTGAGCCCTCTAGTGGAGATCACTGTGTTCTATGTTTTAGAACATAGCCCACCCAGAACAATCCTCCTAAATAACTACGCCTTGCGTATTATGTATATTCAGTAAAAACTATACAAATTTACATCAGCAATAATTAGCTATAAGCTTTGAGACACATGCTAGTTCTGTTGCCCTAAACATTAGTTTGGTCAGATTGTCCTGTCTGACTGGTGCTCAGTCAGTGCTTCCTGAGTCTCAGGCAAAATATGAGGAACGCAAATCACAGCAACACCCCTATGTTACCTGAGACGTGAGTAATTAAATAATAAAGCATAGAATGTAGTGTAAATGGACCTGCAAGACAGAAGCCATGCAGATCTTTTCATGCTCCAAGGAAGAGAGAAAACAAAGCCACAGGAATTTTCCACTTAGGTAAGAAGGGTGACTCTCTCCCCATTTAGTAACCAGGAAGGAAAGATGATGTCAAATTGTCATAGGATGATGTTGCATTAAAACTTGATAATGTTCGCTCACAATGACATGCCACCATATACCCATTATTAATGCTACGTCGGATGCTGCACTGACTAATTATTGTATGCATCTCTGCAAATCTATTTGAGGGTGAAGTTATTCTCTGCTAGTTGAAGGTCTATTAACACTAACTACATATTTACTATTGCTGACCCCAGTTTTTTTAATCTGGCCTAGACAATATGTTTACTCAGATCCCACAAGTTATCATTTATATTTTTAGCGTGGAATTATATTCAAATCATCCTAAAAAGCTGCAGAATTTTCCACCAGCCTTCAGAACTCTGCTCATGACTGCTGCATGCTCCTTGCTGTTGTAACCTGCCAAAAATATATCTTGTAATTCGACTGCTGTGAAGAAATGAGCTTGAAATATGCAGGTCAGTTATTCCTACTCTTCCTTCTCATCACCACAGACTTATCAAGGGTGATCTTCATAGTCACAAGTGAAACTTCCTTTGATGCTCCTATAATAAATCTGTCTGGTCAATTCAAACTTGGGTGCCTAAAATTAGGCACCTAAATAAACAAAATAAGGTTTTCAGGGCTGTTGAGTTCCTGGAATTAACATAGTTATTGAAATTGATGGAAGCTGTGGATGCTCAGCACTTATTACCCCCAGGCTCTTATCTAGGTCTAATTGGAGATACTGTAGTTTAAAAATGTTGTCCTAGGGAACCTGGCAACAGGCCTATCAGCAGTTTTCATCACTACGGACTAGGGTGACCAGATGTCCCGATTTTATAGGGACACTCGTGATTTTTAGGTCTTTTTCTTATATAGGCTCCTATTACCCTCCACCCCCTCCCCCAATTTTTCACACTTGCTATCTGGTCACCCTACTACGGACAGGTCAGGGATGAAATATGCAACATGCTTGAGGATCTGTTTAAATATTTATAAGTAATCAAGGAACTCTCAATTTTAATCTCCCCCCCCAAAAAAATGTATGATGGGTGGACTGTGCCACAGTTTAACTGAAATGGCACACTCCCATCCTCCCCTACCATCCCCCCAAAGAAATTCCTATTGAGAACAATAGGATGGAGAAGTTGATACTCAGACATAT
The DNA here is from genome assembly GCA_032164245.1 of Sternotherus odoratus. Lineage (NCBI taxonomy): Eukaryota > Metazoa > Chordata > Testudines > Kinosternidae > Sternotherus > Sternotherus odoratus. The sequence goes on along the minus strand of JAVMKO010000002.1, from coordinate 195,942,200 downwards.
ACATATTAAACTTTAATAATAGTTTTCTTCATCTTTCTCCTGCTCCCAATGTATGTAAATAGCCTCTTCTTATTGCCTTTATGTCCCTAGTTAGATGTAACTGATTCTGTGCTTTAGCCTTTTTGATTATGCCCCTATTTGCTAGTGCTTACTCTTTTGTATTCCTCAGCAATTTGTCCATGTCTTCACTATTTGTAGGATTCTTTTTTGATGTTTCAAGTCATTAAAGAGTTCCTAATGCAGCTATATTGGCCTCTTACAATTCTTCCTACATTTCCTTCACACTGAGAGAGTTTTCAGTTGTGCCTTTAATATTGTTTCCTTAAGAAGCAACCAACTCTCCGGAGCTCATTCTCCCTCCCCACATTTTTCTTCCCATAGGCCTTACCTACTATTTTTCTGAGTTTGTTTTTTGAAATCCAGTATTTGTATTTTGCTACTCTCACTTCTTCTTTTCCATAGAATCATGAAATCTATCTTTTCATGATCACTTTAATCAAAATTTCGATATTTTAGATCCTGTGGATTTAGAAACATGTACGTTTATGTATCCCTGAAATTGCTAGTGAGAAATATAAGATATTCACAAGAGTACCCTGAGATGACTAAGCCATGGCCTTCACAATCACACACACATGCATATGATTCACTTAGAGAATGTTAACTCTACATTTCTCTACCCTCCATTGAGCTCTTCCTCCACTTTGTATATGACACAGATAATTATGGGTGTCTCAACTGCATCTTTATAGTTTATTTTGCCAGCATATTTTGTGTGGTTTATATCTGAATCCAGATTTAAAGGGTGTCCCAGTCAAATGCATAATCCCTCAATCCCATAACTATCATCTTTCATGGGTAAGAAATGGGACATTTTGAGAGTGATCACACTCTGTGTTCTTTTCTACATGGATCAGAACAGGGATATTAGGCATATTTTTTCTCTGTGTATACACTGCATGATAGACCTGTTTGTCCCTGATATTATGCCATTTGCTGATTCATTTTATTTCCATCAATAGGACTTAAATATGCAAATAAATGAAAGAAGCAGACCGAAAGTAAAAGGGAGAGAAGCAGAATGGCAGTGAGGGGCAGCCTACTCCTCATTCAACAATGAGATGCCCATAGGGTAGCAGCAGAGGGAAAGGGGAAGGGGAGAAGAGTGACAAATCGCAAGAGAGGAGAAAGGGAGCCGCTGCAATATAGGGTGAATAAATAGCAAGTGAGAGAAATCGGGACAGGGAAGTGGGGGACAATAGATGCCTATATAAGACAAAGCCCAGAATATCAGAGCCGTCCCTATAAAATCGGAACATCAGGTCACCCTACCGTAATATCAAAATTTCACCAGCCCAGTAATTTTTCATAGGTGCTCTGATAAATATTTCAAATATAACATTTCAGGGGCCATTAACGATGCACATCTTTTTGCATGGGGTGGGAGGAATCTCAAATAAGGAGACAGATGTAAGTGAAGTACTGCCTAAGGCCCTACACAATGCTCTTTGTTATACTGTACATGTTTTCCCCATTTATTTATTTATTCCTGGTAGCACCCACCAGATGCTATGTTCTTTCCAAACACAGAAGGCCACGGCTCACACCCTGCCCTGAAGAGCTCACCAAGCTACAAGGCAACTTAGTGTTGGTGATTGTTGTCTCTCCCCTCCCCCCCCCCCAAGCTATTTAGCACATGGAAAAATTCTTTCCAGCCTTTTAGAACCTTCTGAAATAGGTCTGACTAGGACAGCTTTGGAGTCTCCATAGCTTGTTCATTAGTTCCGGTGGGCAACCACCAAAGGTGTGGAAACTCCTTTTATTTTCCTTGGGTATGCACATGAGAGAGAAAGGTGAGACTGTAATCTGTCCCTTGGATCAGAACAAATTATCTCCAAGGTGTACTTGGGCATCTGTTTATGTATTTAAGTATTTCTTTTTTCCTTGTGGTTTTATGGCTACTTGAGTGGGTGAGGATCTTTTCTCTTTAATAAATGTAATGTCAGCTTTTATTTAAATTATCCCTTTCACCCTTAGAGTTCTCACAGCACGTCCCAGATTGTTTAGATGGGAATTGCAGCCACCTCTGGGATGGAACACCGGTCAATCTGCATCAAGAATATGCCTTAGCATGTTGTTGTTTTTTGAGGGAAATAAGTTCCAGCTGAAACTACGGTGAGAATTTAGATAAGTTCAGTGTAAATATCCAAATTGGAAATTATGAACACCTTTAATAAATAGCAGAGTAGTAACCCTGAGTGCACCTGGGATGAGATGACAAAGACTGTAAAACTTATCTGCCCTGGGTAAATGTGGTGGGATCCTCGAATTCTTCATTGAGTAGAATAGGAAGGTGGACTATTGCTCTGTATTTTTGCAGCCACCATATTTAAAATATTACTTATAGAATATGCTCTAGTTTTGTGTATTGCCTACCTCCCCAAATCCCAGATTGTCCTTTGTGACAATAGAAAACTTTGGGTTACGCATACTTGGGTTAAGAAGTGTAGGTTCTCTACTTAGCAGTGAAGGAGAGGTAATCATAGATGACACCAAGATGACTCAGGTGTTTAATGCCTATTTTGCTTCAGTATTCACTAGACATCTGAATGGTGATCAGATACTTAACACAATTAATGGTAACAAAGGGTTGGGACACAAGCCAAAATAGGGAAAGAACAGATTTGAGAATAAGTAAATAAGATAGATGTATTCAAGTCACCAGGGCCTGATGAAATCCACCCTAGGGCACTTAAGGATCTAATTAAAGAAAATTTTGAATTATTAGCAGTTATCTTGGAAATTCATGGAAAATGGGTGAAGCCCCTGAGGACTAGAGGAAGGGCAAACATAGTATCTATCTTTAAAAAGTGGAACAAAGAGGATCCAGGGAATTATAGATCAGAGAGCCTAACTTCAATTCCTGGAAAGATTCTGGAATAAATTAGTAAACAATCAATTTGTAAGCACCTAGAGAATAATAGTGTTGTAAGAAATAGGAAGCATAGATCTGTCAACAACAAATCATGCCAAACCAACCTAATTTCCTTCTTTGAAAGGGTTACTGTCCGAGTGAATGTGGGGAAGCAATAGATGAAATGCATCTTGATTTTAGTGAGGGTTTTGACAGTCTCATGTGACATTTTCATTAAAAAATTACAGAAATGTGGTCTCAATGAAATTACTATAAAGTGGGTTCAAACTGGTGGAAAGACTGTACTCAAAGAGTAATTATCAATAGTTTGCTGTCAAACTGGGAGGGCATATCTAGTGGGGTCCCACCGAGGTCAGTGCTGAGTCTAGTACTACAGAATATTTTCATTAATTACTTGGATAACGCAGTGGTGATTTTACTTATAAAATTTGCAGATACACTAAACTAAACTAGAGTGGGAGGAGGATTTGCAAGCACTTTGACGGACAGGATTAGAATTCAAACCAACTTTGACAAATTAGAGAATTGATCTGAAATCAGCAAAATGAAGTTCAATAAAGACAAGTGCAAAGCACGTCACTTGGAGAGGATAAATCATATGCGCAACTACAAAATGAAGAATTGGCAAGGTGGTAAAACAGGTAAAAGAGATCAGTGACTATAGTGGATCAAAAATTAAATGAGAGTCAACAATGTGATGCAACGGTGGAAAAGGCTAATATCATTCTTGGGTGTATGAATAGAAGTATTGTATATAAGACACGGGAGGTAATTGTCTCATTCTATTTGGCACTAGTGGAGGCCTCAGCTGGAGTTCCGTGTCCAATTCTGGGTGGCATACTTAAGAAAGATGTGGAGAAATTAGAGAGTCCCCAGAGGAAAGCAATAAAAATGAAAAAAGGTTTAGAAAACTGATCTATTAGGAAAGTTTAAAAAAACTGGACATGGTTAGTCTTGAGAAAAGAAGCCTGGGGGGGGGGGGGGGAACCTTATAACAATCTTCAAAATAGGTTAAGGGCTATTGCAAAGAGGACAGTGATCAAGTGTCGTCCATGTCCACTGATTTAGGACAAGAAGTAATGGGCTAATCAGCAGTGAGAAAAATTTAGACTAGACATTAGGAAAAACTTTCTAACTATGTGGCTAGTTAAACGCTGGAGGGTTCCTAGTGAGATTCTGGAATCCCCATCACTGGAGGTTTCTAAGAAGAGGTTGGGCAAACACCTGTCAAGGACAGTGCAGGTTTGCTTGCACACAGGGCAGGACTTGAGGACTTTTCAATGTCCCTTCAAGCCCTAGATTTCTATGGCACTATGATGTAACAAGGGACTATAAAGTGTCACAAGTGTGAGGAGGCCTGAATAAAACAGATGAACATCAAAATCCAGTATGGAAATTGGGCAGGGAGCCATTGGAAAAGATAATAAGTATATGTTCCCATTCCCTGTATCCTTCTCCATCTGCCACCCTATTGGTATGCCCCATAAGGATGTCCATCCAAGGGGCACAAAAATCTAATACCCTACTAAGGAACATCCTTATAACTTTCAAAACCACAAGAAAGAGCAAACTACATGATCCCTTTGCAGCAAGTATGAAAACATACATCGGTAAATAAGTGTCCTCACCTCCACAGGTCAACTTTTCTGCAGCTGTTTGATCTCTCAATTAATTCAAAAACAAAAAAAACCTTCAAATATATAATGCAATATATAGAGAAATCAGCAGATTTTAAGGTGGTTATTAATGCATTGGGGTGACATTCTTCCCTCAGCAACATGCACTCAACTCCCACTGAGTTGAAAGATTGGATTCATCTAATCAAGACGAGCGTGTGGACATTTATGCCTACCATGCCATTAGAGGCAAACTCAGAAACAAAAACAATGTCAAAGGATGCACATGCATCAGATTGCTGCACGTATTTTGCTTGATATGTACCATACTTCACCATGGTGGGATACAAAGGGAAAAGCATGCATGCCCAGATTTACTCAAGGACACTGACACTAGTTGTGAGGCAAACCACACACAGTTAAAAGGTAACAGGCTCAATCCGAGGCAGAGTGCATAAAAAGAAAGTCCAGTACTAACTCTCTGAGAGGATTCAATTTTCATCAAGTACCTTTGAATGTCAAGTTCTGAATGAAGGGAGATCAACATACACTGCAAAGCCTGTGGATCAAAGCAAGAGACACAGAGAAGGGAAAAAAAGAGAAAATTGTTAAAAGGAAAAATAAATCAAAACAAAAAGAGAATGGCCTGTGCATAATGAAACTGTACTGCAGCAAACCAGCAGCGAAAAGGAAAGATGAGCTATATACTGAAAAAAATATATAGAACAAAAGGCAGTATGTACACAGTGAGTAATATAGTCTTATCAGTCAGTAATACAGTTTCACTTCAGTATTCCCAAAGGCAATTCTACAGCATTGAGCTCAGAAAGTGCTCTAGGAACGTGAATGTTGACAGCAATCTTACTACAACCCAAGTTTAAATGAAGACTATGCCCTCTTGTTAGCCTGTCACTCCCCATAGCGTCCACCATCATTAGAGGGGAGTGACAGGTTAACATGATGAGATAGTTCTTCCTGATCACACTACGAAGCATGTTGCCTGTTCTTGTGAGTTTACTGCGAGTCTCACAATAGTTGGAGTTTTCCATAAAGCTCCAGCTCCCAAAGTCATAGGATTATGACTTCCATTTAACAACAAGTTTCTAGCCTTCATAGTTGTGGAGAAAACCTTGAAAATAGGAAGCTTTAAGACCCACAATACAAAGAACCCCAAATGTAGTATTGTTAACATCTCATGATTTTAGGGGGACTGACATTATTTTTGAACAAGGAGTTGTACATGTAATGCTACATGTAATTTAAATGTAATTTAATTCTTCGTTTGTTTCTAAGAAAAGCAAAGCATTTTACTGTATATCTAAATCTTCTCCCCTTGCCACCTGTGTCAAACTCCTATTACAAGTGTTGTTCCAGGACTTGCCACGGCACCTCTAGGCTTGGCAGTTCATAGCCCTGGCACCGCTGGGCTTGCCTCATCAGTTACGAATGTAAAAAAAAATGCTTGAGGCCCAGCATCTCTTTCATTAAAAATTAAGCACCACAACTGTAATGACCCCGCTACTGCCCATTCTATACTTTCTACTGATAGTATGAACCAAAGTAAAAAACTAAGCTGAATGGATAACTATTAACTACTATAAATATCTTACTGAGCAAGTCATATAGTGCCAACACTATAATTAAGACAGTAATTCAAAGAATCTTTCAATTCTTGTCCACAAAACCCATGACAGACATGATTGTATGACATTTGGTTCCAGGGGAAAACCTATTAGTACACAAATATTCTTTATTTCTTCAAGATTTGGTCATCTAGATAAGGGTTTTGTGGGGGGTGGGAGAGATACCTCTTTTTAAAAGAAAACCATAAAATACTTTCCTTTGATGACAAATATACCATTTAGATTTGTTCAAGTAAAATAGGAGTTTTACAAGTAAATTATTTGAGCAAACACAAATACATACTAAATGCAATCTTGACGCACCAACTGGATTCCAAATTCCAATCCTGATCCCAGCACAAAGGCACAGACAACACGGTCAGTTGCCACGCTCTCTGTGCTATTGAAATCATGTCAGCTTTTGCATTTGTTCCTGAAGTCACCCTCCCACACACACACACCCCAAAAGGTTTTACTTTATGTTTAATTGAGAAATCATTCAGACAGAAAAATCCATCATGTTACTCATTTTTTTACATCAAGTGCTAAATCCCACAAGGCGAAGTAACTGGATAGCATGCAGGGCTTTCAATGGGAAGGAATCTCTCCCAGACTGCAGAGCTTCCCTGAGGTTTCTGTAGCTCTCATCATGCACAAGACCCTAATTGTGTAAAGTGGAATGATCCACATACTGGCAGATTCACCACCACTGCTCACACTCTGACCTCCAGCTCTTATCCAAGCTCCACTGAACAGGGTGGAGTTGAGCTCCATGTCCAACGGGTTCCTCAAATCCTGTCACCCCACACAGTGAAACCAAGCTAGTGCCACTGCCTCTAGAGACTTCTACACCACAAAGGAAGGGGCCGGATTTAACTCCCAAGTGTGTCATTATTAAAGTTCGGAAGCCTCTTGAATCACACATATCTTTTTTTTTTTTTGGGGGGGGGGGGATTTCTCTGCTATTAAATTAGCCTTTTAAAAATGATCAACTTGTTATGTAAATTCTACAGGCAGTAGGCAGGTCAGAATATACAGTTAAAAGCGATCAATCAATTTCATGGACATCTAAAAACCCTCTCCCCTTAGTATGATGACGTATTCCCTGCCCCTCAATATCACGTCATAGCATGTGCACCACGGATTGGAGCCAGAAGTCTTTGAGTAAACATAATCTGACAGGGAAAAATCACAGAAAATCACAAAATGGACATCATATAATACAGGAAGTCTCCCAATATAGCAGGCAAATTAGTGCTATGAAGGCAAGTGAAGACTCCACAGTCTGTTGCAGAGAAGACTTCAGATTATATCAGACTCCAGTATCAGGAGAATACCTGGACAATATGAGAAGAATATTACTAAAACTACATTTAAATGCTGTGATCAGGGCCTCACTAGAGATGAGCCAAGAACAGATTTTGAAGAAATTCAGATATGAATCCAAACTTTGAGGCTTGGACCCATCTCTAATATCAACCTAAATATTTCTGAGGTATTTATATGCCCTCCACTCCCTAACTCATCACCATAGTATCCTGAGTACCACAGAAGTATTTTAAAATATAGAACCATACATACTAATCTGTTTCCTCCCTCCAAGCCTGTAGGAGAAATAGCTTGATTTTTATTTTATTTTTCATGTGTGTGAATGTACACAGACCATACAGAGGGAAAGCTAATTTGAAGACAGTAGCTTCACATTATAGTTCTCAATGCAATGAGGACTTTAACCCTTCTTTTCTACTACAGGAAGGAGTTTAATAATGCAAAGAAAACGAGGAATACTTATGTCATATTAGAGACTAACCAATTTATTTCAGCATACGTTTTTGTGGGCTATAGCCCACTTCATCGGATGAATAGAATGGAACACACAGAAGTAAGATGCATTCTTATACACAGAAAGCATACAAAGTTGGAAACTACCATACCAATTCTAAGAGGCTGTTTAATTTGGATGAGCCATTATCAGCAGGAGAATAAAACCTTTTGTAGTGATAATCAAGTGGACCTGTGTCTGACAAACAAGAAGGTGTGAAGGAAGCTTAACTAGGTAAATAGATTCAATTAGTGTAATGACTAAGCCATTCACAGTCCTTGTTTAACCCTTGCCAGATAGTGTCCAATTTGTAAATTAATTCCAGTTCGGCAGCTTCTCATTGGAGTCTGTTTTGGAAGTGTATATAAATGCATCTTACTTGTGTGTGTTCCATCCGATGAAGTGGGCTATAGGCCATGAAAGCTTATGCTGAAATAAACTGGTTAGTCTCTAAGGTGCCACAAGTATTCCTCATTTTCTTTACGGATACAGACTAACACGGCTGCTAATCTTTAATAATGTAGGGTCAGTATCTGTGAACGTTCTCTCTCACACACACCTCCTCCATTAGTTGACCATTTCATTGGCCGCCCATCGGAATGTAGCTGTCACCGGGCACCATGACCATGGAGCGAGAAGCAGCCTCTCAGGTAATTAGGGACAGTCCCATGGACAATTTACACTATCAGAAGAGAGATCTTGAACCGGGCTCTCTATTTATTAGAGAGCCAGTACAGAGAAGAAAGCACTGAGATGATGCGCTCACAGCAACCTGTGTTGGCAAGCAGATGAGCTGCTGTGTTTTGTACCAGCTGGGAGCTTTTTCAGAGCCTGCAGCTTCATTCCTATATATATATAATGGGTCAGATCCTCAGCTGATGTACATCAGCCTGGCTCTATTGACGTCAATGGCAATACACTGATCTATACTAGGTGAGGATCTGGCTCAATGAGTTTAAAGAATTTATATGTGACTAGTCAATAGGAGGCATCCTTCCTTCCAGGTTAGTCTGAAGCAATGCTGCAGAATGGTGTTAGGAATGCATTGTACAGTTAGAGGGTTTTTGGAGGAAACGTTAACACTGCTTTTCTTACTGGCTGTGGTTATTAAAATCTGGGTGGAGCTTTTCACTAGAGAGTGGGGGTTAACCTCAGTTCCCCAGATCACAGGATAACAGAGAAATCACACAGAATGTTAGGGTTTCCTGCATTTTCAATCCACTTTAAATTGAGGTCCCTGTTTTATGGTTTTGGTAAATTTCAGAAAGGAAGTAAGTCCTTACAAAGAGAACAAGCTGAATTCATACAGCTACCTAGGAAAATTACAAGACTGCTCAGATGTTTTAAAAGAGATTTCTAAAGCCAGGTCTAGATATACTACTATATATGAAGCAAAGATGTGTTAGCAAGAAGGCTGGGGTGCAATCATGGAAATTAAATGTGCTTACAGTCTACCCTCTTCAATTACCCTTTTCATGTTCATGCAGAATCATGTCAAAGTCAATACTGGAAGGAAACAATAATGGGAAAGCAAAGGGCTGGATATGACTATGTAGATGATGATATATTACTGGGAGAGTCACTGACTCATATGTCCTCTTAAAGAGCTTAGAACTGAAGGAAGGAAATAGGGATCAAATATCTATTTCCTGCAGACAAGGATTTTGTTGGGAGCATGTGAGCGATCCAGGATGGGAAAAAGTAAGGATGGCAGCATAGCTGGGTTTTAGCCAGAGAAGCTGTTCTAGGAGTAATTTTAAAATAGCCAAAGTTTGTCCAACAAGGAAAATAACATACTAAACACACATATCAGGGTGGAGGAAGGTGAGCTCATGATTTGCAAGCAGTATGGAAGGTAGCCATTTGGGCAACTTATGATGAAACAGGGATGGGCAATGACAAATGGTTTGAAAGTATCAGAGAAAGTAAAGTCAGCAAATGTAGCTAAAAATGCAGACGGGGTCTCAAGAGAACAAAGCAAGAATACTGCATGAAACATTCAGATTCAGAATTTGATATTCCAGACTCTAACCAGCATATTCTACCTTTACAGCATCATACAAAATGCATATGTTCTTTGGTTGTTTGCTTATTTAAAAATCACAGATGAAAACTATATATATATGCTACCTTAGCAGAAACAACTTTTCCCAAATTCTAAACAAAAAGCAATACAAAAGAGTTCAGTTCTCCTCTTCTCTCTCATATTTATTGCTCTCTCGATATATATGTAAAAATAACTTGTATTGTCAACAATGCTTTATTATAAAGTAACTAGAAAGAGCTAAATCTGAAATTGTCTCTAAATGAAATTCAGTTAATGCCCCCTAACACAACATATATATATGCTATTGGGGGCATTAGCTCTGTGTGTGTGTGTGTGTGTGTGTGTGTGTATAATTTATTTAAAAATTAAATTTTAAATTTAATGGCAGTTGGGGCCATCAGGGAGGGCCAGGAGCAGACTGGGTGGCGGCTTCTTCTCCACCTGGCCTGGGTCCCAGCCGTACCCCACCCCCAACATTCCTCCACATCCCATGCCAACAGTTTGGGGATCTCTGTGTTAAACAGTCTGGAAATTAAAAGTAAACGAATCCAGCATGTTCTCAGGACCATATATTCCTTCATCTTTCACTATCCCTACACCCCCTTGTTTTGTCTGGAACAGAAATAAGTTAATGGATATACACTATTGATTACATATCTGGGAGGAAGGAAGAGTGTTTCCAGTTCCCCTTAGAAATGCTCCCTAACCTTCTCTTCTTGATCCTTCAAAGTGTTTTGTGCTCTGGCCTGGTCCTGCCAAGCATTTAAGTACATGCATATCTCTAAGAAATCACTGGGACTACTAACATGCTTAATTTCTTGGCTGAGTGAGGCCAGAATGCTCAGCACCTTGTAGAAATGAGCCCTATATTCCTGCTCGATTGAGTCCTAGCCAGCCCCTTCCCTGCCCACCTTTTTGTAACCATAAAAGATGACTGAGAAGTTTAATGAAGTGAGAAGTGTATCTTCATTCTTAAATGTCTGTCTTCTCTTGAACAATGTAACAGGCCAAACCAAAGTCTTTGTGCCATGCTGGAACAAACTGATCTGGGGAACTCGAGGCTAATGTAAATCCAGTTCAAGGAGCTCATTTGTGCAGGAAAATCCTGCATGCAAGAAAGCTTGCAAAGTGAGTCATGTAAATTCACATTTAGGCACCTAATTAAACAGCCTGATTTTAAGAGGGGCCAAGCACCATTGCTCTCATTAATTTTAATACAACTTGTTGGGTGCATGGCAACTGAAAAATTGGGTTCTTTTATTTTTACACTGATTTATATAAAATGTTCAGATGTCTAAACATGGATCTCAGGCCTTAACGTTAGCAAGTTTGAAAATGTTAACAAATCTCTCTGGAGTGTGTTCTGTCCTGACTTCCTGTATTTCTCTTCCACTTTTATTTTAATAGCTGGGGTGCTTGCACAAACGTCGGTCCTTTGTTTTTAAGAGTCCATCTGTTCCTCTCATTGATTCCCTACCTGAAGTTATTATACTCTCTAACATCACAATTTATTGTTGAGAAAGACATTGTGATTCCCCGTAAGAAGATTATGATTTATGGGAAGAAAGCAGCATGTAGAGATAAGCCATGAAGAAACAAAGACCATGATTTCATGGAAATGTCCCCAGGAGTATAAAAATATAGGGAAGAGGAATAAAACACATCATCTCACTCACTCTCTCTCCAAAGACACGCACACGGACACACGCGCGCACACACACATTTTCAGTATACAATTCATCCCTTTCATTTTCCTCTGGTGTTTCCCTCTCAACATTACATAGACAATTGGCTGATATGGTTATTCATATGACAATCAGTGGTATATGGCACATTACACAGTGACAACTTATGGTCTAATGTGAAACCCATCTTCTGAGATATTGAACACAAGCCTTGTCATTTTCAAGTAGACATATCTTTTTGTGATTGATCTTCCATGAGTTCTTTCTCCTTAAGACGTCTTTTTTACATGCACTATTAATTAAATGGCCACTATTTTCTTGTCTGTGATAAGCTCGTTCAGATAAATCTTAGAAAAGCTATTCAAAGTGATGGTGTAGGGGGGCAATCACCCCACTCCGGCTCAGAAAGAGTTAAAAGCCAGCCCTTCGAGGGGGCTGGAGCTGAGAGCCAATAAGAAAAGGCTGTTTGGGAAGGCAGCCACAGCTGGGACCATGCCCAATTAAGGGAAAGCTGGCCCTATAGAAGAGCTATGAACCAGCAGCTGAGTCAGCCTCTCTCTCTAGCTCTTGAGAGAAGGACCTGGCTGCCTAGGAGAGAAGGGTACTTGAGAGAGAGCAGTGCTGGGGAAAGGGAGGAGCTGTGGAGCTCCAGCCCGGCAACTCCTCAGGCTGGGAGGAGCAGCCTGGGGTTAGGCAGAGGCAGCTGGTCCAAACCCCCTTGCTGATGATGAGTGGCCATTATAGGCTGCTGTCTGCCCCAGGGGGAGGGGGCTGGATGATGACTAGCAGTAGCCACTGAGGCAAGGTGGGCACAGAGGGTTGGAGTTCCCCTGGGAGGGGAGACCCGGTGTGTGGGGGTACTGCTGAGGCTGAACCCTGAGGAAAAGGGCAGCGGGAGGGAAACAGGGCCAGAGGCAGACAAGACACCAGCCTGTAGATGATGTTCCAAAGGCTTGAAAGAGCTAATTCCTGAGACGACCACAGAACGAGGCGCCCTGCCTTGAGTCTCGCTCTGCTACAGATGGAAATAAAAACGTGAAGATTGGGTTACTTGTGATTCACATTGTACACGTGCCTGTAGTTGTAACAAAAGCGGGAATAATTATGAAGTCATTATTCAGAAAGAAATGCAGAGATGCCTGACTATACAATGTGGTTCCACCTTTATTCTGGTCTCCCATGTGTGGCTTTAAGAATGCCAATAGTCTGATTTTCAAAAACACTCAGCACCCAGAAGCTCTAAATAATGGCATCTACAGAGCACTAAGCTTGTATGGAAATCTGGCCACTTCAGAAGACTAAACGGAGTTTGAGCTCTTCTGAAAAATTGGCCCTAGAGAGGCCCAATATAGCCCTACTGGTTTCCCATTTAACATGATTTGGTAGGCTGATCCCTGCACCCATGCCAAGCCCTAATAAAGTCAGGAGGGCTCTGTTTGGGAACAGAGGTTGGTTGACCTGCGAAGAACCCAGTGCAGGATCGGGGCCCAAAGGGTTAACTCTTTTCTTAGGTGGCTGTTTTTCTACCAATCACATCTCTGCATGCTAATGAGCTCTCATACAAGCATTGTTATTCAGAATCCCCTATGTCATAGAGCAGGAATTAATAAGCCTGCTTGCTCACATTAAAACATGCACAACATCCTTCTGACAGCATTCCAATCTGCTCCAAAACTCTGTTTAATCAGTTCTAGAAAGAAATCTAGGCGTAGAGTTCTACAGATTGGGAATCTGGAAGTCCTGAGTCCCAATACCAGGCCTTAATGAAGGCACTCTGCTTCTGTTGCTCTATCTCAAGGTAAAACATAGTGAAAGATATCTACCTAGTTCAGAGGAGGTCTTTGAAGATTAATCAGTTATTGCTTTCCAACTCTTTGAAGATAAAAACCGCCATTTAAACACTAATTTTTATTTTGTCATATTAAGTTTGTTTTAAGTACCATAACAGGACAACTATGATAAGTTTTATATCAAAAGTCTCTTCATAATATCTTGAGAGGCACTAACTCTAAAAAAAGACTGGGTTCCTTGCAGATTATCAGCTGAACATGAGGTCCAAGTGCAACAATGTGGCCAAAAAGGTTAAGGTGACACTTGGCTGTATAGACAGGGGAATACTGAGTAGGAAAAGGGAGGTTATCCTATTTTTGTATTTGGAGCAACTGCTACTGGAATATTGTGTCTAGTTCTGGTGTCCACAATTGAAGAAGGATATTGAAAAATGGACAAGGTTCAGAGATGATCCACAAGAATGATCAAAGGACTGGAAAAATGTCTGATAGTGAGAGGTTCAAGGAGCATGGTATATCAAAAGAGAAGTTTAAGTCTATAAGAATCTACACAGGGAACAGAAATTTGATAAATTTGATGAAGGGCTCTTCAATCTAGCAGCCAAAAGTATAATGAGAGCCAATAGCTTGAAGTTGAAGCTAGACAAATTCAGACTCAAAAAAGGCCTAAATAGTGAACAGTGAGACTAATAAACCATTGGAAAAACAGAGTGTTGAGTTAGATTCTTCATCACTGGAAATCTTTAAATCAAAAATGAATGATTTTGTAAAAGATATATTTTTGTTAAAACAGGAATTAATTCAAGGATGTCCTAGGGCTTGTGTTAGGCAAAGGCCAGACTAGATGTTTACAATGGTCCCTTTTGTTCTTATAATCTATTAATTTAAATTCAGACTATATCACCCAGGGAAAACAAAGAACATCTACAAAATAGCTCCTTTTAAAATAATCAGATGTTTACTGGTATGGACCATTTTTCCTTATGTTTTCTTTTCAAGAAACAGTTCTGTTGCCTCTCCCATTCCAGTTGCTGCAGTGAATTATTAATTTTAATGCCACTTCAAAATATATAGTTTCAAATGTTATATATCAGCATAGATGAGTATTGCAAAATGGTGCATCACTTACTATGCACTATCAAGATACACAACAAAAATCCAGTTTTGGAACACAATACTTATCTAATAAATAAATAAACAATAGTAATAAAATCACATTCTAACTACTTCAGCAGAATGTCAGTTCAAATGTACTCCAGCCAGAAACACCACAAGGATGCTACTGGCTTTATAAGACATAAAAAGCAGAGACAGAGACCTAGACTTGAAATTCAGGAGTTGATGTCATAGTTGTTCAGTAGCCAAGTCAGGACTATAAAATGCAAAAGAATCTTCAGCATATAAAACAGTTTTCAAATTATAAGGCTTCCAGCACCTTCGCCAATGGATAATAACTTGCTCTACAGTTCCCCCATGCACATGTTAGGTACAAAGGAATGTAAGTGTAACTATGAGATATGTCCTTTAAAAAGATCTTTCTTTTCTGCTCTTGTTGCTGTTTTTTCCCTTCAGAATTGAAGATATTTCTTGCATGGGGACCATCTGCTTTTTAACAACTTTGCTTTTCAAAAGTCTCAACCTTTCCCACTTTCAGTGATGGCACCACTCATAGCTAACATAGTTTACATGTACTAGTAGTCTACCAAACGAATCAGCAGTGTCAGTCGGTATAAAGCAGACTGGTATGTGGTTTTCTGATTAACAGTAAAAAGACCACATATGCCTCAATATCCCTTTTATTCTCTCTCAGCTGATGTTCTGCTGTTTTAGCATATTAAACATAGGTGGCCCTAGATATACTGAAAATATACAAACAAAGGATAAAAAAAGTCCCTAAAATGACATGAATATATTATACATACCACCAGATGAACACATATTAGCCCCTTCTTCATACCCCACCCATCCCCCCAAATTATTCCCCATCTACACTGGAGCATCCCATATTCTTTAACCTCTTTGCCCATCAAAACAAAAAGATGTCTGTGTTCGTTGAGCAAGGAAAGTATATAAAAATAATACATGGAAAGTCTGTGCCGCATCAGTCTCCTAGCCAGCAAGGCACAGTTCTTACGACTTGACAAAGTTCATAGTCAGAACATGATGAAAGTTTTATTCTTTAGACTTATCTCTTTACTTGGTTTCTCTGCATGACAGGAAGAATTCCTGGCCCATTGAAGTCAATGGGAGTTTTGCCTTTCACTTCAATGGTGCCAGGGTTTCATACACAGTCTTATTTTCCATGATTGAAATTTCTTAAAGTGGGAATTTGAAAGATTCTATATGGAGTGAAAAAAATTGTACTCCAACAATTGTATTGTATTGTATTGTATTGTATTCCAAAATTGTATTCCAGCTGTTGTTCTATTGAAATTAGTTATAATACCTAATCACTTTTAAGAGAGAACAAACACACTAACAGCTGGATTGGCCTCTTATTTAGGTGTCTAAATATAGACTGAGGTGTCTAACCTTTATGAAGAGGGTGGCCAGAGCCCTTGCAAATACAGTAAAACCCCGATTTAACGGACCCCGATTTAACGGACTTCGGATGCAACGGACAAAATTTATGAGCAAGTCCGATGCATCCAAAATCCGTTTTTTCGGGGGCTGCCTGCCGGGGGAGCCGTCAACCCGCCCGCCCGGGTCCCAGCTGCTGGAGGCTGTCAGCCTGCCCGCCCGCCCGTGTCCCCGCTGCTGGGGGTTGTCAGCCCGCCCGCCCACCCGTCTCCCAGCTGCTGGGGGTTGTCAGCCCGCCCGCCCACCCGTGTCCCAGCTGCTGGGGGTTGTCAGCCCGCCCGCCCACCCGTGTCCCAGCTGCTGGGGGTTGTCAGCCCGCCCGCCCGCCCGGGTCCCAGCTGCTGGGGGTTGTCAGCCCGCCCGCCCGCCCAGGTCCCGGCTGCTGGGACCCGGGCGGGAGCTGTCAGCCGGGTATTTATTATTAATTAAATTATTATTTTTTAATAATTTAAAAAAATTATTAAATAACGGACTTTCGGCTTTAACGGACACCCCCTCGCCCGAATTAGTCCGTTATATCGAGGTTTTACTGTATAGTAGTGATATTTTTGCAGGAGTTTTTACTGATTCGGCAAGAAAGGTGGTCTCAGAAACTACAAGGAAAGACTACTTCTCATCTTCTGGTGCTGAGGCAGAAATTACATCAATTTCTTTTGTCCCTAACACAGCTACCTCTCTGATTCTTGAAATGTACACTAGCTAACCATTCATTCCATAAGTATAAGGCAAGAACCATTGCCTACTTATCTATATCTGCCCCTGGACACTTCCACTGCTTGCATCCAACGAAGTGGGTATTAGCCCACGAAAGCTTATGCTTCGATACTTTATAGTTAGTCTTAAAGGTGCCACAGGACTCTTTGTTACCTCTGCAGTTCCAATAAAGACAGATGAGCCCCCTTGGCTATCTTCAAAGTGCTATGGTGTTAGATATTTTGTTCACTGCAAAGATTGATGAAACAACTTGGGACAGCTATATTTGGATTCAAGAATGTTCTCTGGATTGACTGTCTTCATGATATGGATATCACTGTCATTCATGCAAGGAGAGATTCCAGAGAATTATCATCTTGATGAAGATTTAAACCTAGATACCACAACAAAAGAGGAAGAGAGAAATAGCTGGATACTTGAGTCTTCTGCAGAGATCTTGAGGTTCTGTCTCTGACCATCAAGGTTTTAAAACAAGAATACTCTAATACCGAGGAGCTCCTCCAGTTTTGGGAAGAAACTGAGATCTATAAGAGGAACTATGTACCTCTTTACAAAGACAAGAAAATATTTCACACTTTTAATGGCTTTCCCCTGACCCCCCATTAAATATGTTCCTTGATTAGTCAGTCATCCACTGATTACAGAAATTCCCACCAGCATTTTAATTTCTTCCACTGTAAAAGTAGCAACTTGCTGAAGGAGCTCCATGAATTGCTGTTAACAAAGAGATTATGTTTGAATCCAAAAACTGATGAGCTTGACCAGCGGACTGAAGTGAGGAAAGCTAACTTCTGCTCCCAGCTGCACCACTCCCTCACTATGTGATGCTTGGCAAGTCTCTTAACCTTTCTGTGCTTCATTTTACACAAACGTAAAATAGAGATAAGATACAGAACTGTTGTGAGGCCTAACTCATTAATGTTTGCAAAACACTTTGAAATCCTTGGATGGATGAAGCTATAGAAGTACAAATAATCCAGTAGTTGTAAAGATGTACAAATCTGCATGATTTTTCATTTTCAGTAAATACATTAATTTATATGGCTGTGGAGAGATGCTAACCTAACATGCCAAAAGCTTTGTTGCCTCATTGATCTCAGAGGAGCACCAGGATATACTTGGTGGAATGGGTAGGTCACATAACAATGTAATTGCCCCAAAGGAACTTTTCATAGGTTCAGGGGGAAAATACCGCAGATCTCTCAGGGGTGTCTTCACAGTAGCTTGGAGCTAGCACATGTCTTCCTACCCAGCCTGGGAGGCATGCTCATGGCTGCTGTGTAACCCTGCCTGCATAGGTACTGCAGCCCCAAGGTGAATCTCCTATGAAAAGCTCATACTTTCAGGAGACGGCCACTGACTGCCAGGCATCCAATAGCACAAGAGTTACGTTTTTTTGAGCAGCCCATCAAAGTTCACTTAACTGAAGTGAAGAACAGTTCTGTAAAGGCAGAAGCTAAAGAGTTCACTGCAAAATAGCAAGTGTAAGAAAGCCAGACTGAAAAAAACCTAATAGCCTACCCTACCAGATCAGCTATCCATTGATTGAGCTTTCAGTTTCCACTTAAATCTGGAATTTAATAAATGGTTAGTTATTTTGAAAATATCTGAAAAGGAAATTGCATTTCAGACCAGTTCTAAATTGCTGTTGAATAGGACAAAATTATGTCTGGCTAGTCTTAATTTGTGCAATATTTTGCGGGAATGCAAAATTATGAAAAGAACTACTTGCTTGATATTTTCTTACAGTATTAATAATCTCATGGTATTTGGTTGTTTAGCTTCAGAAAGATCTAGTGAAAATAGTCATGAAAATAGAAGGGCACAACTAACATTTCGGTAGCAGAAAGTACCGAAATGCCACCTCAGAGTCTACTGATGTAGCGGAGGAAAATTTTAGAGCATGGGATGCAAATAGAGAGATTATTTATTTGTTTATAAAAAGAGACGGATCAGTTTTCTCCCAAGTGTCTTAAAATATTTTACTTAGAATTGGGAGTTCCGGAGAGAGATTTGGAAAAAAATGTAAAAGGTTTAGCCTCTAGGAAAATTCTTCTACAGCAGTTTTGGACACTAAATAATACTCCTCGGCATTAAGACAACACCTGCTGAAGTTCAGAAACGGAGTGTCTGCAGTCTGGAATGCACCCCAGGGTTTCTTACAGATCAGAGAGAGATGAGGTTTGGTATCTCTTATCTCGAGAAGTTACTGTTTATAATATGTTATCGTAGATTCATGACCATGGAATCTATTAGTTATATAAACTGTTCAAGTCCTGGGAGTATTCATACCTCACTGATGGTTAAAATTATTCCTGTACTGTATACATTTTGTAAAGTGCTTTGGGATTCTTCTGGATAACAGGCGCTATATTATAAACATAAGATCATGTTCATAAAGTGTATTGCCATTCATTCTTTCTGGCATCCACATGAAAATATGGACTTCCATTGTCTCTCAATGAGAAGCTGAAGATAATACTTCTTGCATGGAGTCGGCCTTTTTTATAGAGCAGGGGTGGGCAAACTACGGCCTGTGGGCCACATCCGGCCCACAGGACTGTCCTGCCCAGCCCCTGAGCTCCCGGTTGGGGAGGCTACCCCTGGCCCCTCCCCTGCTGACCTCCCTGCCCCACAGACACACTACCATGCAGGCAGCACTTTGGGGGGCAGGGCTACAGGCTCCTGCGATCTGGAGACAAGGAGTGGGAGGGAGGGGTTGGATGTGTTGAGGGTTTTAAGGGGGGAGGTAAGAGGCAGGAAGTGGGAGGGGTCGGATAAGGAGCAGGGGCCAGGCTGTTTGGGGAGGCACAGCCTTCCCTACCCGGCCCTCCATACAGTTTTGCAATCCCAATGTGGCCCTCTGGCCAAAAAGTTTGCCCACACCCATGTTGTAAAGCCTTCTAAGCCACCACAACTTTTAGAACAGCACCTAATAACTAACTAGTCTCAATTTTCCCAACTACTAGTTAATTTAACCTTGAACAGTACGTGTCTGCTCTGGATGGATGCTCTGGACCCAATGGATATTGGGTCATTTCTAAAAATGTCATGGGCTATTTCAATACATAATCCAGCACAGAATCCTTTTGAAAGAGAGAATTAGGAGGTGTCACTTTTTTTTTTCTCCAAGCCAAATGAGAATTGTCTGCATTGTACTGGGTCAAGAAAATGTCAAGCTGATCCAGCAGTAAAAATCCATGACCCACAAACGAACCATTTAAAATAATGTTTTAATGATAAACTCAGTTCTCCCAGTCCAGAAGATATGTTGTGCTGTACAAAAAATTAGATTAGGAAACTCAGAGCTATCTCTGCAGCAGCAGTGAGTAGGACTGCAAAGATCCACAGAAAGTAAATTCTGTGTATTAATGAGGGAAATCAAAAAGGTTCCAACAACATGAGTGAGAAGAAATTAAAGAGTTAAACCACCATGGAGAAAAATGTGAGTGAGCAAGAAATTAATTTAGGTTATTTTTCAATGCAGAGAATTCTAATGTTACTACATGAAATAATACCAAATGGAAACACTGCTTTTATTGGTCCCAAGATTGATTTCAATGGCCGTTTATTCTAGGAGATGACATCATCATATACATGATGAAACTGATGAAATCTAAACTAAATGCTGACAAATGCAAACCTGATTTTATTCCCTTCAATAAGAATATTCACAGAATTATTCCTCTAGAGTAATGAGAACCAATATGCTTTTCAGTAACAAGCTAACGAAAATGAAATGAAGTTTCTGTAGCATAAAAGAACATAATGCTAATCTGGAAAGTTGCTTTCCCGTATTACAAACCCTTTCAATCTAAGTAATAAAACCTTTGTGCTTTGTTTACATAAGACATTTAATGGAAACTCGGAACAAAAACAAACTTGAAGGTGGCATCTCTCTCTGTTTATATTTTTTTAAATACCTGATGAATAATGAAGTATGGCTTAAAATGGATCATGCCTATCTAAAATCTAGACACTAAAAGGTGGCACTGACCCTCTGAAAGCTTTTACCTGAATTATATTCACCCTGGGTGGAGAGGGAACAGAGAATAATCTATATATATAAAAGTCAAGTGGTGTATGTATGTATGTATGTATGTACGTATGACAGCGAACTCCTCCCGCACCGTTTGAGCCAGAGACTTGAAATTTGGTACAGTGAGGGGTATTAGGGTCTAGATGCTGGTAAGGGTCGAAAAATTTTTGGATCTCACCTCTGACGCCCCCCAGGGGTGAAAGTCTTTCAGGGCCAATCACATCGGCTGGGCGGTTAGGTGGTGATGATGTCATAATACCCCCCTCCAACAGACACCTCACTCGCTCAGCTCACCACTCCCTCCTCCAACGGAACCCCGGAGATCCCTCAGTTCTCTGCCCCTCCCCCCTCCCAACGGAACCCCGGAGATCCCTCAGTTCTCTGCCCCTCCCACCTCCCAACGGAACCCCGGACTCCATAAGCTCTGTGCCCCCCCCCCCCCAACCTGCGAAGGTCCCCGGAATCCCTCGGCTCTGGGCACTCTCCCCCCCGCGACGGATCTGAGTTGGGTTTGGTGGGACGGTAAGTGAGGTGGGGGTGTCGGGTTCGGTCGGGGGGTGAGGTGGGGGTGTTGGGTTTTCTTGGGGGGGTGAGGGGGGGGTGTCGGGTTCGGTCAGGGGGTAAGTGAGCCGGGGGGTGTCGGGGTTGGTCTGGGGGGGTGGGAAGGTGTCGGGGTGGGTGAGGGGTGAGGTGTGGGTGTTGGGTTTGGTCTGGGGGGGGGAAGGTGTCGGGGTGGGTGCCCAGACCAAACCCGAACCCCCCCAGCTCATTTACCCCCCTACCAAACCCGACACCGCCACCTCACCCCCCCACCAACCGCAACACCCCCTGATCAACCCCAACACCCACACCTCACCCCTCACCCACCCCGACACCTTCCCACCCCCCCAGACCAAACCCGACACCCCCTGGCTCACTTACCCCCCGACCAAACCCGACACCCCTACCTCACCCCCCCCCACCAATCGCAACACCCCCAGACCAAACCCGACACCCCCCGGCTCACTTACCCCCTGACCGAACCCGACAGCCCCACCTCACCCCCCCAAGCAAACCCGACACCCCCACCTCACCCCCCCACCAACCGCAACACCCCCTGACCAACCCCAACACCCACACCTCACCCCTCACCCACCCCGACACCTTCCCACCCCCCCAGACCAAACCCGACACCCCCTGGCTCACTTACCCCCCGACCGAATCTGACACCCCCACCACACCCCCCCAAGCAAACCCGACACCCCCTGACCAACCCCAACACCCACCCCTCACCCCTCACCCACCCCGACAACTTCCCACCCCCCCAGACCAAACCCGACACCCCCCGGCTCACTTACCCCCCGACCTAACCCAACACCCCCACCTCACCCCCCCACCAATCGCAACACCCCCAGACCTAACCCGACACCCCCCTGGCTCACTTACCCCCCGACCAAACCCGACACCCCCACCTCACCCCCCCAACCAACCCCGACACCCACTGACCAACCCCAACACCCACACCTCACCCCTCACCCACCCCGACAACTTCCCACCCCCCCAGACCAAACCCGACACCCCCCGGCTCACTTACCCCCCGACCGAACCCAACACCCCCACCTCACCCCCCCAAGCAAACCCCACCCCCCACCTCACCCCCCCACCAACCGCAACACCCCCTGACCAACCCCAACACCCACACCTCATCCCTCACCCACCCCAACACCTTCCCACCCCCTCAGACCAAACCCGACACCCCCCGGCTCACTTACCCCCCGACCAAACCTGACACCCCTATCTCACCCCCCCCACCAACCGCAAACCCCCCTGACCAACCCCAACATCCACCCCGACAACTTCCCACCCCTCCCAGACCAAACCCGACACCCCCCCCAGCTCACGGTGCACTGTGTAGCACACAGATTATTAAATACACTGTTCGGTCAGGGGGTGAGGTGGGGGTGTCGGATTTGCTCAGGGGGTCAGGTGGGGGTGTCGGGTTTGGTCGGGGGGTGAGGTGGGGGTGTTGGGGTTGGTCGGGGGGTGGGAAGGTGTTGGGGTGGGTGAGGGGTGAGGTGTGGGTGTTGGGGTTGGTCAGGGGGTGTCAGCTGTCTGCCCCCTCCCCACCTCCGACTGACCCGAGCAACGCCGGGCACTTATGCTAGTAGGCTATAAACTACTGTAACAATAATTAGTGGTTGTATGTGGACGGAGGTGTGTAAGGAGAGAACAGGGTTTAAATAACAGGAAAAATAGTTGGCAAACTTCAACTACTTCCTGAAACCTAATAAAGACACTAAGAGGGTCACCAGAAAGTTGAACTCCAAGGTTTACCAAATGTAATTTAGAAAAGGGGTTCTCAAACCTTGTAATAGTTTGGACCACATCTTACTAGAGGGAGTGGGCAAGGATCCTCAGCCTGCAGAAGGGGAAATGGAATAAAGGTGACTGTATGTCCATTTTAAATGCCCCCACACCCCTGGTCCTAAAGCTGGTCAGGGGCCAATTTATGCCCCCAACAATTTAGAGAAGGCTCTGAGCTGCCCCAAGTTGCACCTGGCGGCAACAGTGCCCAAGAAGCGATTCCACAACCACAGCACCACAACCACACAACCGCAGCACCACAACCCTTCTCTAGCCAGAGATACCACCCACCTTCTATACAAGGGGCTGTGAGAAGGGGATGGGTTGTGTAGGCCCATTACACTGGCTGTAGTCTACCAGGGTAGCTCCCTTACAATAGGGAAATCCTCAGATGGCCACCCCTGCTGGCTTTCTGGCTGCTTTCTGCCACAGCCAGAGGTGGGCAAACTAGTTGGGGAGACATGATCCAGACCTCTGAACTGCGAATCACCTGCCCTCCCCTTCGCCATCATTTTGCCAATTTCCTCTAGCATTTCCAATCACACAAAATCCTTGTCATAACTTGAGTAATTGCTTAAATGGAAAAGTAATAAAAGGACAGTGACAATTTTTAGCTTCTTTTAATGAAATTTTGCACCTGGAAATATGAAGAGCCAAGACTCTCCAGATTACCACCAAGCGCTCCATGGCTCGAAGTTAAAGAACATATACACATTCTTCATCTGAATTTAGTAAATTATGTGATATTTCTCTAGAGTTTTCAATATTTGTTTGTCTTGCTACAGGGAATAATGAAGCAATAGTTTTAAAGTGCAATCACAAAGTATTATGGCACAGGAGCCATATTCCTGGGGCCCTGTTCTCCTTGCATAATCTGTAAATACTGGGTCTTCCAAATTTGCAGCCATGAAAATCAGCTCATGGACTGTGAAATCTGGTCTCTGGATGCCAGCTCTCAAGACAGAGCGGAGAGCGGCATCTGCTGACCAGGCACCTAGCTCTGAAGGCAGCGCTGCCACCAGCAGCAGCGCAGAAGTAAGGATAGCAATACTATGCCATGCCACCCTTATACCTGCACTGTTTCTGGATTGCCACCCTTCCTCTGCATTGTTGCTGGCAGCAGCGTGGCCTTCGGAGCTGTGCACCCAGCTAACAGCCACCCCTCTCTGGCCACCCAAGTCTGAAGGCAGAGCGGAGAGCAGGAGCTGACGCCCAATCTGAAGTCAACGCTGCTACCAGCACAGAAGTAAGGTGGGCAAGGTGAGACCCCCATGCAATAGGTGTGTGACCCACTTGTGGGTCGAGACCTTCGGTTTGAGAAACACTGCAGAGAAATCACACATTTTTTCACGGGTTGATCAGAGCATAAATAGCAGATTTTGCAGATGTGTTACACATCCTTTTGCAGATGTGTTACACAACCACAAAAAAAGCATGATTTCTCCGTGACTTTATGTAGACCCCTGTAAATAAGTAACACTTTTGAAGTCAATGGGAGTTATGTATAAACTGTGCTCTGGTGCCTCTGGAATCTTTGTCACTTCATAGTTGTAACCTTAAACATCTTATTAGTTCATGGTTATAGTTCCTGTAGATTTTAATATTCAGTGTATACATGCATGTGTGTGTGTGCATGGGTCTCTCTCCCCACTTCCTGGGGATTGCATAATAAAAGTAGCTCTTTTCTTTGCCAGAAAAAGGGGTTTTCCTTTTGATTACTAAAACTGCCAAAATGAAAATGCAATGATAAAAGGAAAATGATGTGGCATTACAGAAAAAGCTATGCAAATTGCTGCACATGAAGTCACCCTTTGCCACCTCAATATGTTAAAATCATAATGTAACAGTCTGCTGAAAACTTAGTGCCAATTCAAACAACGCTGGTTGTTTCCATGTTAACAACAAAAACACACTTCCAAAATGTCTCTCTCTCTCTCTCATGTACTGGCTTTCAGGGCCAGGCTTAACCAATCAGGCAATTTAGTTTTCCACCACCCATTGGAAAATTAGAAGCCTCACAATAAACATTTTTGGGGTATTATTGGGAAGGCTAGGAGCAAGAGATAGGATAAAATCCTTTAGACTTCTTTGTGATTCAAAATTAGCAAATTGAAGGAATAACATCTAATGCAAAAGAAAATGTTTTACCGCATTTTAAAAATGTTGTTTTTTGGTTAATAAACGTATCTATAACATACCATAGCTTTAGTAACATATAAAGGCATTATAATTTGGAAGACTTGGATTTTGTTAAACCTTCTGGCAAAATACATGTTTCTTTTAAAAAATAAAGTATGCAACATTTACCAATATAGTGTCAGGGTGGATTTTTTTTCATTTTTATTGATTTAGTTAGTTATTTTCTTTTCATATATTAACTGAAGGGGTTCAGAAAAACACACACAAATGCAGTCTGTAAAGTAGACATTTTGCTGGGAGGAAGATGCGTTTAGTTGAATGTGGTGATAGAGAGCTGATGTAAAACCTAATGCACTGTTACACTTATATAAATATTAAACAAATACAAGGAAGCATTAAAAGAATGTAGCTTTAAGGGTTTGGGTCCTGAAACCAACAAAACCCACAAACTTCAAAGTTTGCTCTGATTATTCATTCTTTCTCCTATAGAGCAAAAGAATGCACACCCAAAATACCGTCAGCCGTAACTTGGTTTTTCTGCACATTGGTGATTTTATTCAGACCCTGGGCTTTTTCAAACAGAGTTGTTTGTATTAATTTCCTTTTATTTCCTTTATAAGGTCAGTGAATGGACCTTATTGCAGGGATCAGCGACCACCTGTCTTTTGTCTACAACCCATATGCTTCCCTAATCTGTCAATACATACACAGATCTTAAAAAGAAACTTGTGTATTATTTAATAGCCTGGGGGCCAGACTCCCCCATGAAATTAGGGTGGCTTTTATGACGCTTATAAGAAATTAACCAACTAGTTATGACCAGGTTAGAAGGGAAGTTGGGAGCGATGGATGTTCGTTTATTTTTAATGGTATATTTTGACTTCAAATATAGACTTACCTCTTATTTTATTCTCCCTCATACGTCGTCTTAAATGATAAATTCTTGGGGACAGTCCCTGTCTCCAACGTAGCTACCAAAACTCAAATAGTAGAAGCTTTCCACAGCTTTATAGGTGGCTGTTGCTAATCACAATTAATCAGGATTGTTCTGAGGGCCCTTGCAGTGGCACTGAGAGTGAGATTCTAGCCATAGGAACCAGCAAACAGCCACCAGTAGTGAAGTGAGCCTCAGTTCCAACAAACAAGAGCTATCATTTTATTCCAGGATTCGCACTAGCTGCTGGATGAAGCATTCCACAAATTGTATACACTCCAGAATATTTTAGCTTAATTTTGCAGCATCTAGAGCAGTGGTTCTCCACATATTTATCATTGTGGGCCAGATATGCAGCTCTCTATGTGTTATGTGGGCTGCATCCACACAATATAGGTACTACCTGTATGGCCTGAGGCAGTCACATGGGCCACAGCTCATTTGGAATTGCAAGTCCAAACAAGGTGACTATTTTTGGATTTGATTTATTGCACTGTTGAGGATCTGGACACCTTCCATGTCAGAAGAAATGATGAGGCTATGAAGATTTGTTTCAAAGCTCAGGAAACTTATGAATAAATAATCTGTGCTAACCTTTCAGTAGTCACTTTCCTTTCACAAAATATATTATTTCAATAACACTACTGCTGTTGTGGGGCTCTCTCTGGGCTCCTCCTCTCCTATATAGACCTGACACACAGCAGCTGCACTCTCAGGTAAGGTCTGAAGACTCCCTTTGCTAATTACTTTTATTAACCTGAGGCTGTAAATAAAATGCAGATAGCTCTTTATATTCATTTTTTAAGATGGGAGATAATTCCACTTTTCTTTTTAAAATATGGACATTGAACTGTGCTAGCTCCTTGCAAGTGAGACTAAATAATCAACCTACTACACTACCACCACCCTGTTTTGATCTATAAATCTCAGAAGGGTTTTCACCTTTAAGTGTCAGTCATAAAAACAGGAGGTCCAGTACCACTGACAGACTTCCATGTATTACAATAACTTCTATCAATTTCAAGAGTTGTAAATAAAATTGCATAGATTATAAACCTGTGAACATCTGGTCTGACCTCCAGCATAACATAGATTCCTAGATTAATTTCTGTTTGAAGTAAAACATATTTTAGAAAAACATCCAATCTTGATTTAAAAGATTTCCAGTGATGAAGAATCTCCCTCAACATTTGGTAAACTGCACCAATGATCATTTACCCTCACTGCTAAAAATGTGAGCCTTATTTAGAGTCTGAATTTCTCTAGTGCCAACTTCCAAACATTACATTTTGTTATACCTCTGTCTGCAAGACTGAAGAGCCTTTTATTATTTCTGTTCCCTATGCAGGTATGCACTGTGATCAAATCACCCCCTTAACCTTCTCTTTGATAAGCTAAATAGACTGAGCTCCTTGTGCCTTTCACTATAGGGCATTGTCTTCCAATCCTTTAATTATCCTTGTAGCCTTCTCCAAACCCTCTCCAATTTCTCAACATTCTTCTTGAACTGCGGACAACAGAACTGGATACAGATATATATCCAAAGATCGTGTTCCATGGGTTCTCAAACTGGGGGTCCTACCTCTCAGGGGGTCGCAAGGTTATTACTTAGGGGGCCATGAGCTGTCAACCTCCACCCGATATCTCACTTGCCTTCAACATTTATAATAGTGCTAAATATAAAAAAATGTGTTTTTTAATTGGGGAGGAGGGGGGGTCACACTTATAGGCTTGCTGTGTGAAAGGGGTCACCAATATAGAAAATGACATGGTTTTGGCCACCATGTCATGCTCAACTGATTATCCATCACAACCCTCACGTTTTTTTCCAGACTCACTAGTACTCAGGAAAGAGGCCCCCATCCTGTCAGTATGAACTACATTCTTTTTCCCTAGATGTCTGATGTTACATTTGGCCATATTAAAATGCACAGTTTGATTGCGCCCAGTTTACCAAGTGATCCAGATCACTCTGCATTACTGTGCTGTTCCTCTTCATTATTTACTCATTCTCCATTCTTTGGGTCATCTGCAATTTTTTTCAGTAAGGATTTTTTATTCCAGGTCACTGATAAAAATGTTAAATTGCAAAGGACCAAGAACAGATCCCTGCAGAACCCCACTAAAAATACACATGCTCAATGATGAGTCCCCCTTTAAAATTATATTGTGAAACCTATCAGTTACCCATTTTTAATCCATTTAATATGTGCCAGGGTGAT
Organism: Sternotherus odoratus; assembly: GCA_032164245.1. NCBI lineage: Eukaryota > Metazoa > Chordata > Testudines > Kinosternidae > Sternotherus > Sternotherus odoratus. Next base: position 195,913,712 of record JAVMKO010000002.1, on the reverse strand, counting down.
TTTGTATCATCCTAGTTTCTTAATCAAAATCTTGTATGGTACCAAGTCAAATGTCTTATAGAAGTTTAAATAGACTACATAGAATCATAGAATCTCAGAGTTGGAAGGGACCACAGGACATCAAAACACAAAATCTAATTAAAAAAAGATATCCAGTTAGTTTGACAAAATCTATTTTCCATAAACTATGTTGATGGGAATTAATTATATTTACCCTCCCTTAACTCTTGATTAATTGAGTCTGGTATCAGCCAATCTCTTTTTTGTGCCCAGGATCGACATCAGGCTGACAGGCCTATAATTACCCCAGTCATCCTGTTTACTCTTTTTAGAATATTGGCACAACACTAGCTTTCTTCAAGTCTTCAGGAACTTCCCCAGTGTTCCAAGACCTCTTGAAATCAATATTAATAGTCCAGGGAGCTATATGGAGTTGGCTTCATTGGATCTTCATATACATACAGATCAGACAGATTCTCTGAAACATTGTATGAGTCCAAAGTACAATGTCCACTCCTCTGGCTCTCAACTTTGGGCTTCTTCCATGAGGCATATCAAAATTACGAAATAAAATTGTTGCCACCACCCTATCATAAAATTTAAAAAAATAAACAACATCCTGTAAGAGAGAGCCTGCCTCTAAACATCATTTTGTGTGTGCATGGTTTTTCTTTGTTTGGATAGGGGAGGGAAAATCTAAATGTTCAGATACCATGGTGATGGATATGATACAAGAACCTGAATAGAACAAAAGAGATTTGTCTGTGTTTTGTAGTACACTGAGTACACTGTTGCCGGTTAAATAACAACAATAATAATAATAATGAGAAGAACAAGGAGGAGGATATAATAACCAAGAAATGAAAGATATGCTTAATGTTTTTAAAAATACTTGATTGGCTGATACAGTGGCATGTCTATCAAAAATGTGAAACACACCATAAAGTTTTAAAAAGTCCAGGTCTCAAAATAGGCAGATGTGATAAGGATCAAATCGCCTGACCAGCAAGGACCCAACTTATAACCTCAAGTTAGAAGCAAAGTACAAAACATAGACTTTAAAAAAATGTTTTCTGTTGGTTCAACTCAAGAAAAATCAGGTTCCAAGCGTAAAACAATGAAGAAATGTAAAGAAAATACTGTACAAGGAGGAAAGAAAACAATTAGTTTTCATGCCTAATTAGCACATCTTTGATGTATATGTGAAGGTCTTTGGCACAGACTTAAAATGTGAATGCATTCACAGTGGTCTCTGCTCCCCTCCTTACAACTGTACTGCAGCAATATATAAACTCCCTTCTTTTTTCTGTTTCCATATAAAACACTAATTAATTTACACAGCTCTCTACAGCAATTCTTTATCAGACTAATAAGGATAAAAGTATCCTACTGACTGTATTAGACTAATGAAGGAATGATCCCAAGAATCTCATTGCTATAGGAACGCACATGCATATATATTAGTTTAGTATAATTATAAGACTTTTTTATGGGACCCAAGACACATCAATGGTATGAAAAGGTCCACTACATGTCACACCCGCAGACTATTCAGATTACCTGGGTATCAAGAGGATTATTTAGAGAAGCTGGCACCTTTCTGAAAGCCAATGGAGTTTTGGAAAGGCCAGTGATTGCTCTTGGTCCTAAATCCAGCAATTTTTTGGTATAAATTCATGGTCCATTTTAGTTAAGGACTGTGAACTTGCCAATATACAGATCACAGTCAACATCTCAGCAGTACAATCATCTTATAATGAAAATTTTACCTCAATTAAAAATGAACTGCCTAAAATTAAATTAAAATTAAGCTCAGTCAGCATAGCGTTCAGTGGCGGTGGAGCGGCTCGAGCAGACGCCAGGATGTGGTATGAGATCCTGCCCAGCATGCCATCACGTACCTGTGCCTGACCATCCCCGGCGTGTCCCTCATCCACATCCACAGATACCTCAATGGCGGCAAGGAAAAGAGAATTGCTCACCAGCCCTACCAGTGACACCTGATGGAAAGAGACCAGCGACTGTCGGGGGTTAATGAATACTTCCAGTCCAAGGGATTGGAGAACACTGACTAAGAAGCAACTCGTTGAGTGAAGAGTCCTAGTTCCTGTACAAAGCAGTTTAGCTCCAATAAACATGCACTAAAATTAAGTGTTTCTGGGTGTACAACCATCACCAATTCCTTCCTGCAAATTTTGAAACTAAACTGTTCCAAGTTCCCCCAACTATTCATTAAGAATAAGTGTTGTGTTTCAGAATCACAGACCAGCTGCAATTGATCCCAGTTCTAGGGCTCAACTTGAGCTCCACTATGGCAGTGAAGTCCCATTTAAGCCATTAATGAAGGGCTTACATGATGGTGAAAGCCTTTTGCTATCCCTCTGCAGCTGGATGAATTGCATTCACAGGGAATATAAGTTTAAGGTCCTGATCCTACAGTTGGAACTGCTAATTTTGACTCCTGCCCCCGCAATGGCCCTATTCCAAATCCAGGAGTCCAGGGGTCTGCTCCAGCTGATCTGACTGCAGGACTGAGAGGCCTTCTTCTGGGAATTCAATCTATGTTTTTGGACAAGTGTCAAGATATTAATACCAGGCCCCTCACAGTCATATATTTTCACTTGTGTATCATCCGTAACTTTAATTTGATAGATATTTTGCTATTTCACACCTTAGTCTCTTTGACATGACTATCAACAAACCCTTGAAAAATGTCTACCAGATGAGTTAAGAATGACAAACTGTTGAAAGAAAAAGTTCATTTGACCAAAGCAAGCTCAGCCTGTTCTCCTCTCTCTACCCCTCCCTGCAAAAAGTTGATGTTATTGAAAGATCTGCCAGACATGAAGATGGGTCATTAATTATACATCCATATATGACCTTGTAATAACTCCTTTTCTATATGTCTTACTGCATATCAGGTCAAATGTTATTTTTTTAACCTACTCCAGACAGAATAATTAGCTGGGAAGTTAAAGGAACTGCTAAGAGTTTCTGAACGGAACTTTCTGTTTCAAATCAACATTTCAAAATCATTCCCAGCTGTTAGATCTGAATTCTTAATTGTGCATGAATGGTTGAGGAGAAAGTAATCAGTAGTTGTAGCTACAATTTGTCATATAGAATGGATAATCATAGATAGCTGAGTTATGGTTTTCAATCATTTTTGAAGATATGGGCACCAAATTTGTTCTTCCAATACTATTATCTAGGCAAAAATATTTAATTACAGATTCATTCACACTTTCTATAGAAGAATTTTGAGTTCAGAATGATATATTTCAATTGCTGACGCTTTAACTCTTTCAGAATGTGAAAATCAGAGATATGTGGTGACAATTCAAAACAGTTAAAAGCTTAAAACCAGTTATTGGCCCTGATACTGTGTTCTTCCCCCACCTGATATATTTAGAATCTTAGCCAAATCTAACAATAATTAAGGTTTAGATTTAAAGTAACAAAAGCAGGAAAAATTCAGTTTAGTCTGTCACTCCTTTTCCACATCACCTCATTGTGCTCCGCTCCTATATTGAAAAATTCTCAGATGAATGAATTAAGGTATGTTCTACATGTGCTGCAAAGTGTTGGCTGATTGGAGAGAGTTAAGAAAGAATTCAAGACTAATTCTGAGAATGCTCCTCCATTGAGATCTTTTAATTAGAATATCTTCCAACTTGTTTCCCAACATATCAGCTTGAATACATGTTGCAATGATTCCAGATGTGTGGAAGTACACCTTGATGTACATGTGAAGGACAATGGCATAGACTTAAAAGTATATGAGTGCATGAACAGTGCAAAGCATGGGTCTAAGTGCATATCAGAGAGACAGAAAAAGTGGATATTTAACACAATAAATTGTGTCAGTTTGTAACATGGAAGCCACTACAATATGGGGGAGATGTGGACTCTGTTAATGTGGACACGATGGAAAATAAGTTAAACACATATATAACTCGTCCATTTGGCATTTCTTTTAAAAATATTGGAAAGCATCAGACACAACCAAGATTAAATGTCCATAAAATTTATTTTTAAATGAGACATTTTTTCACCAGGACGTACAAGAACAAAGCATCACTTAAAACCTCAACAAAGAAAAGCTTTATTGCTGCTGTCTAGAAAGTTTAGACCCAAGCCTTACTTTATTTTTTTCTTCATGACTGTGGTTGGAAACTACTGCAGTTTACTTGGCATGAACTATATCTGTTCTGGCAAAATATTCAATGAGGGCTAAAGATGCCAAGGAAGTGCAGCATTGTGAAGCTCTCAGTCCAATCTCTAAACATTTTAGGGATACATTGAGAATATTATATGTTTCATGTGAGTTACTTCTCCATGACTGAATAATATACTACATATTTGAGGCTCAGTTGGCACAGATGGGTCAACCTTAAAAAATGGCTCGGTATATACAGAATAATATTGACCAATAACCACAAAATACCAAAGAAAACTATTGCCAAGATGTTACATTTTATGTGGAAGAACTTATGTCTCAAAATGCTTTTAAAATTATTTATTTCATTAAATTAATCTAATGGTCACTAAGATTTTATTGGAAGCCATTAGAACAAGAAATATACACACACATGCATTACGTATTTATTCTAGGACATTGATTCGGTTAAACTTTAGTGATGTGTTTTAGCTGAAACGGCTACATATGGAAAGCAGATGAAGCGACTTGAAATTATTTTGGTAAGTTAAAGTTCTAATTAAAAACATACATTCAGTAGAAAAGCAGTTAAATATATCTCCTGTTCTTCAGGCAACCTATGGGATATTTCTCTAACCATGTATACATTTTTGAGCACTGAACTAAGATAGAAATCTGTAAGACTACTTAAATAGCTATGGTATATAAACTCCTCCAAAGGAACTTTGTTTATAATAATTTATAGTTCTAACATTTTCTAGACTACACAAAGCTTGTAGCTTAACATATTAGCCAAACTCTGGACTTCAGACATTTAAAACAAACAAAGCACAATGATATCTTAGCATGGCAGTTACTAAAAATAAAAAAGGGCCACACAGTGAGTAGCATCTCCTCCACAACACCTTAACCGCTCTGATAATACTTTAACTGAAGATGCCTTAAAATAACTGTTAAAAGCAGAAGGAATAGGAGACTAATGGGTAATGGATGTGAAGAGGTGGGAAAAAGAAATGTACTCTTTCTAGTCAAAATTTGCACCACAGTTTTCTTTAATAATCCCTTGCAATGAAGATCCTTGAAACTCAGGAAGGAAGGGATCCTGCAAAATGTAGCCTTAGGAGCTGCTCTGGATTTGCAGATCTTCCAAGTAGGGCATGTTGATAACAGAAGCAGAATATAAACAGCCATAATGGAGGGGACTGTGCACAGGAAAGAGCTGAGGGAGAAGGAAGTAATTGCTAGGAAGGAGCCTGGGAGTGAACTTGAAGGTTGCTGGCTGTGGGTGGGAGAAGTAAGGAATAGGGCTTGTTTTTGTGGGGGTGGGATTATTAGGAGTTGGTGAGCCTCCCCCATGCAGACCCTGGCTGACCCCTAGTCTCTCTCATTCAGACAAGCATATCTGTCCTGTCCTCATGTGTCCCTGCACCCCTCTCCTCTCCATGTGGCCCTGCACCCCCATTCCCATTCAGCCCCTGGTTCAATGCTGTCACCCCACAAGTTTGTGTGTCCCCACCTAGTCTATTTCCGCCGTTAGCCTTTCTGAATCCCAGTCTGTGTGACACCCCCCCCCCAGCAGCACCATGTGACACACTGTCCATCCCCCCCCTATCCTCTACCTCCTCACCTGGCCCCAAGGCCAAGGTGGTGTGAAGAAGGCAGCCTCACCTCCTTCCTCTCTGTGGCTGGATGATGCCTCTGGTGCCACAGCAGCCGCGGGTGGGCAAAAGGTGTAACTGCAGCACCATCCCAGGGGAAGGCAAAGGAAAACATGTGTTTTCTGTGGGGGGGATATTTGTGGGAGACATGAATTCTGCATGTCTTCAATGTCACAGAATTCCCATAAGAGTGAAGGGGGATATAAGATAGGAGGAGGAAGTTTCACTGGCTCTCTACATGGGGTTAGTGAGACCATTACTGAAATATTGTGACCAGTTCTGGTGCCCACACCAGCAAAAAAAGACCTTGAAAATTTGAAAGGGTTCAGAAAAGAGCCTCATGAATGATTTGAGATCTGGAAAACCAATCTTATAGTGAGAGACTTAAGAAGCTCATTTTATACAGTTTATCCACAGAAGAATAAGAGGTGACTTAATCACATCAACAAGCACCTACATGGGAGAGAGATTCCTGATAAATAGATGGCTCTTTGATCTACCAAAAAGGCAGAATGAGAACCAATTGGGAAAGTTGAAACTAGAAAAATTCAGACTAGCAATAAAGTGTGTTTAAAAAAAAAATAGTGAGGATAATTAATCCTTACCTAGGACAGCTTACCTATGTCTGTAATGGATTCTCCATCACTTTAATTCTTTAAATGGGGACCAAATGTGTTTCTAAAAAGTATGCTCAGACTCAACCAGAAATTATGGTATTGATGCAGATATTGCTGGATGAGATTTCTGGCCAGAGGAAGTCAGACTAGATAATTATAATGGTCTATTTGAGCCTTATAAACTATTAATGTATATTTTGTGGGTGAGATTTGTACTTATGGAAGTAAGGGACTGAAGTGGTAAAGATTCAGGAATTTGGTGCAGCAAAATCAGGCCACAAGGGGACAGAAATTCCCTCTCACCCATCTTGGTCAGAGATTTAAAGACTTATCAGGCAACATATTTATTTATCGCTATTAAGTCTGATTATCACGGAAAGAAGACAAAAAAGATACATCTTTAAAAAAGGGAATCAGGGAATAAAATATGTTTGTATGTCACTGGAAATGGAGAAAAATCAAATTATTATTTATTTTACAATAACATTGGTTAATGCCTCTTAAAATGCTGAATTAGTTTTAAGTTATTTAAAAGCTTGATACTCCACTGGACACATTAGGACACTTTAGTATATTTTCATGGAGGAGACAGCGACAAATACTGGAACTTTGTATTAAAATTATTTTTTTTTAGTCATGACTATGATTTTTGTGACAAAAAGCTAATGATTTGGGGGTCGATTTCACCCGTCCCCCTCACACTGCCTTACCAGGGAAATTGTCTACCTCACACTACCTTACCAGGGAAATTGTCCAAGAGAGGTCAACAAGGCTATTTGTGGAGAAAGGGAGAACTCAAATGGGCTCTAAACCTTTATCTGTTCTACTTTGCAGATTCATAGCAATTAAATTATGTTGTTCTTCGTGTGGTTGGATTTATTGTGGGTTTCTACAGCAGATGGGACCTCATGTTCTCTTGGTTTGCATCAAGTTCTGTGAAGTAAAATCTCTTCAAGGCATAATCTGAGCTGGAAGTGCCAAAATGGAGCTAAACAACTATTTCTCTTTGTACCCTGCTCACTCTGTTTTTCTTTTCATTTGCACCGTGAAAATAGGCCTCTATGTAAACAGAGCTGAAGGCAGTCTACAGCTTGGCTTTATTAGGAATTGGTCAGGAGCTAACAGGTCAGCAAGGATTTGTTTTGAAAACAGAGGTCTGACGTTATCTGTGTTTTAACAGCTTTCTGCTGAGGAATGAAGTTATATTTTTGTTGCTCATGTGGCTTAATTACTTATAAAAAGAACCCTAGATCTCCCTCCATTCAAAAAACAAAAACAAAAAAATCAACAACCCCCAACAACAAAAAAGGATTGTGAAATCAATGAATGGATAAGTAAAGTAAATACCAGTCAATAAAGCAGGAGAATCATTAACCAAAGCACATTTATAAAGATAAAACTGTAAGGAGGGAAAAGACATTTGTCCAGAAAACCAGCTTCTAATATTCCAAGATCACTTGGCTTACAAAAGGAACAGACATACAGGGCAGAAATTGGCTCTCAGTTCCACCTGTCACCCTGTTGACTTCAGTGGGATAGAACAGGTGCAGCTAGGGGCAGAATTTGGCCCGAGACACAATATGAAATAATTTCTGCGGGAGAGTGCAAAAGGAGTGATAAAATGGTCTCCTACTAATCTTATTTCTGCAGCAGGTTATCCTGCATGAAAAGAGTGAGAGAGGCTTCACTCACAGAGTTCACAGCAAAAGGCCAAAATTGGCTGGTAAACTCAAGACAGTTTGAACAGTAAAGCACACCAACATTTGCATCTATGATGTATATTCTGTTTAAATGGCAGTTTAGCGAGTTCTTCCCCACAGTATTGCATTGCAACTGCTCTAACAGAGCACTTACTCTCCAAGCTACCTAATCCTTATAATTCTACCAACAGAACTATTTAAAGCCAGAAATATCTATGTCTAAAGGCAATCAATCAACAAAATACAAGATATTGATTTCTGTCCTCCCTAGAAGCCCAGGATTCTACATAAAAGGCAGTCAAAGCCACAAAGCCTGGAGTTGACTCTGTTCTATGCACCGAATATTAAAATCTCCAAAATATAATGCAACAGACTGCCTGCTGAGAAGAGGCTTCAGTGGATTTTAAAAAAACCTATGAAATGCCTTACCCACTATTCATGAGCCCCAGACTCTGCTTCATGTCTGAAACTCTGTTCAGACCAAAGAGGATTAAGGACGGCACTGGCCCATGACCACGAAGGCTTCCATTCGAGATTCCCAGTCATTTCACTGAAAATGTCCACTTTAGAAAGCCATGTCAGCATTCTATTGGAACTTTTATTGTGGGGCCAAAACCCAGCTCCTGCTCCATCCTCACTGGCTGCTCCAATCCAAAGGGGATGTTAAGGTGGCTTAAAGAGCTAGCTGGGATTCCCATGCATAAAGCTGACACATCAAATTCTCCTGGTGTTATTTGCTCCTAGTCCACACAGTGTAGAGGCATTCTGAGGACAGTTGAAGACTCAAGTGTGCGGTGGCCCATGTTAGCTGGCAGAGCAGTCTTTAGCAGACCATTCCAGCCAGCACAAGTTAGAGTGCTCCCTGAGGCTGCTCTAAGGGGACCAGACAGCAGCAAGAGGGGGTGTGGGGGGGGGGGAGAGTAATAGGAGCCTATATAAGAAAAAGACCCCAAAAAATGGGACTGTCCCTATAAATCCGGGACATCTGATCACCCTAGGCTGCTCTAACTTGAAACTGGGACCAAACTGGTCCCTGATTGCCACCAGTAGGAATGCTATTTGGTATAGTGGGAAAGAACTAGTGTAGAGTTTAAACAGAAGCATCAACCTTGATTTTCCCCAGATATTCAAACTGCATCACACACATTACCAATGAAAGACCCAATAATCATACTTTTTTTTCCTGACAGGGCTTTTGTTCTATGTCCAAAATGAAGTTTGAAATGGCAAAACAACAATGTGTGATCAAAGTGAGTTATTTCAAAAAGACAGAAGTTGTTTATAGTTAAACATTTCCCAAACTACTCAGTCTGCAAAACACCTCACTGTATTATCTCAGTGAAAAGTGAACCTAAATAAACCCCAAGACTTGCTCCTATAATGTGAGATCAGAGTTAAAAAAAAAAAAAAAAAAAAAAAAAGTTGTGGCTGTCAGTGTAGAATTCTGAATGTTCTTCCTGCCCACACAACTAGCACTGTAGATCTGTGCACATCCTTTATCATTATCCTCTTAGATAAAGAGAAGTTTGGGCCTTAAAAGGACCAAAATAAGATTGACAGTTTGGACCTATGGAAAGTCAAAGATAGTTTCTTTCCTGTTTCAAGAAAGCAGTTTAATCTAATAAGCACTACTGAGACACAATGGACTATACGATATAGCACTTTAAAACAGAGACAATATTAAATCTGCCAGCCTTACCCAGCATTTATTCTATGCAGATGCGGGTCAGGGAGTCTCTCAGTACAGGGGAGCTGTGGTTACAGAAGGTGCATAGAAAAGCAGGGAGTGAGAGTCCCCATCCTGCTCTTAAAAATATTGTCAGTCTAGACTGAAATTATTTCACAGCAGCTTGAAATGCTATATGACTACATAAAATTTCCCCCTACAACCATTTTTTTACCCTTGCCTACTATACAATACATATTAAAAATATGACCTTGCTTTGTGGAGGCAAGAGCTTGGGGATTTATGAAAGAAAATCTGCAAGGTACGGCTAAAAACAAAGATCTCAGATACAGGAAACTTAGCAAGAAGCTCATGAACAGTCTGGAGGAACTGCATCAGGAAAAGTACTAGCAGCAGTGAGCAGCACTTATCTTCCCCCAATCCTCGGTCCACCCTGTAGACAGTGGCAACACAACCAGCTTCATAGACCTGGTGTAATTTTTGAATCCTCTTTCTTTTTTCCGGGAGTATTCAGGCACTGAGGACCAGAAAAGCTCCTGAGCCTACTCAAAAGATCATTGAAGTCAGTGGGAGTCTTTTCACTGATTTCAGTGGCCTGTGGATTGGGACTTAAGAGCTACAAATCCTAAACTAAAGATCCCAAACTCTACGAACCCATTTAAAAGATATATTAATATAGCATGAGGAGAACAGTAAACAAAAGGGGACATAAGAATGGCCGTACTGGGTCAGACCAAAGGTCCATCCAGCCCAGTATCCTGTCTACCGACAGTGACCAATGCCAGGTGCCCCGGAGTGAGTTAACCAAACAGGTAATGATCAAGTGATCTCTCTCCTGCCATCCATCACCCCCCCTCTGACAAACGGAGGCTAGGGACACCATTCCTTACCCATCCTGGCTAATAGCCATTAATGGACTTAACCTCCATGAATTTATCCAGCTCTCTTTTAAACCCTATTATAGTCCTAGCCTTCACAGCCTCCTCTGGTAAGGAGTTCCACAGGTTGACTGTGCACCGTGTGACAAATTGGCTCAAAAACCTATGGCCTTACGTATTTATATAGGTTTATTTGGTCCTGCCTTAGCACAGAATCTGGATTTGATGAAAACAAGTAAGGAAATATACTCCAGAGACCTCAAATGCCAAATGAATCTTCAGCAATGCCTCATTTCTCTTCCACTGCAAAACATAATACCAAACAGACAGAACAGTTCCTTTTCTGCTGAAGTGAAGAATTAAGGTACACACAATCATTTAAACACATTTACAACTTCAGCAGCAACAAAAAGGAAACATTGGCCTTTATTTCATGTTTCACAACTAAACTAAGATGCATGTCTATAACAACGGTCCTTGTGAGTTAATGCTTACCTTTATAGTGTGCATGTACTTCATATAGAGATTAGCCAGAATTCAAACCTCTAATCCATTCATATATGAATAGGTTTTGTTGGCTACTTCTTTATAAACCTTTTATTTGTCTTTCACCAACAGGAATTACTTTGTTAAACCTCAGAAAAAACATTATAAAACACAGTAAGTCAAACAGGAATTCTAGCAACTAAGAAACCTTTCTGAATGAGGACTAGAGAAAAATGAATGTGTTTAATCAATTATTTGTACCGAATCAGTACCAACAGGCTCCACTCAGGAATCAGTGTCTCGTTGTGCTAAACAGTATCCACACAGTCTCTGCTCCAAAGAGCCTGCAGCCAAAGTAAATGACAAGCAAAAACAGGTGGATACAAGAGACAGATGTGGGGAGCACAAGTGATCAGCAAGACAATTATGAGTGGTTTAACAAGCAACAGTCTCTGTGCACTAATTGCACAGCCATTGCTGTATGCTGTGTAGGCAGTGTGACAGATGTGAGTTTTAAGGAAGGATTAGAAAGAGGATAATGTAGTGTCTTTGCAGATTTTTATGAGGAGCTTCTGATAAAAGTGGGAGAAAGTTCAAAGGTGTTTGAGGATGCAAATGTCCTACCCTGGGGCCATTCAGCATTTGTTACAGCCACCCTGTCAAATCAAACATAATATGGAGGAGTATGAGACATACCAGAGCAATGTCAGTGTGTATGATTTTGTTGTACTGTGAACTGAAGACTACTAAATGTTACTTGAGAAGATAATTATGAAACCCTTAAATGGCTCCAGAGTGAAGATTGTGCCTCTGTGTGCAAAGGGACTGATTCAAAACCCATTGAAATCAATGGGAGTCTTTCCAGTGACTTCAGTGAGCTCTGATTCTTAAAGCAAGGCTTTCACTTTTCTTCACATTTTTTTAAAGTGTTAATAAAACAGACATGAGTTTTCTACCAAAAAAGTTATGAGGTCAGAATTCAGGCTGTGCATCTGAGTGCAATCGTTAGGAACTGGATGTGTGTATTATGAATGCTTAGATTTTGGAATTCAGGGAGTTTTTGCTGGGGGTCTGAGTTGTGCACAGGAGACTGACTGGGCGATAAGTAAGGCATGTTCATGGACCCTTGTGCAGATATTCGTTTTTGCTTAAGGGATGACTTCTTTGATTTTTAGTGATTGTGTTGTATGGACTATAATGAATGAGTTTGTGGGGGTGGGTGTATTTGATAAGAGGAAAGCATTACTCCTGCAGTGCTCCATACTCTGATACACGGAGGATGCAGCATGTCTACAATATCCAAAATTCATCCCTCTGCCTAGCAATTTCCTGTATTTTATTCTTAACAAGAAATTAACCTTAACCTCAGCTTTCTCCCAGCAAGACTGCTTCTAAAGTGTCCCCTCTGCAAAATCTCCTGTCTCACCCCCACCCTCTCTTCTCATTTTAGAGATGCCTCATATTTTATCCTCCTGAGCTGGGAGCTAATGAAACCCACCCATTTTGGGTGCTGGATAAGTCAGCAGAACAACAGTATCTCCATGCAGGGATGTGGAACTTGACATCCTGTCACACACACTTTAAAAAGATCCCCCTGGGCACAGGGCAGGAAGGAAGGTTGTGTATATGAGCAGCTGTTCAATGGTGTTCCAATAATCCATGAAGAAACATTTATTGAAGCCATGTTTATAAAATGTAGGCCTCGTTGCTCAGACGCTTCAGTTTTGTTTTATGAGACAGTTTGACATGTTCAATGACTCCACTTAAACATTCATTTCAAAACTGTCATCAACTGCCAAGTGCTACACTAAATGTACTAGGTTCACTACTGTAACAAGATTGAATTAGGAACTCTTAGAGCCGAACATGTGATGATGAACCACTGAACAGATAACATCCACCTAAGTGATGAGCCAGTCTAAGAAAATAAGTCAAATGGATTTTTCATCAACAAAGGCTAAGTCTGCAATTCTAGGAAAGTATTGCCAAGCTTGAAATACTGCCCCCCGCCCCCTCAAAAAAACAACAGCCTTCATATAGATGACTTTGTGGCTATGTTCGCGTGAGCACAATATTACTGCAAGGGCCTTTACATATCTAGCTGTTTTCAGTGAAAACTTACTGGGCAATGCACAAAAGTCTGAGGACAAGCTTCTGTAGTCAGAGTTTATGTGAAAATGGAGTAAAAATGAAGAAAATACCTTCAGTGAAGATTTGCTGCAATCTCTTCTACTTACAATTCCCTCTGAATTTTCAGTGAGATAAAATATACATACCCATGTAACATATATACATATATGGTCTTTTGCAATGATTTAGCCTGTAACCATAATCTTTAGTTTACGGTCAATATACCTACCCTAAACAGAACGTGGAGATGTGCAAAACTTGGCAGCTTTACATACGGTTGTTGGATGTTTGGAACTGGATGTGTATCAGTGGAGGTAAGGTGCCTAAATACCTTTAAAAATCTGACCCTTAGACTCAGTACCTCAGTTCCTCCTGTAAAATAGGGACAATTTCCATCTCGCAGGGATGTGGTGAGCATAAATACATTAAAGATTGAGAGGTGCTCAGGTACTACAGTAACTGGGGCCATATAAGTACCGGAGATACAAAGACTGTGATGGACACTGAGTAAACACAGAGCAAAAGATAGTTCCCGCTCTAAAGTGCTTTGTAGAGCTAACTGGATCCTTGTAGATGAAAAGTAGAGAAGAATTTTTAAATCTCCTTGTTAGATGAATATCAACCACAATTTTATATATTTTAGAAACAAAGGTACAGTCTAGTATGCTGATGAGAAAACTGGAAAGGTTGAACATTGTCTAAGAAGAGACTGAATACAGGTGGGAAATAGAAGAAATGGTGTCATGATCTGAGAATTACTTAATTAATGCCTTAATATCTAGACCTGAATTTACTGCTGGGCTTTATTGTTTTAATGGGTCTCAGCAACTGCCAAACTTGGGGTGGTTTAAGACCTGCATTTGAATTTCAAGGGTTGGGCCCATTTTGAATTAGAAAAGGGGAGATTAAGAAGGAACATGATTAAGGTGTATCTGTTTGGAGTGATAAAGAATGGAAGAGAATGGAATGGAAGTTACAAAACTGATGAGTCAAAATTAAGAGAGTATGAACTGAAGTAAAGAAAGGGAATACAACTAAGATATCTTTATGCAGGTATCATCAATGTGGAAAGGGCTATTAGGAGCAGCAGCAGAAGGTGACTATGTGAAGATATTCAAGAGATAATTAGACAAGCAATTAGAGACAATAATATTTACAGGATATAAATGCCAGATTGAAACCTGGATGGACCAAAGTTTGGTTATATGGACTCCTTTTGTCTGCAATTAGTGTTTCAGCTTTCCCAGAAATCTGATACGAGTAAATTTGAAAGTCTCTCCTTCAAACAGAAAAAAATTACCCATCTCTTCTCTTTAACTGAGAGATGCTAATCCTATATTATAAAAGACTAGAAAAGTGTGTGTGAAGCCGTCATGCGCAGTAGAGACGGCCCGGACTAACGGCATGCTGGGAGGTGTAGTTCGGCAGCACAACATGGCCACCGCGCCTACGCCGCTGAGAGGGAAGCAGGATCTGGATCAGGGGCCTAGGGCAGGAGGGTGGCTGGGCGCAATAGGCGCAGGGAGGGGGCTCTGGCCGGGCGCGGGAAGGAGGCGCTGGGCTGGCGGGGCGGAGGCGCCCGGGCACGGCACGGCCAGCTGCGCCCAGCCTAGCCGGGGCCTTGGAGTGGGTGGGAGGAGGGCTGAATGAGCGGGCCGTGGGGGGGGGGGAGGCTGAACGAGCGGGGGGGGGCGTGGGGGGAAGGGGAGGCTGAACGTGCGGGGGGGGCCGTGGAGGGGAGGCTGAACGAGCTAGGGGGTGGGGGGCGGGGAGGCTGAACGAGTGGGGGGGGCTGAGCACGGGGCGTGCTTGGAGGGGGGCTGAGCGGGGGGTGCACTTGGAGAGGGGGGCTGAGCAGGGGGCGCGCTTGGAGGGGAGGCTGAGCGGGGGGGGGGGGCGTTACTGTTGGCCCCTGTCCACGGGCTTTTACACTAGTATAATTATAAAAGAGAATCTGATTATACTGATCACGTGGCAGTGAACTGCTCATTATTATCAAGTCTGTTGTTATTTCAAGACTTCTCATTTTCTTTTAGTCTAAGAAGAAATACATACTGTAGCTCTGAAACAGCTCAGTTCATCTTGGCCAGTAGCAATGAACATTTACCACTGCTTGTTAGAACACCATGTAGGCAGAACACCAGTACACTAATTGGCTAACAGGGGTGTAGCTACTCTTCCTAGAGCATGGAAACTATTCCCATAATACCTTCCAGGTAGAAGCAATGAATGTGGAGTACAGTACTCATTATCTGTGCTTCTGTGTCTGAAATACAATGGATATTGAAACACTGAGTAGGATATATGCCATCTTGTGCCAGCAATGCCCCTCTCCCGTGTACATTGGCCAAACCAAACAGTCTCTATGCAAAAGAATATACGGACACAAATCTGATATCAGGAATTATAACATTCAAAAACCAGCAGGAGAACACTTCAATCTCTCTGGTCACTCAATAATAGACCTAAAAGTGGCAATTTCTTCAAAAACAGACTCCAATGTGAAACTGCAGAACTGGAATTAATTTGCAAACTGGACATCATGAGATTAGGCCTGAATAAAGACTGGGAGTTGTTGGGTTATTATAAAACCCTAAACCTAATTTCCCCAATAGTAATTTTCCCCTACTGTTACTCACACCTTCTTGTCAACTATCTGAAATGGGACACTCATTACCATTTCAAGTTATTTTTCCTCCCTTGGTATTCTGCTGTTACGTGAATTGTCTCGTTAGACTGACCTCACATTTGGTAAAGCAACTCCCATCTTTTCGTATATTTATACCTGCTCCTGTATTTTCCACTCCATGCATTTGCTGAAGTGAGTTCAAGCCCACAAAAGCTTATGCCCAAATAAATTTGCTAGTCTCTTAAGTGCCACAAGGACTCCTCATTGTTTTTGAGCAGGAAAGAGCACCTCAAGGACAGAATGTTCACGTTTAGAGAAGACATCACATAACTGCAGCTTGCCTTAATTTTCTTTTTATCAGTGTATATCTGTATAACCATGAGTCTTCTGATTGTCCATTTTATTTAATTCAGAATCTGAAAACCAACCTCTGTTCTTTTATGCGAAGTCCAGGTACATTAAAAGAACAAGAACATTGCTTACGAAGATAAGCAATGCCAATTATCAACTCTCCTCACCTCTTCAACCTTTGGTCATCTATCATCTATCTTATCTATACTATAGCCATTGCATCCAAGTGTTTAATAATGAATATCACTCCCCCTTTAACACAGTTGGGACTTGTCTACTCACACTAAAGTTGATGCAACTATTGTCGCTCATGGGTGTGAAAAAACCACCCTCCTGAGTGACGTAAATTACATCAACTTAAGGAGCTGTCCACATCCTGCTATGTCCCTGGGAGTTGCTCTCCCGCTGACATAGCTTCTGCCTCTCATTGAGGTGGACTAATTATGTTGACGGGATCACATCAGTTATGTTGTGCCGATGTAGCACGGTAGTGAAGACAAGCTCTTAGTTAATCCATTTAGCTTTGCTCCTGTCAACACTTACACACAGGTGCTTAACTTTCAAGCAGTAGTCCCACTGAGGCCAATAGTGCTACTAATGCTTAAAGGTACATACGTGTGCAAGTACCTGCAGGATCAGAGCCTTAAATAGGACTAAGACAAAATGGGGAGTAAGGGGAAGAGGCACTGTAATGGAGGGTTGTGTAGAAAGGAATGTTCAGTTTTCAAATGACAACACTTGAAGCAAAGTCCGCCCTTTTCTTTTCAAAACTATATTGCAGTTTTATACAGGTTTTCATATTATTTAATGTCCCAAAGGACACTAAATGAACTCCCATTTGAAATACATAAAAACGGAATAGAAATGCATTTTGAAAGGCATAGATCTGCTAAATTAAATCATTAAATCCCTATACAGTAATAATAAATATTTTTAGCTTATGAACATTAATGTGTCTATTTCCCCTTAACTAGTATATATAACTCAAGTTAGCTAGCAAATGAAATTCACATCAGCACTGAAAACAGTATGTCCCTTAATGTACATTAAACATAGCAAATCAATTATTCCCGTTCTTCTGAATCCACAAACAATGCAGATCTCTCAAATGAAGGCTTATTAATGGAAGCAATTACGTTAGGACATTTGTCAATGTTCCTCTTGTACAAGTAAAGGAGATTGAAATCACATGAAACAATACTGAAGTAAAAAAAATCCAAATAAACCAGAACCCAGACTATACATGAATAGAGACTTGCGGCACATTCCAAACATGACAGAAGGGGTATCAATGGAAGAGGAGCAAAAGGAGAACAGTCACACCTAGAGTGACATCAGATTGGACACGATGGGACTGTCCCAGGAGTTTGCCATAACACCAACAGTTCTGTGATGAGCTGTATCAGCCCCACACTGGTACAGCAGGGGTTAACCCTTCTCTCTTAGCCAAGGAGGCAGTTAAGTAAATGGCACTAAGGGAGAAAGAGCATTCCCCACTGAAGTTAGAGGGAGTTTTGCCTTTACTCTTAATGGAGCTAGAATTACACTCCAGTTGTTTAAACCATATTTTGTTATGTCTCTCTTTTCTGAGAACTCAGTATGGGATTTGTAATGACTATAGTTTGGTACACAGCATGTCACTGGACTTGTTGCCTCATGTTTAATTTTTGAAGTCTGAGTCAAATGTATCAAAATACCTTGAGGACTAGTATTAAGCTCCCATGAACTGCAGCTAACAATGTCATGCAGACGTGGAACAGCACTACTGTATACTGACCTCTGTCTTCAGTTAGGGATGCACAGTTCCCATTTACTTCAATGAGAACTACTTAGGTGTAACTGAGGATGGAATTGGACGGTTGGATTTTATGTCTGAACGAAGATGCTTTGCACCTTCAAACCAGGGATTTCAAAATATTCATATGTTTTGCCTCCCAAGAATCTAAGGCACAGAGAGCTAGATCCTAAGCTGGTACAGTAGACTCTCGATTATCGAGGATGATACGGAAAAAATTAATCCTGGTTAATAAAATCCCAGATAATCATCATCCATAGGAAATATGGAGAGGGAGGTTGGTTCACCAGCCACCCTGCACTGGGGGGAGGGGGTGTTGGTTCACTGGCTGCCCTGCACCCTGGTGGGTTTTTTATGGGCTTTTTTGTGCTTGGGGCAGCAACAAAGCCAGAGCCGGCCCTGCGAGTTATGCGTATTTTTAACATCCTGGTTAATCCACATCCTGGTTAACCCAATCCTGGATAATCGAGAGTCTACTGTATAAGCCAGTGGAGCTCCATTGAAGCTGACACCAACTCAGGATCTTGGCCAGAGTGGTTAAGTGACTTGCCCATCATCACAGAGGAAGTACATATTAGAGCTGGGAGCAGAACTCAGATTTCATGACTGGCCAGTCTTATGACAGCCTTCCTCCCTTAGCAACCATATTTATACAATGGTTAGTCTTGAAAGTTTTCAATTTTTACTTTCTTAACTGGACAATAATGCCCTTTGTATTAAGGGTATACCTTATAAGAAGTATAGTTAGTATTGTAAAAACTGAAATAAGTTACTTGTCTATGAGTTTTTAATGGTGACCAATGGTAACGATCAGATAAGGAGAATCAAATATCTCAGGAGTTATTAGCACAAGCTAATGGTACAGATGGCTCAGGCAAGTCTACATTCTGAATTTTGAGGGTGTGGTTTTCTCCATGACCCTAACATTTTCCTCCTGGGGGTGGGTGGATTTTTTGCCCACAGGATTGTATTCATTTTATTGTTTTAACTTTCTCAGAGTATGCATTTGCTTGTGTGTACACAAAGGAACAGCTGAAATAGAGAATGGATTTGGAGCTGTTTATTCTGAAAAAGCAGAATGATCCATTTGATCCTTGCTGTAAAAGGGTTGAGCTCTGTGTTGTAGGGGTTTTATTTCTGCATGTATATAACTATTTCCCTTCATATTGCTTAAAGTTGTTCAGATCAGTTTCTGTCTGCATTCTGTAAAACTTGCCCATACCAGTTTTGCCCTGGCCTCTTCTTTTGTCATTCAGTTTCGCTGCATACCCTCACCTTTGGGGCGAAGCCAGACTTTTAGGCACCTGCTCCCCTACTTGGTATAAACATTGCTCGTGCCAATCGGAAACGAACACAAACAGGTTTTGGGCCCCCTCCCCATGACACTTCTGTGATGTCATAGTAGTTGGTACTTATGGGTCTGTCTGCACATGGCAGACAGAGAGAGGAGAAAGAAAAACGAATCCTGTGTATCCTGTCCTGTACCCCCGTAACCGAGCTTGATCATTGTGTGTTTAAGTTTCATTAAATCTATTAGTTAATCAAAAAACTGCTCCCTTACCCCTTGTAGTTGTCCCCAATAAAACTTTAAATTGATTAATTTTAGGTGTGTGTGTGTGTGTGTGTGTGCGTGTGTGTGTGTGTGTGTGTGTGTGTGTGTGTGTGTGTGCGCAGTTCGCGTCGTGTACAGCCATACTCTCCTTGCATCCCTTACCATATAGTCTATTGCCACGTGAAGCCTGGTAAATAACAGGCCTATAATTTTTTTCGCCCCTGCGAGTCCATGGCAATCCACAAAAGCAAAAATACCAAATGTCCAAAAACAATAAAAGATTGTTCATCTAAAGTTGATGGAGGACTCTGCAAATGCCTAAAAATATTTTGTTAATGACCTTTCCTATTTATTTTTCTGCATGCAAATTTATAGCACAAAGTATTTCCTCAGGCAAATAGGTGCCCCTGAAAATATTCTGCATATGTAAAATGTAACAGGACCCTCTTGACACCAGATATGATTTGCCAATATATTTGTAGATCTGACATTTTTAAAGGGGTCTATAATTTCAGAATGAGACTTACATATGGCATGTTCATGGATGTCTGTAAACATATGTGCTCTTCACACCATGTATTCCGATTGCTCTGTTCTTATGAATCATTCAGAGGCAGAGGAATGAAACATACAAATACTACTACTGTATTGGAGAACCACTGCAGAGCAGCAGTGTGACTCACACTTGTGTCAGAAGTATACATGTGTCTGCAGTCACAGAGAAGCCAGATACCTTGGTTTTCTCAATATAGGCTCCTAAAGCACAATAATGCACATTTTATCTCATTTGCAGATCTGGTTTTGGATAACCAAAGGATGCAGAAGGAAGTCGAAATAAAACTGATAATTTAATAGCCTGCAGCCACACACCTCTAGTGATCTTGTCAGATTTTACAAACTAAGCAGGACTGCAAATAATTACAATTTAGCAGACATTAACAACTCTTGAGTTTCTTTGGGAAGTGGTACTGGTTATCACACTAGGTGGAACTCTTCCTCTCAGTTAGTATGGAACAAATACCCCTAACATTTGGATGCCCTGTTCTTTCTGAGGTGCTCTCTTCAAATGAGACATAAACCAGAGTTGGAAAATGCTACCAGATATCAACTAGCATGGAGACTAAATCCATTGGCCAGAGGTAGATAGAAAAGACAAGGTGAAAGGGCATTCTTCTCCCCACCAATGACGTCTAGGTCAGACTGGAAGTCTATCTCACCGACCAAGCTGCTGAGGAAGGAGAATGCTGTGATTTTCCCGGACACTTCCTTAGTTTCAGCCTTTGACTCACAGGTGCCTGATAGGCATGAAGAGCTCTGAGGAGCTTTGTCTCTTCTTCCTATTACTTGTAGGCGTCAGGGGGCAGAAGAGGACAGGTCTCCCATACTCTATCTTTCCCAGATTGAAAAACTTCAGTGTTTGTTTCTGCTGCTGCTTAGAACTCTCCTAAGCAACAACAGGTCAAAACTGACATGATTCCTAACTGTTTCACTGCTGCTTGAAGAATTTTGTAGTGCAATAGTGAAACTAACCAAGTTTGTTAATTTCACACTTTTGTAACTTGGCAAGCTATAAAGAACAATCCTGGCACTGGAGCTGTGTGTCTGTTTACTCAGGAAGATATCACTGTGTCAGCTTACATTTGAAAAAGTTATCTTTGTAACCATAAAGGTTAGAAACTTTTTTAAAGTCACAAATTCTGCAGAAATTCATTCCACACTTGCCAGAGGGTTTCCCACTCATCACTTCAGGGGATTTTTCCCCTGTGTAAAACCAGGTAACAACCATTTGTGGCAACTAAAGCGCTTATGGCACTTTTCACAAGCTGGTGTCTTGGCCAAATTGAAACACAAATAATTATATTTTAAATTCCCCCTACAGAGTTTCATTTGGATAAGGTATTCTTTACCTGCTCTCCTAAATGTTGTAAAGTGTTGATGTGAAATTTTGAACGGCTACAGTGTTCCAGAGCAGTGAATGCTTTTCTCTGGTGGATGAAGTGATTTCTGTGCATCTTTATGCCATGGCATTTTTCAAGAAGGAAGGAACTATAGGTATGATCCAAAGCCCACTATAATCCAAAGAGGTCTTTCCATGAGTTTAACATGCCTTGGAGCAGTTTAAGAATAGAATACTCTAGAGTAGGTTAAATTTTGGTATGGCAGTGATAGGTTTTTTTTAAATGTGTTCAGGGCTATATATTATTTTGATTAAATATCGACATAAAAACTAGAGCTGTTGATCAATCACAGTTAACGCACGCAATTAATTTAAATATTAATTGTAATTTAAAAGATGAATTGCACTGTTAAACAATAGAATACCAACTGAAATTTATTAAATATTTTGGATGTTTTTCTACGATTTTCAAATGTATTGATTTCAGTTACAAGACAGAATATTAAGTGTACAGTGCTCACTTTACATTTTTATTACAAATATTTGCACTGTAAAAACAAATAGTATTTTTCAATTCACCTCATACAAGTACTTTATCGTGAAAGTACAACTTACATATGTAGATTTTTTTCTTACTGCACTCAAAAACAAAACAATGTAAACAATTCCACTCAGTCCTACTTCTTCTTTAGCCAAACAAGTTTGTTTACATTTACAGGACATAATGCTGCCTGCTTCTTATTTACAATTTACAACTGGAAAGTGAGAACAGGTGTTTGCATGGCACTATTGTAGCCAGCATTGTAAGGTATGTACGTGCTAGATATGATAAGCATTCATATGCCCCTTCAGGTTTTGTCCACAATTCCAGAGGACATGCTTCCATGTTGATGAGGCTTATTAAAAAAATGCTTTAATTAAATTTATGACTGTCCTCCTTGGGGGAGAACTGTATGTCTCCTGCTCTGTTTTACATGTATTCTGCCAAATATTTCATGTTATACCAATCTCATCATATATCGGCCATAAACACAGGATAGGTGCTTAGATAGATCAGAGAGCGAAATGCAGCATTCATTGTCCTCTACCAGAGCTTTCTGCAACACACTGGATAAGCTTCTTGAAGAGCAGGGGATTGCTAAATTGCCTAACATGGGACTGGGTCCTTCCAGATCTCTGTTCCAACCCAATACCTTCCCACCTACCCAGATGCATCAGATAAATCTTCATGTGTGCTTCTGCAGTATTTAATCTTTGCTTTAGTGTCTGAGGCCTTCCTGATGAAGGCGAATTCCAGGATGGCTCACAACTGTTCTGGCAAGTACTTCAAAGAAGGAAGAACAGGAGTGTGTGCGCCTGGAATGTGGGGGCAGAGGCCTGCAATACAGCTGAGCACTTTTACAAATCAGAAGTGAAGACTGTAAGTGCAGGGTACAGTTTAATAACCTGCCTATTAAGATTGTAACAGAAGCAGCCAGCAGGATGGAGTGGACGTGTAACACGGCTTTTGAGTGGCCTTCTGGGTCCCATCTTGAAGTTACTGCCTTTAAATCTTAGTAGCCATACTTACTGATGTCACCCCTGGGCCAGGACAACAAATGTAAATAGTTACAACTCTTTGAAAGAGAAGCAGACTGTCAGCCTCCATATTTAAGCCTTACAACATGCAGGGCACTCACTCAAACGGGATAAGCAGCCACAAATTCCTGGGGTTACATGTTTAGAGACAGAGCACTAAGCAAGGTGCGCATTTGAAGGCAACAGCCTGGGTGCATTGTAGGGCATGAGGCCAAAGATAACAAGGCCTTCAGCTGCTTGAGGAGTGCACCAATGACCTACATAATGCAGATTCCAATGTGGGCTTATTACTACTATACTAGGAATTCTCTCTATATATATTTGTTAAAAGCACTTTATCATAAATTTTATTTGAGGTACAAATTTTGATTTAAAATGGTACTTGCTGGACATTTACCATTGATGGTGGTTATGCTTGTCAGGTCTGTGTTTGTGGTACTTCCCATTGGGCAGGGAATCCCATGGTGCAGTCAAATGTCATTTTAAATTCACCCACTGCATTCTTCCATTAAGGAAAGTATTTGCTATTGGGCAGACAAGAGGAAACAATGTTATGAAGGCCAAAAGTATAACCGAGAGCAAAGACGAATTAGGTAAATTCATGGAGAATAGCTCCATCAATGGCTATTAGCCAAGATGGCCAGAGATGCAACCCCATGCTCTGGGTGTCCCTAATCCTCTGCTTCTAGAAGCTGGGACAGGATGGCAGGGGATGGATCACTTGATAAATTGATCTGTTCTGTTCATTCCGTCTGAAGCATCTGCCACCAGTCACTGTCAGAAGAGAGGATACTACTGGGGTAGAGGGACAATTGATCTGACCCGAATTGCCATTCTTATGTGAGAAGGCATCAGTTCAAGAGCATCGAAAAGAGAAGACAAAAAAGCATACTAAGGACATCAAGCTACATACTCTGTTTTCAAGTTGGACCTCAAGGAAACCATGTGCAGCTCTTTATACATCCTTGAATACCAACATTCTTGTACATAGCTTGCTACTTTTATTGTGCAGACATAGCTGAATCCCACCAGTCTATTTCTATATATGATTACATGCTGCTAAAAGCATAGAAGATATGTTTCAACTAAAGTTGAACCATATATCAACCTATTGTCAGTTTAACATATTTTATCTTACTTAAGGTTTGACATAACGTTTTTAGTCTTCAAGAGCCAAATCCTATGCTTACTCCCTACTGACCTCTGAGCAACCCCTTTGGCAGTAATATAAACAGGGCAGAACTTGCTCACAGAAGTGCAACTGCAATTCAAGCACACTCATTTCTGGATCTTTGGATCTGCAAATCAGCAGAATCTCAGACAATGTCACTCACAAATAAGCAAGCCACAACACACACACTCACTGTTCATGCTCTTTGACCAAGATTTTTAAAAGAATTGCTACGCATCCCAGCCGACAGTTATCCAGCTACCAGTGTTCTTTGTGGAACATTAAATAAAGCATGTCAAAGAAAGACACAATTCAGACATGATAAAGGAAAAGAGAGATGATAGTTCAATCTTTTGCCCGTTATTTTGTTTCCTGAGATGCCTGACCTTCTGTGACCAAAATAATGACCCTATTTTAAAAGAAACTTGCAAGGACAAAGTAAGTGCTGAAAATCCACCTATCAGATGACATATTTCTCTGACACGCTATAAAAGCAACTGGGTCTATTGTGCACACCAAGATCTTTTTAAAGGGTGTATTTCATTACATTTCTGAGGCTCTGATGTCACTTTGATCAATCGATCCATCAGCCCTCATAGAGAGAGCACTGAGCACAACATGTCATTCATGTTCTAGCCAATCCTTCAGCTTAACAGCAGGCCAGGCTGTCAGTGGCACCGGACACCTGATTAGTATAGTGTACCACCGCCCAGAACCTCTCCGCAATCTGCCAGCCTCAGCCTCTCAAAAACAGCTGGGATTACAGGCACACACCACGCCCAACAGGCTTTAATATAAATTTGATGAAATAGTTGCAGTATTGTAAGGAGAGAGACTTTAAAAGAGAAATCCTACTGCCATACATTTCCATTCTAAAATCAGATAAGAAATAACTGTCAACTCGTATAGTCTCTTTGGCATTAAAAACTACACAGATAAATTAGTACAAGCCAATTATTATAAACTGACCTACTTATCAATTATCTCTATACAGGCACTCTTAATTTAAATCAGGACTGAACCCTCTCTCTTCTGACAGAGATTCAGTAAAGTGTGAGAAAAGTACTTTTAGGTATAACACCTGGGTTGCCCTGCCAATTTCTTTGGTTTTATGAGCATATTTCTACGTAAAGAAAAATAATTTTCTCTCCTTACTGCAGCATGAAAGATCCACACAACTAAAAGAGGAACCGACTAACTGCACAAGGGAAACAGTGAAGATATCAAATGCAGAAAGTAAATAAATGGAAAAGTAGAAATATATTTTTCTCTAGTCTCTTTTAATTTGATAATTTCACATGTAGTTGTAACAGTAGGCACACTCTCAGAAAGGAGTAAAATTTCATAGTTAACAGTGCCCCTTAAAGTGCAGCAGCATCTATGTATGATAAAAAATGTGTAACAGGATGGCCAACTTTAACATACCTCTTTCTACTACGCTCCTCTCTTCCAGCCTTTGACATTTAAGTTACAGCAACTTAGTCTCAGTAGATCAACTTTAGAGGTGATATACAAGAGGGTTACATGTCAGTAAGGGGTGAGAGTCAAAGTTAATGTGATTTACCTACTGAGTGACAGCACTGGAATTAAATTTAAATTACGCTTTTAAATACTCCCTTCTATTCACTTACATCCCAGAGTCTCATGTTTAGGAGAGGGGGCTGCTGAATTCAAGCAGGCTTTCCTTTACATTGCAAATCAGTTACTGTCAAAAACCCACTTGCCCAATTCACAGAACCAGGTGACCAATGCACACTCAAAATCTATTACAGAAGACAGCATGTATGATGGGAAAGGGATGGCATGGGATTGCAATTTTTTTTTGTAGAGGAGAGCTAGTTAGAACAGTGTTTATGAGGAGAAAAGAAACATAGTATGGCTGAGGTTTTGAACAGAGTGCACCAGATTTTCTGACCTTCCCGAGTTGTGGATGGTGCAAGATTGGAATGGCGAAGTTAAAGGTTTCCTGGTGTCCTTTTTGTAGCCTCTCCCCCAATCCTGGGATCATCTTTCATGGTGGGCTAGTCCCCAGGGTAAAGCAACGTAGCCCCAGAATTGCTCTACTTTATACCTAGCTGCCTATGGTCCTAGGTGCCATCCTGGTACTCAGCAATCACTGAGGGTATAGAGAAATTTCCATTCAAGTCTTCTAACACTGCTCTCCCACCCCAAATATTCTTTCACTTTTGTAAGAGGTAAGATTCTGTAACAGAATTAATCTCCAGGAAATGTGTTTAGCAAGAGGAATTTAACAATGATACTTATTATTACATTGATATTTAACTATAACAAGTTTATTACACCTAATGACAGCTTCATATTTCTGTTACATAATGAGATAAACTCATTTATCTATATATATAAAAGTCAAGTGGTGTATGTATGAGTGTATGTATGTACGTATGACTGCGAAGTCCTCCCGCACCGTTTGAGCCAGAGACTTGAATTTTGGTACAGTGAGGGGTCTTGGGGTCTAGATGCTGGTAAGGGTCGAAAAATTTTCGGATCTCACCTCTGACGCCCCCCAGGGGTGAAAGTCTTTCAGGGCCAATCACATCAGCTTGGCAGTTAGGTGGTGATGATGTCATAATACCCCCCTCCAACAGACACCTCACTCGCTCAGCTCACCCCTCCCTCCTCCAACGGAACCCCGGAGATCCCTCAGTTCTCTGCCCCTCCCACCTCCCCAACGGAACCCCGGAGATCCCTCAGTTCTCTGCCCCTCCCACCTCCCCAACGGAACCCCGGACTACATCAGCTCTGTGCCCCCCCCACCTGCGAAGGTCCCCGGAATCCCTCGGCTCTGGGCCCCCTCCCCTCCTGCGACGGATCTGAGTTGGGTTTGGTGGGACGGTAAGTGAGGTGGGGGTGTCGGATTCGGTCGGGGGGGTGAGGTCGGGGTTTCGGGTTTGCTTCGGGGGGTGGGAAGGTGTCGGGGTGGGTGAGGGGTGAGGGGTGGGTGTTGGGGTTGGTCAGGGGGTGTCAGCTGTCTGCCACCTCCCCACCTCCGACTGACCCGAGCAGCGCTGGGCACTTATGCTAGTTAATATTATAAAGGTTGATTATTATTAAAACTTTTATATTATTGCATGCATTCAGGATTTTTTAAGGGGATATTTTACTATAAGAATTTCTAAACATACAATATTCAATATGTAATGAGGTTGTAAGTTGCTCTTGACCTAGGCCACCTATGAAAAATGTATGTCCATTCATTAATGTCGAGAATCAAAGTGGTAGCCGTGTTAGTCTGGAATTGCAGAAGTGACAAAGAGTCCTGTGACACCTTAAAGACTAACTAAAGTATTGAAGCATAAACATATCTCTAACCTGGTTCTTGCCTACCTATTTATACCTGCCCCTGGATACTTCCACTGCTATTAGCCCACGAAAGCTTCAATACTTTAGACCAGTGGTCCCCAACCCCCGGTCCGCGGACTGGTACCAGTCCGTGGAGCATTTTGTACCGGTCCGCAGCCGCGTTCTCCGGCCCGCCCCTTCCGCTTCCGTCCGCTTTCCTTTCTGCTTCCGGCCCCACTTTCCCTTCCGGTGCGGTAAGAGTTCCGCATTTTTCTGCTTTTCCGACGTTTTCCTGCGGTTTTTCGGCGGACATGCAAGATCCCGCCGCTCCGACAAATAAAAAAGCTACTGATTTCTGCGGGTTTTCGGCGGACATACAACGGTCCGCCGCACCGCACAGAGCCCCTGGGCCGCAAGCAGTACTCGGCCGCGTTGACCGGTCCGCGTTCATCAAAAGGTTGGAGACCACTGCTTTAGACCAGCCATTCTCAACGGGGGCCATATGGCCCCCAAGGGGGCCATGACACATTGGAAGGGGGTCACAGACTGAAAACTGTGAGAAGGGGAGCCCCAACGGTTTATGGGGGCCCTGGTAACTGAACCGATGAAATGCCCAGGCAGCAACCTTAATTGGAGTCAATAGTTTCCCTCCTATTTATAATATCTTTCCAACACACCGTTTGAATTCGGCGTGCCCGGTAAATTCATTGCTTAAGCTCCTCCCACATCTCGATTTAAGAGCTAAAATCCACAAAAGTCGAGACTTTTGTGATATATTTCATACCCCCGTAGCAGCCATGCGGGGTCTCTCGCAGAGCCTCACTTCAGAGTCAGTTGTCAGTCACTTCAGAGTCAGTCTGTCTATCTGTTCATGTTGTAGTCCTGTTTGACAGAGGGGCCCTGGAACCTGAGAAGAGCTCCTAAGGGGGCCGTGGCCAAAAAAAGGTTGAGAATGGCTGCTTTAGACATTCATTAATATGGCACCTTTTTAATGGCATAATTCATAGGTGTAGTTTCACATATGTACATATCCTTATCTGGATCCTATTAAAACAAATATAAGTGTAAACAGTCCTTAGTAAACACCAAACACATCTACCGGAAACCATGATTACTATAAGGAGATTGTCTTTCATTGCAAACAGCTGTTTATTAACAAACAGCCACAGGAGAAGCCCTTGAAGGAAATGCTGCAGGAGAAAAATGATATTTTCTCTCTGAAGAAAAGTAGCATGTAACTGAAGGCACTGTGGAATTGAAACCTTAGATCTTCTTGGCAGACTTCCCAGCTACCACTTAATTCTACGTCCTGTGTGAAGTTTTACATATCCTCCTATTTGAACTAACCAAGCCATATTTTGTTTCCTTGTCCTACTTGTTTTTGAACTACTGTCACAATGCTGTTACTATATAAGAGAAACATGTCATACCATAGTGGTTTACACCTTCTATTACTAGTCTGACTGAGGGCTGCTTTTTCTAACTCTATAATTTATCTAAAGAGAATGGCTGGTGCTTCAGTATTTTGTCTATTACACAGGACAGAAATATGACTTGGGTCATCGGAGCTAGTAAGAGTTTGGAATTCTCAGCTTAGTTTCTGTAGCCCTAATGTAACCCTGGAATAGCTTTGAGGGGGGGCTTGACCCATATTAGAAATTATTACAGCTGTAATTAATTTATATTACAGCTACATTTCACAATTTGTTACGTGCTGGCCAAACAAATAGTAAGACAGTCCCTGCCCCAAAGAGCTCATTGTTGAAGAAAAGCAACAAATGAAAGCCTAAGAGAGAGAAATCATACAACCTAAGTTTCTGGGAGGCTTCCCTCCATCCAACCCAAATAGATGGCAACTATCTCCAATTGGCCACTATTAGTTCATAAAGGCCCCATGGCTGAAGTAGATCTTCGAGGGATTGCAGCAGGGGTGCAATTTCCACCGTGGGTAGATATACCCATGCTAACACTGATCAAACTAGCATGCTAAAGCTAGTAGCATGATTACAGTTGTGCAGGTGGTAGAACAGGGTAGGCATGTGAGTACTTACCTAGCTGGTCACGTGGCTAGCCTGTGATGGTGTCCTGCTATTTTTAACATGCTATCTTGATCAAAGATAACATGGGTAACCTGATCTTAAAATTACACATTAGGCTACAGTATAGACACATCTGTGATGATGGCAGACTTGCTGCCAGTTCATGCCAAGGTCCAGGGCATCACTGAACACTAACAAGGGCATAGCTGGAAACCAGTCTGCCTTACCTGGGGGTTAGTATAGTTTAAAAGGCTATTAGTGGTATAAGAATGTGTTTATTGTTATGCTTATAGGATGTTGCATATATTATTCCTATTTATGATATTTACATCTCATGGTATAGAATCATAGAATATCAGGGTTGGAAGGGACCTCAGGAGATCATCTAGAGTCCTAACCCCTGCTCAAAACAGGACCAATCCCTAATTAAATCATCCAACAGATTTTTGCCCCATATCCCTAAATGGCCCCCTCAAGAATTGAACTCACAACCCTGGGTTTAGCAGGCATCAATGTTCAAACCACTGAGCTATCCCTCCAATCATATTGAGTGATTGCATCATAAATGTCTAAATAAGATGAGGAAGACTTTGTAGCACCTTAGAGACTAACCAGTTTATTTCAGCATAAACTTTTGTGAGCTATATCGCACTTCATCGGATGCATAGAATGGAATGACTATGAAGTAGGCTATAGCCCACGAAAGCTTATGCTGAAATAAACTGGTTAGTCTCTAAAGTGCTACAAAGTCTTCCTCATCTTATTTACGGATACAGACTAACAGGGCTGCTAATCTTAAACCTGTCATAAATCTCTGTAATCCTGTAACTCTCCAAACAGGAAAAGAAGCATTAACTAAGGTAATGCCTCTGTCCTGCAGGCAAGATGGCCCATTGAAGGCAAATGAGGCATTGTTTAGCATCAAAGAACAGAAATCTTGTTGACTGCATTCCTCCTCCTCTCCAGGAAGAGGAGGCCTGTACATGAACTCATCCCATCAACTTGGATTCTGGAGTGAGAGAGCATAAAAATCCATGACAAGGAGAAATTTGGTCTCTCTGCACTGGACCCTGAAGGGTAAAGATTCCTAAACATAACAAGAAATCCCCACACTGTGCAGCATGGGTCAGCTCTAAAGGATATATAGAGAAGCTTATTACAGAAGTTTATGTTACCTTTTTAAATCTGAGACTAACTCATTTGGGTGTGTATGTTTCCTGTTTTAACCTTGTAAATAAATTCCTTATTTCATTTCTAAGTTAATAAATCTTATACCAATCTTGTAATAAACTAACTACAGGAGTCTTTGGTCTGAGATTTGGGGTAAGTGACTGGTCCTTTGGGAATGGGAGTAACCTGAGTATTGATGTGATTTTTGGTATAAAGTGACCCATCTATCACAGAGTCCAGCTTGCCTGGGTGGCAAGATAGACTGGAATGCCCATGGAGAGTGTGTGTGACACCATGGTAAGACTGTTATAGTGCTTTGGTTGTTACCAGGTTGGTGAAATCTAATTACAGTCCATACAGTCAGTGTGGGGTTTCTGTCCTCCTCTTTGATAGTTTGCTCTGAGTTTAGCACTCATGGTCCTGGGCCACTTTATAGACTGCGTGACAGTACCAACAGATTAATCCAAACCGGGAGTCCCATTCCTAAGAGGTTGTGTATAAGAAAGTAAAAATGTGTCTGTGAGAGAATCAGGCAGACATGCATACTGGGGGGGGGGGGGGGAGGGGGGGGGGGGAGAGAGTGAAGCAATGCAGAGAAATGTTTCTAATGTTTTGCCCCATCAATAAAGAAAGACAAACAACAGGGCAACAGGAAAATTATTAACAGTTCAACAAAACTTTCCGTATAAAAGAAAAACATGCTAATAAACTCTGATTAAATTACATTGAAACTTCCCTGTTTAGCCAAAACTTCAATTGTTTAAAATGACTCTGTCATCCCACTACAGCAGGATAATCAAAGAGCTGTGAATTCTGAAGAGATGCTTGAAAATAATTACAAGCTTTATTTTATGCTTCTCCCACACCATTCTTTACCCTGTGCTACCAAGCATGACATAAAATCAATTTCATGCTTCATTTTGTGATTTTCCCTCTTCCCACCACCGAAGATATAATTGTCCGAAAGTACAGAGTTCCGTGTTCTTAAGTTATCTCAGATGTGAGAGATCCTACATTGCAGCATATATACACACACTTAACTACATCAGCAAGCACAACTACCTACGATCATTAAAACACAGGACAGATCAGTGAACTCAGAAAAAACTGTTCAAATCAAGAAAATCATTTCCCAAAATCAGGGACCAGGAATACATCATGCACCTGTGGCAACATCACCACAAATAAAGAAAGGAAGGAAAAATCATTTCAAGTAAGAAGTGTGTGTAGGACCTGGAGGCCCAAACAGAAGTCATGAACCCAATTCCACCTCTGCCTCCAAAATGAAAACCAAACTAAAAAACTGGTGCTTCAGATAAGGGGGATTTTGTTTTTTAAAAAGTAAAACAGCCTCTGGTTTTGGCTGTCCCGAGATGAAACCCTGCAAGGTATTTTCAGAACTCCTGTTCCAAGGTTTTTATATGGTCATTGTCATCATCATACCTTAAAGGTTTAACAGCTGTACCTCAGTTTATCAGTCTGTAAAATAGGAATGACAACACTTACAGGACACGATCCACAGGTCTGGCCAAACTGCATTCAGCACAAGACACGAGTGGGGAAGGAACACTTCTTTGCTTCCCAATGCACTCGTCTGCCGAGGACCAGTCTAGCCTCTGCCACATGTCAGATTGGCCTGAGGTTTGCTGCAACTAGTACTAGCTACTAACAGACCATAAAGGACAGTCCAGGAATTGCTGGAGCACTGTAGCAGTCCAGCCAGAATCCCTCCCTCACGGGTCATACTCCAATACACTCCATAGGCTGGTGGGAGAGTCAGGGGGAAATGGTGAAGAGTTGGCTACACTGGCTCTATATAGGAGGGGAATTCCTGATGCCTCATATAAGCAGTTTTTATACCTTATTGTCATTGCTACAGCAGTGGGCCAGGATCGGGCCCCCAATGCTTGTCACACCCAAGACTATACAGGGCTCTAAAATATCTCAACAGTGGTGTACACACTTTACAGGTTTCCCACTGATCCTAGATGAAAAGCTGAGACAAAACTCGCGCCTATCTGAAGAAACCTTGCAGTTACGGAAGTCCTTTTCCCACCCAGGCAGAATCCCATAGCTCTCAGTAGGAATATCATCCTTTCATTATACTACTGTTAGTTTTGTAGATAAAACCAGGCAGGCATCATCGGATGCTAAGAATCTGTTCTGTTTGTGCTATTATTTCACAGAAGGCTATCATCCTGAGATTTATCAGCTGAAAGAACATTAATACTATTTCCACTGACCTCACAGCCAACAAAACTTACATTAATAGCTGCAATATATGTGGCTTCTTCTACATACTGAACACTAGAAGATTGTGTAATGTTAGTTACCACTTTTAAGTGACACACAAAAGCTATTAAAATCCTCATATGATTCCCTGTCAAATTCCCTGTGATTTATACCCCATATAAATACCTCATTGTTCTGGATTTGCATGGGTTGTAAATTAGAACAAAACCTGGCTCATTAAGGAAAGTGTGTGGATTAAAATCCAATTAGCTTCAAGAACAATGGAAGCTGTAAATATAAAATAACATTTGTTACACTGATGCTCACTGGATAGACAGTTCAAATTCTGTGCTAGAACTGTGTGTGTGTGTGTCTGTCTCTCTCTCTCTCTCTCTCTCTCACACACACACACACACACTCTTTCATGAAGATAAGTTTAATTCAGGGTTATGCTGCTGTGTTTCCCTAGCTTGCAATGAATTAAACAATAAAGAGTAAACACTTTCTGAAGTTTGTTTCCTACAATAAGTATGATTTCCCGTCTTTATGTTTTTAGTAGAATAAAGGCCACTCACTCCAGGTACAATCGGGGCCTGTGAACTTAGCCTAATATGGTAAAATTCTTGAACAGTTCATTTTTCCTACTTCTTCCCTGCTTTATTTCAGTCTTATTAGAAAGATGAAAATATTTCTGAGGTCACAAATAATTTTTGTTGTTGTTTAGTTATTACAACACCAGAGCAGACAGACATTCTTTCAGATAATTAATATAGTATTTAATAATGTTATACAAACCCTAAACATGTATACGCTCAGCATTTCTCAACCTTTTTGTGCCCTTATTACCCAAATAGCAAAATGGTTTGTGAATTCTGGCAGCTTCTTCATTTCTATACTATGTGACAAAAACCGACAGGTCAAAATCCTGCCCCCTATGCAGACCTCGAACACAGGAGAATTCCACAAGGATTCAGTGGAAGAGATCCTGACAAGAGCACAGAACAGCAACCCTGTGGATTTGCACCCCTTCTTTCCTCCGGTCAACCGGCGCCCACAGAGAGTTCCCAAACACCACAGCTCCATTTTATTCAGGGAGTTCGCACCCACTAGAGTGGGCTCACTGCTCAGAAGAGACATGCTGGTTCCACTGAGTTAAGGGGATTTACATGGTGGGACTTGGGGGGCAGCAATTCCCCATTATTATTTTTAAAGAAGCTTAGGAAAGTAGCTTTGTTTTTGCATAGCGATACTTGTATTTTATTGATAAGTTCAGCAACATATATTAAATGTCAGCTTTAGTCTCTTGCTGTGCCAGGGGCATGAAGCACTGCAAGCAGGGAGACACAGAGAGCTCCTGCGAGCCTTGCATTACTTAGCGTTAGGTTACACTTACAGGATTATAGCGCTTTTGGTTATAGCGGTACCCATATACCGCAATAGGTATAGCACTATAGGATGTCCTGGCGTGGCCACATTTGCTGCAACTGCCGCGGCACAGGGAGTGGTGCATTATGGGCAGCTATCCCAGCATTCAGCTGGGTGCAACGTGCTTTCCAAACGAGGGGGGTGAGGGAGAACGGGGAATGTGTACGGAGGGAGAGAACTTCATGTGATTTTTCTCTAGAGAAAAGTAGCAGGCTCTGAATTTCACTCACACAGCTCCATTGGTAAGCATTTTCACTGCTTAATTGCTGAGTTAAGAGCGGAGTTCTGAAAAGGAACTTTTGCATTCCTTCTTCTCTTTGCAAAACAACACAAAGATGTCAATTGCCTTAAATGGCTTGTTAATTGCCTTAAATGGCTCAGAGGCGTGCCAGAGATCCCTTATAGCATAATGACTGATTACACTTGCCATAACACGCTACAGGGAATACGCAAAAGCTTTTATTCCTCTTGAAAAGGTGGTTTACAAGTAGCGCAATAATCTCAGACTTTTAGCGCAATATGTGCCTTCCCAATGTGTTCAGGGACAGAGTTATAGCGCTCCTGAAGGCTATATAATGCTATAAAGTGCCAGTGTAACCAAGCCCTCAGTGGGATGAAGGAACCATAGCTAAGAAGTTGTGCTAACAGACCCCAGA
Organism: Sternotherus odoratus; assembly: GCA_032164245.1. NCBI lineage: Eukaryota > Metazoa > Chordata > Testudines > Kinosternidae > Sternotherus > Sternotherus odoratus. Next base: position 195,878,602 of record JAVMKO010000002.1, on the reverse strand, counting down.
GATAGTCCTGTTCAGTCTCCAGGTAGGGGGATGTTGACTGCAGTGCGGTGCTTTGAGAACAGTAAGAGGTAACAGGAGAGACTGTGAAGGTGCTGCAAAGGTAAGAAGTTCAAGAGAAGGGAGGAAACATTAGCTTCTCATTCTAGGGCATCTTCAACATGTTTTTTCCAAGGAGTTTCATGTGGTCATTTTCTTTTCCCTTTCTGTCTCCTACCTAACTAAAAGGCCATTTTGTTGGGGGCTTTGTTACACCCCCCAAATAAATCTGAAGGCAGTCTAGTTATTCAAGAGACTGCAGTGCACAATGTAATTTTTAAAGGTATTCCATAAGCATAATATTATTATTAACATTTCTATAGTGCTATCAATGTATTGGAAACATATAAAATACAATAACTGAAGGAGAGGAATACAGACCTCCCTGACTGATCGTGTGATGTCATTTTGATTTATTTCTTAAATAATTAGTAGTTGATTCCATCATCCATATCGTGTAGATTTATTTTTGTCTGACTGCTCTGTAATTGCTGTTAGTGCAGCTAAAAAAGTCTATTCAGGAAAGCATTCAACCCCAGCAGAGAGTGTAGTATACATGAAGTATACAGTTTACTAATTAGCCTATTCCCAAGAGACACAGTTTTTCTTGTAATTATATATTTCATGACAGGTGAGAAGCTATAATACTTTTAAAGTGAACTGACACTTGCACAGTTCTTGCAAATTTGGTGAAAATCAGTTTCCTTAATTCTTCGTAAGTAGATAGAATGGCTGATTGAAAAGGAAGTTGCAGGAGGACAGAAATCTATATATATAAAAGTCAAATGGTGTATGCGTGCGTGCGTGTATGTATGTATGCTTACTCCTTCCACACCGTTTGAGCTAGAGACTTGAAATTTGGTACAGTTAGAGGTCTTGGGGTCCTAATGACCGTAAGAGTCGAAAATTTTTCAAATCTCACCTCTGACGCCCCCCAGGGGTGAAATTCTTTAAAGGCCAATCACATCAGCTGGGCAGCTGCTGTTCTCTGTGACATAGTTATGATGTTATAATACCCGCTCCAACAGACACCGCACTCGGTCAGCTCTCTGCCCCCTCCCCCCTCCGACGGACCCCGGAATCCCTCAGCTCTCTGCCCCCTCCCCACCTCCGACGGACCCCGGAATCCCTCAGCTCTCTGCCCCCTCCCCACCTCCGATGGACCCGAGTTGGGTTTGGTCGGAGGGTAAGTGAGGTGGGGGTGTCGGGTTTGGTCGGGGGTTTGAGATGGGGGTGTCGGGTTTGGTCTGGGGGGGTGGGAAGGTGTCTGGGTGGGTAGGTGTCTGGGTGGGTGAGAGGTGAGGTGTGGGGGTTGGGGTTGGTCAGGGGGTGTTGGGGTTGGTAGGGGGGTGACGTGGGGGTGTTGGGTTTGGGTGGGGGGGTGAAAATGTGAGTCGGGGTTGGTCGATGGGTAAGTGAGGTGGGGGTGTCGGGTTTGGTCGGGGGGGTGAGGTGGGGGTGTCAGGTTTGCTCTCTGCCCCCTCCAACGGACCCCGTACTCGCTCAGCTCTCTGCCCCCTCCGACTGTGTGAGATCCCCTCCGACTCTGTGAGATCCCCTCTTCTTCTAGTAAAAGAACATGGTGAGATCATGTATAGATCATTGTGGTGAGATCCCCTCCGACTCTGTGAGATCCCCTCTTCTTCTAGTAAAAGAACATGGTGAGATCATGTATAGATCATTGTGGTTGCCCTGTGTTGTCCCGTCAACTTGTTTTCATTACTATTTTACATACTTTTCTGAAACTAGAATTATCTTCTGTCCAGGGCTTGCAGCCTCTCTGTGATAAGCACAGTGTTTCCCTTTTCCTGTTTCTGGCCCTCTCTGTAACCAATATTCCTCATCACTGAACTGCATAAGCCACTTATCTTTCCTAGTTCTTTCGCTGCCTGAGTTGTTCTGAATTCTATTACCCTCCTTCTTCATCCAGACATCCCCTCCCAGTTTTCTAATATCAGTATATCACTATCAATTTACTACATATTCCATCTTCAGGACCTCATTGATACACATCGGAACCTTCTTTTAGTGAGACTTTTCCCACAAATAATTTCACTGTGGGCTAAATCCTGATCTCTGTGAAGTCCATGGCAGTTTTCTAGTGACCACAAAGGAATCAGGTTTTGGTTGCATAAAGAGAGGTTTTGTATAACCATGTTTGTATTTTGCACACTATTGTGCACTGAAACAATGAGGAACTTTAATGCTACCTTACATAAACAGAATTTCAGAATGGGCCAAATCCTAAAATCCCTGGTTTGGCAAAGCTCTCATTGAAGTCAATGGGGATTTTGCCCAAAACCAGATTGAGTAGGGATTTAAGGATCTGGATCAAGAAGAAGGCTTCACTGTACTAAGAGTGTACTCAGACTGAAAATTATTTGGGACGGGGATTATTTATGTGTTTATAATGCCTAGCACAAGGGCCCCAATTCCTAATTGAGACCTGGAGGCACTGCTGCAATACAAATAATAAAAGAACAAAAATAACATCAATAATAAATTATTAATAATAAAATAAAATAAATTAGTTCTAATTTGGGCAGTCCACCAGTCACACTTTATCCTATCGCAAATTTAAAATTAAACTCTGTTTCAAAGAGACAAGGCAATTCTTTCTCAGGTAGCTCTTTCTCTTCATAGCTCCATACATATTGAGCTTAGATCCTAATACACACACTTAAAAAACACCTGAAAATCGCCACTTTTATTTAGGTGATGTCAAAGAAGTCAAAGCTGTAAACAAAATCTTCTGAATGTCTGAAATGTGTGACAGTACCAATATAAGCTACATAAGGAAATTGCTACAATTCCTTAGCTCAGTAAAGTCATTCAAGTACAGAATGCTCTTCCGGATATCTAGTCTTCTGAACCCTGACGTTTTTGTGGGTTTTTGGACCATTAACTTAAAATGTATTTATTTGTGTGGCTGCAGTTCCTTTCAAAAAAATCTTAAACACATTTTAAAACATGGAATTGGAAATGGGATATTGAATCTTATAACTTCAGGATGTATTTATTTCCCCCAAATCAATCTATGCTCCAACCAACCAAAAAAGGGATTAAAATCTGCAATAATGTGCTAGCCTAAAAATAAACAAAACAGGGCACATATACTATGGGTATATATGAAATTGGGTGATTGCATGGCACTATATATGGGGCTGCCCCATAAGACAATTTGGACAAGCAAGCTGGTGTGCAATACAGAAGCCCACTTGTTGATAGGCGTATTGCACTATCATATTATACCATGGCTCTGTAAACTGCACTGGTGACCTGTTAGTTTTCAGGTGGAGATTTTGATAATAAAGACCTAAAATGGTCTGACACTTGACTATTTCAGAGACTGTCTCTGTGCCTATGTGACACTGCCACAGCTGCAAGCAGAAGACTCTCTCAAGCTATCAGATGTCAGTTTAAAAGGCAAGGTATTTTCCATGTCTAGTCCTCGACTTAAGGATTCACTCCCCACATTTGGCATGGAATAGATGAATTTGAAGAGCACATTACAGGACATCTATTTTCCAGGGTTTAGAGCAGGGGTCTCCAAACTTTTCAGCCCGAGGGCCGCATTAACTATCAAATAGCAGTTCGGGGGCCGACAACACACTCGAGGTCCAAATAAAAAAGAATCAAAACATGGATGTTGTTTTTAATTATTTATTTAATATTATTTTATTCAGTTATTATTTAATAACACATTGATACACTACACATGAACACCTGTTCACCACACATGAACACTACACATGAACACCTGTTCACTACACATGAACACTACACATGAACACCTGTTCACTACACATGAACACTACACATGAACACCTATTCACTACACATGAACACTACACATGAACACTACACATGAACACCTATTCACTACACATGAACACTACACATGAACACCTGTTCACTACACATGAACACTACACATGAACACTACACATCAACCCCCCAACTGACCCACCCAGCCAGGTCTCTCCCCCCCAAACCTCCTTTCCTCCAACCCTCAACTGACCCACCCAGCCAGGTCTCTCCCCCCAAAACCTCATTTCCTCCAACCCCCCCCCAAATGACCCACCCAGCCAGGTCTCTCCCCCCCAAACCTCCTTTCCTCCAACCCCCCCCCCCCAAATGACCCACCCAGCCAGGTCTCTCCCCCCCAAACCTCCTTTCCTCCAACCCCCAACTGACCCACCCAGCCAGGTCTCTCCCCCCAAAACCTCCTTTCCTCCAACCCCCCCCCCAACTGACCCACCCAGCCAGGTCTCTCCCCCCAAAACCTCCTTTCCTCCAACCCCCCCCCCCCAACTGACCCTCCCAGCCAGGTCTCTCACCCCCCCAACTGACCTGCTCAACCCGGTCTCTCCCCACAGACCGGTTCGCCGCCTGGCAGTGGGTGGCTCCTTGTTTCGCCCCCTGCAACTGCGTGGCGGTGCGGCGCGTCCCGGCCCCAGCTCTGAGCCGTCCCTGGCCGGCGGCGGCAGCCGAGCACGCGGCGCTTCCAGGCCCCGCGGCTGACGGCGGCGGCCGAGCGTGCGGCGCTTCCAGGCCCCGCGGCTGGCGGCGGCGGCCGAGCGCGCGGCGCTTCCAGGCCCCGCGGCTGGCGGCGGCGGCCGAGCGCGCGGCGCTTCCAGGCCCCGCGGCTGGCGGCGGCGGCCGAGCGCGCGGCGCTTCCAGGCCCCGCGGCTGGCGGCGGCGGCGGCCCGCGCGGCGCTTCCAGGCCCCGCGGCTGGCGGCGGCGGCGGCCCGCGCGGCGCTTCCAGGCCCCGCGGCTGGCGGCGGCCCGCGCGGCGCTTCCAGGCCCCAGCGTGGAGCCAAAAAGATCTCCGCGGGCCGGATGAGAGGGCCTCGCGGGCCGCATCCGGCCCGCGGGCCGTAGTTTGGAGACCCCTGGTTTAGAGGGAGAGTAGAGAGGCAAGGGATGACTGTGGCCTTTGGAGAAGATAGGGCATTTTCATTTTTGACCAACTGGCTTGTTAAGTGGTTTGGAGGGGAGAAATCAATCTGGTTTGGGCTGGCTGTTTTAATTTTTATTGTATTGTACATTTAAATATGTATATGAGCCTAAGGTTTTGGCATATATTAAAATAAATTGTAAAATAATAATAGAGTATCACCTGCACTTGTATTGCCTCAGTCATTATTTTGAAGAGGAGAATGGTTAATGGGTTTTTTAAAAGAACTCTTTGAAAACCACAAAACCTAGATTTTCAAGAGGCTTTAAAGTCCTAGAAAAGATAAGCCAAAAGCAAAGCAAAAATGGCTAGATAAGTAGCTCTTTAAAGGCTTGATAGTTCTTTTAAATTGCTAAACAAGAAACACTCCAGACAAATGTTGTCTTGCTCTTGACACTAAATAGAACATTCTAAAAAACACTTGATTGTTTATATGAAAACTGGACAGGTGGTTGCTGAAAGCACAGAACAAAACCAGAATGCATTTAATTCTTTTATTACAGAGGCAGAGCTAGAAGCTCTGTGCTGAAAGCGAAAGATAATGTTACTGTGCTACAAGTTATCGAATGTTTGTCTAATCCAAATTCAGACTGCCAGGTGGCAATTGCCAGTAAACCTACAGGTGAACATTTCTCATTAGCTGCAACCTGCAATAGCTTTAGTTTGCTACACTGATAGTGCAGCACACCACCACCACCTAAACCTAAAGGCTGTGTATGCCTTGGAAAAATAATCTTCAATCACAATGACCATGGTACAGATTAAAATGCTAACTCTTTCTTTCAAACTACATTTGTAGTTGTTTAATTTAAAAGGATTAAAATTATGTTTTCACTTTGTACAAATGAAACTTGGGTCACTGTGATAAATCACACAAAAGGCCTAATTCTTCTTCTACAAGTGTAACTCAGCCATATCAATTAGAGTTAAGTAGGAAAATCTACCCCAGAAGATTTAACAAAACAAATGTCTCTCAATTATTTTTTTAGAGTATTTGTAAACTTTTAGTCATAATCCTCCTTCTCTTCCTCTATAGACTACAAAGGAGCTGCCTAAATTTCAAGCTGGGCTTGCCAATTTATTAGAGTCACAAAAACACATCTTCCAGACATAGTGGATGCACGGTAATTCTTGGCAAACTAACATCTCTTGTGTGGCAGACTTAATTAGTGCAGAAACAAGATTCAACAAGCCAGTTCACAGTTCCTTTTAATATAAAGGGATATCTGCTGGGGCGGCAGAAGGAGGAAAAATCCTCCAAGTCAAAATATTATAGCAGTAGCAACAGCAAAAAAAGAAGTTATATATATTAAAAAAATCAAGCATCATTGTCTAAGTGATTTAAAAGTAGATTACAATTTTCTAACCCTTTTAATGATATCTTCAACTCAGAAGAAGCCCACAAACTACCAATTATTTCAGTCATGGAAAATTTCCCATAAATGGCGTACACCTTTCACAGGAACGTTCTCTATAATGAAAAGAGAAATGTGCCTTTGGTTTGGGTTTTTTGGATTTTTGTTTTTAAATTTAAAAAAATGACAGATTCTCAAAACCATGAGATGAAATTGAATCATAATGTAAAATGTTTAAGAGAAGTTTTCTATTCCAGACTACCAACCTCTCTCTCTTGATCGAGGGTGTATGTTAAATACTGTAACAGCCAAAGTTTCATCTCATATTTAAAAAAAAGTCGAGAGACATTAAATGCTTTAGGTTTTCATTTCAAACATTCACCCTTTATGGAAAAAATGTTTTTGGATAAATGAATCTGTCTTGGATATCCATTAGTTCCAGCTACATAATTGAAAGGAAAATAGACTCTTGCTTTCTATCATATATGTACCTGGTTTATCTGAGGTGCACCCCAAGAACAACAAAGAGATGAGAAGCTCCTTTCTCTTCTTGTTTCTGCTAGTGGAGAATTAATGGGCAGCTCCATGTCAAAATCTGCACCCCTCGCTATTAAAATTTTCTCAAACCCACTAGTGCAGCTGAATCACTGTTTCTCCCCTGTGAAGATTTTCCAGCTGCATGTCTATACAGGGGTGCTGGTGTAGATCTAAATGAAAAAGTCCTTGCAAATCAGGGTGTGATTCATAAATAAAAAAAGACCGGTTTTTCATGGGTGCATACTTACATGTGGGTGGGGTTTAAATGAATACTGATTCTCATATTAAGTACAAGCAAAGGGGAACTTGTCCTTTTGTGCCAGGATTCATTTCTGATATATATAAAAGTGGGACACCATTCAGAAATGAATAGTAGCTTTCAAACCTGAACAGTTAAAGGGCTATGAAAAAATTGGGATCAGAATAACTCAGTTAATACTACGCTAAAATCCCAGCCTCTGGATGAGATTAACCCAGTTGTCCAATTGCTGGATTAGAAAAGTATCCGCGTGAAATCATCCTTCTCAGCAGCATCTAGCAGCTGAAGAAAGGATTGGAGAGGAGTAAGGCTCCTTAGTGACTGACAGCAGCAGCAACAGGTGTGTGAAGGAAATGAAGAGACAACGTGTGGTCACAACATCCGGCATGTATAGGATTTACAGGATAAAAATAAAATAAAGGAAAGTACACATGAGCCAGGTTTTAAATGCTATGTCTGACATCAGAGGAAGGGAGCCTGTCAGCCAATCTGTCAGGGGCCTGATCCTGCCTTACAGAAGACAATGAGAGTATTGCTATTGACTTCAGCAGGAGCATGATTAGGACACAAAGACCTTGTGACTTGACCTGCCTCTCCTAATTTTTAGCATCTAACATTCTCAAAGACCTGAGCACTATACTGACTTCCAGAAGCCTTTTTGCTGCTGTTTGTTTGTTTGTTTGTTTTAGAACAATTCTTAGGATTTTAAAATTTATTCTAAATAAAGTTGTGGTCATATTATTGGTTGGTACACTGCACTATCTATTTGCACTTAGATACTATGGTGATAGGCATAATATAAAGACCTATGGTACAGACAAGATAGCTTAGACAGAACATGCATCCTTTTTTCTGCTCTCTCACAGAGGGGCAATCAGACTGGCAGAGGGGTCCCTCCAGCCTATACTCCAGGCTGTCGGGTTTTGTGGTGGGTAAAAAGATGGCAATTTCTGTGCATAGCTGAAAAACTGAGAAAACAAGGATGTACTCCATTAAAAGTAATATGCCAACAGTTACTTCCATATCATGATATCAGAGATACTACAATAATTCCTTATTCTAACTGTGGGGGAACAATGTCATTCTCTCATATCACTGGATAGGAACTGTTGAAATAATGCTGGCTTCTTAACGGCAATCATTGTAAAAAGATTATTGTACTGGGAAAGCTCTTATGCATAATTAATGTGAAATGGGCCTTTCAAGGGGCACAACATACCTCACAACATGTACTGCAAAGATTTCCTGAAATGGGGATTATAATTATTTTTAAAGAAAACAGATTTTTAAGATCTACAGTAAATGTTACCTCTGTCTTTGTGCTACAGCTACACACTCCTTAAGCGTTTAAATTATATATATTTAAACATGTCATTTCTGCACGTTCCAGCTAAGGAACTGAACAATACAAACTGAGTGTTATTTAAATCAAGCATCTTATGTCTCCAATTATGTATTTATTCAGTCCATGAAACATAAGTGGCACTTATTTTTACTTATTCTAATCAAAGTCAAATATTTGTTCCTTCTGCAAGTAATTTATTACTAATTACAAAAGACTGATGTATGACATTATGTAGAACAAAAAAACAGGATTAGGCAGGAATAAATGGTGGTGAAAAATAATGCTTACAAGGACCGAGAAAAAAAAAACCAATCAGGGCGCGTGCACACATGACCAAACCTCATGGTATATTGTTGACTTGCACGCCAGCACCAGCATGTCTACAACACAGCTGTGAGCTGGAAGGATATTCTGATTATTAGTCAGCAGGAAGTTTATGAAGCAAGCCATAGAATTTCAGTCAAATCATCATTTCCTTCAAATACTGAGCTTCAACCATTTTATTATCAGCACCTAGATGCTACAGTGACTGACATGTTACAAGTATGACAGGTAGATAGATGCCTCCTTCACAGGGACTCCACCCACTTAAATCTAAGCAGGGGTACAGTCTTATGAGTAGCAGTCCGCAGGCTGTAAGTGGTACACAAAGTCTACTGCAGTGGTTCCCAAACTAGGGCTCATGAACCCCTGGGGGTTCACGAAATGTTACAGGGGGAATGTTACTCAGGAAAAAATTCCCTAATGGTAGAAAGAGTTGTCCCTAGTGACCCGGCACGAGGCCAGCAGCCCGGAGCCCCTGGACTTCCAAGAGCTAAGCAGATCAAATCAAGCATATCTATCACAGTGAGGAGATTTCAACTTCAAGACTCCTCAGAAGGAATGGAAAGGGAGATGGATATTTTTTGCTGTTTTTTTTAAATTAAATAGGCAGCTAGTATTGTTTTTAAAATTATTATGAAGAACAAGTTTAAGCTTTGTTGTAACGTGCATTGTTTATCTGAACTGCTCAAGACCTGAATGCTTGTGTAGGAGGAACTCTGAGCTGGCTTCTTAAATACCTTCATTCTGTTTCACATCTGATACTCCTTGATGAAACATAGGAGTCTTGTCTTATAATATGCTTATTCCAAGTGATACAAGCTACAAAAGTGAGATCTTGGAAGAGTGTTGTGGTTTTCTTAATGTAATAAAAATACTGTAATGATAAAGAATAATTAATAATAAATAGTATGTAATAAATATATCATAAAAACAAACTTTGTATTTCCAAGATCATCGCTTTTATAATTTAAACTCAGGTAACCGAGAATATCCCTGGAAATATTCGTTTTTAGGAGAGGGTTTGTGAGACTTGATATTTTAGTGAAAGGGGTTCACAGGTTTTTAAAGTTTGGGAACCACTGGTCTTCACACTAGTGAGTGTAGCCTCCCCAGGACATTTTACAAAGAAACCTCCTCCTCCCACACAAACACTTCTGTTCACATAAGTTAGTTACATTTGTCTGATGAAATCTTAGATGTCCAGGGATCATGAAGATCAGGAGACAGGAGCAAGAAACCCTGGCTGAGCCTTTCTGTACCACTAGTGTTGCTCCTTTCAGATGTTCAAGAAAGCCTCTGCTTTCTCCTCTGCTTGGGCTGGAAAGACAGCCTAGTGCCCTGAAGGAAAACCATTTGCAGGAGGAGGCTTGGCCTTCAAGGTGGGCAGGGAGACTCAGCAGGGCTTTTCCTTGGCCCACTGCTTATGGACATTGTCTTTGTGTGATGTGGGCAGCTCACTACTCAACTCATTTCTAGAGCTGATCAAAGTTTGTCACGAAGTGTATTTTTATTTTGGGCACCAAATGGCTTTTCAAAGTAGGTGGAATTTTTTGCAAGTTTTTTTATTATTCAAAATTTTCCAGTATTTTATCAAAACAAAACATTTGTTGCTATTCAAATTGACAATTGTATTATTTTGTTGTCCCTCTATCCTTTTCTTATTTTCCACTTTCCCTAGACACAAAATGAGAGGGAAGGAGGGGACTTCTAAAAGTGAAATATTTTTATTTTGATTGGAATTAAAGTAAATCAAAATGAGCATTTATATTCTGAACGGAATCAAAATGAAAACAATCTTTTTTTTTTTTTACAAAATACTGTGAAAAATGAAACAAAAAGATTTGTTTTCTTTTAAATTTTTCACAGGAATTAACTCACATAGTTGATCAGCTCTACTCATTTCTCATATAATAGATAACCAAACAGGCATCAGATACACAGCAATAACTTTCATCGTTACCAGCTTAGGCTGTACTTGAGCTAGCAGTGGAGAGATTTAAAACTCTGTATGCCAATCACCCACGAGCTAGCGCCCCAACACATGCTGGCAGACTTGCCTCTTCTAACTTGTTTTCCCTCAATAGTCCTGTGCTACTCTCAGTTACTTTCCTTTCACACTCTCTTTTGTGGCTCATTCCATGGGCTTGTCTACATGGTCAGTCAGTGTGCGGCAAGCTGGGATGTAAAGTTACAGCACTCTAGCCAGATGTGCACTGAGTTGTCATGAGAAGGATGCTACCATGCACTAGAAGTTCTTTAGTGCACTTTGACCTGTTGCAAACAGCAGCAAGGGAGTGTGTAGTCTGCATTCACAGACTAGCTGGCTGTGCACTAACTGTCCATGTGGACAAGTCCCATGTTTAAATGATACCAAGTGGAATGAAGTAATGTTTTAAGTAAGAAGATGGGATGAAGAGAGGAAACATTTTCCCTTCTATTAAATCACTACATGCCACTTGCAGCACAGGTGCTATACTCTAGAGCAGGGATGGGCAAACTACTGTCCAGGGGCTGCATTCAGCCCTTCAGACATTTTAATCCGGCCCTTGAGCTCCCACTGGGGAATGGTGCTGGGGGCTTGCCCTGCTTTGAATGCACCATGGGGCTCCACATGGCTCCTTGAAGCAGCAGCATGTCCCTCCTCTGGCTCCTACACCTAGGCAGCCAAGGGGCTCCGCACCAGCTTATCTGGAAACGGGCTGAATAGGAAAGCAAAATTTGCAGGTGACAAAGTTATGATCACAGAGGACTCTTAGGGACTTCAGAGACATCTAAACAACCTAAGTGAATGGGCAACAAAATTGCAAAAGAAATTCAGCATAGATACATGCAAAGTTATGAACATTTGAGGGAAATATTTAAATTATTTTATACACCTTACAGGGTTCTGAATTAACTGTTTCAAGTCAGGAAAGGAACCTGGCCTTACTACAAACAGCTCAATACAGACTTCTGCTCAATGTACAGTTGCAGTCCTAAAAACTAACAAGATGTTAGGATGCATGAAAGACAGGACAGAGAACACTACAGCAACTCTTATTATGTCCTTATATAAATCAGTGGTGTGGCCTCATCAGGAATACTGTGTGCAGTATTGGTCATCCAATCTCTAAAAAGATATTGCAGAGCTAGAGTGGTTTCTGAGAAGAGCAACAAGAATGATCAACGGTGGGAATAATGCTCATATGAAGAGAGATTGAAAAGACCGGGATAGTTTACTTTGGAAAGGAGATACAAAAGAGGGGACAAGATAGAAGTATATAAAATAATGAGTGATATAGAGAAGTTAGATCAAGAACTTCTATTCTCCGTGTCTCATAGCACAAGAACAAGGGGACAGTCAAATTAAAATGTGAAAAATTCAATACTATTAAAGGGAATCCCTTTTACACTCCACATGTAATAATACTATGGAACTTGCTGCCATAGGAAGTTGTTGAGGTCAAGAACTGAACAAGATTTAAAAAGGGATTGGACATTTATATGTGAACCAAGAAAATCCAAAGTTGTCATAATGAATACGGATACATTTTTGGAAGGGATATTAAACTTTATGGCTTCAGGGTTTAACTATGAGAGATCATGATAAGAACTAATGTGGAGGAGATTATTCCATCTGCCTACTCTGGTGTTCTCATGGCTTCCGCTGAAGCACCTGGTACTAGCCACCGTCACATACAGAACACTGGGCTAAATGGATCTTGGATTGGATCCAATATGGCAATTTCTGTGTTCAAGAATTCTTGAAAAAACTGTTTAAAACAACCCCCCAAACCTTGAAGACTCAGTGGCAGTACATCAACCAGCCCAAACTACAAAACCACAGTACTTTCAAAACTACAGTTAACTAATGTATGTTTGCGCAGTGACTACTAGGAGAATAGGTTGTTGGTGACAGAATGGGGTCCCTGAGGTCTTTCATGAGGGAGACCACACAAAATGCGTAAGTACACTTGCCCAGTGGTGCAAACAAACAGTATCACTACCTCCCCTCAAAGAGCACCCATATCAAAGCACAATGCCCTTGTTTGTTTGCTGTGCTAAGATGCAAAAACTCACTTCATTTCCAATTGGTGCAATCAATCAAACCATACTCTTAAATCTGAGAGACTAAATGCTAGAACACACAGTACTGGAGAGGCTGATTGCCCAGTGGGTGATGAATGCAATGTTTAACAATAGTGTTGTTTCAGCTAGCCTATTCAGGAGAAGAGAAAGGAAACTGAAAATGCTCTTTAATATGAGATTTGCTTGAGTTGTTTACTTTCGTTGTCCTAAACACAGCCCTGAAAAGGTTTTTTACATCACAGGGATTAAGATAAAATTGAACTAGCTGCTCTGGTGAGTCCAGCTCAATGTGCCTTTGTTTAGAAAAACAAATGAAAAATGTTGTTATAGGATAATGATCAGAAGGTGTGTGAAGTATGTTTACTTTGCTAATGACTGACACAAATACATGTGCCACTCCCATGTGAGAATATGAGAAGAGCATTAAAAAAGTCCCCAGTTTAAGGCTAATGGGGTGCAAGTTAAACACATGCATAAGTGTTAGCAGGATCAGAATGAAAGATACAGACAATGGTTCTAATCAGTAAAGCCATTACCTTTTTCTATATAGTTAACTTTCCACCTAGTAGCTCAAGAAAGTTTTGTATCCCATGCATTTCAATTTAATTTAAAGGGGGTTCCCTATTTTTTCCCATATATGACTGTATTAAAAGCTTCCTGTGCTGGCTGCCATGTTCTAGATCAGTGGTTCTCAACCTTTTTTCATTTGCAGACCCCTAAAAACCGCTTGTCTGAATACACAGTTGAATTCTGTTCAGACAGTTTTCAGTCTAAGACTTTCGCAGACCCCTTAGACCAGGAGTGGGGCAAACCTTTTGGCCCGAGGACCACATCGGAGTTGAAAACTTGTACGGAGGGCTGGGTCAGGGAAGGCTGTGCCTCCGCAAACAGCCTGGCACCGCCCCCATGCCCTCCTACTTTATACCCTCCTCAGAATCCCAGACCCATCCAACTCCCCCCACTCCTTGTCCCTTGATTGCCCCCTCCCGACACCTCCCACCCTAACCACCACCGCCGGGACCCCACCCCCTAGCTAAGCCCTTCTGCTCCTTGTCCCGACTGCCCCCTCCAGAGACCCCACACACTAACTACCCCCCAAAACCCCACCCCCTTCTCAACTCCCCCTGCTCCCTGTCCCAGCTGCCCCAACCCTTATCCACACCCCAGCCCCCTGACAAACACCCCCCCCCCCCGGGACTCCCATGCCCTATCCAACCTCCCACCCCCGTTCCCCATCTCCTGTCCAGAACCGCCACCCCTTCCAACAGCCCTCTGTCCCCTGCGTTCCCCTGAGACTCCCTGCCCCTTAAGAATCCCCCCTACCGGCCCGGCCCCCTTACCACGCTGGCGACCAGGCTGGAATGAAACAGGCTGCACCGCTCTCCCAGAGGAGCGTGCAACCCTATGTGGCACGCTGAGGCTTCGGGAGAGCAGCGAAGGCAGGGAAGGGGCCAGGAGCTGTTCCCCCCCCCCCGCCGGAGGAGCCCTTCCCCCTTCCTGTCCAGCGCCTTCCGCCGCTCTCGCAGACCCTCAGCGTCGGGAGTCTGAGCTCCTGGTGGGGGAGGCTGCTCCCGGCGCCTTCCCCCGCTCTCCCGGAGCTTCAGCAATGCTCTGGAAGAGCGGGGGAAGGCGCTGGGCAGCCTCCCCCGCCGGGAGCTCAGACGGCCGCCACTGAGGCTCCGGCAGAGCGGGAGAAGGCGCCCGGGGGAAGGCGCTGGGAGCAGCCTCCCCCGCCGCAGCTCAGGCACCCAACGCTGGGGCTCTGGGGGGGCCAAGAGCAGCCTCCCTTGCCAAGCCCTGGAGGGCCAGTCAGGGTGGGCTCATGGCCCGGATCTGGCTGTAGTTTGCCCAACCCTGCCTTAGACATAGTCCGTGGACCGCTGGGGGTCCATAGACCACAAGCTGTTCTAGATAGTTCATCTATGTGTAAGCAGGGGAATAGTCCCCCTATTGTGAGGAACTCTCTTGGCTTCTGCACTACCCTGGTGAAATGGGCTAGCAAAAGGATCTGAGTCCTCGCTCCCAATTTCTTTACCCAGAGGCCTCCCTGCCCTTGAGGACTCCCCTTCCACTCTCCTGTCTGGTAGGGTCCTCGTTACCCCAACAAGGCTGGGCCCAGGATTCCTGGGGGGCTCGACCCCAAACCCTCCTGTGGTTACCTAGGTCAGGGGCTAGGGTGTCCCCACTCCGGGGTGCTCCCTCTGCACTGGGCATTTCCCTGGCCCACTGATCATTACATACAACTTAAGTAAATGCAAATTATTTAATCAACAATGTATCTTAAAATGAATAAGGAAAAATGAGAAAGGTTAGAGAAAACACATCACCCTGCTCTGTGGTAGCAGGGAACATCAAAACCAGCATCTCTGCAAATGTCAGGACAGTTTACCATCTATTCCTAGTAGGTCCCAGGTCTCCTTCTTAGCTGTGCTGCAGGGATGCTGTGACTTGGACACTTCCTCTGGTGGTGGCCATTCTGGACTGCTCCAGCCCCAGTTCCACCGCTCTGTCTCAGCTCCACGCTGCCTCACCACGGCTGCTGCTGCCTCCAGCTGCCCTGGCCCCTCTGGCTCTGGCTGTTACAGCTCTGCTCTGCAGGCAGCTCCTGTGTCTCTGCCCCCAGCACTGACCTGCTTTGTGGGCTGCTTTTCTGGCCTCTCTGCCTCTGGTTCCTGCAGCTGCTCCCAAGGGAGGTCTGTCTCTCTGGGCTGTGCTCTGGCTTTGGGGCTGCAGCACTGCTCACAGCACTGGGTCTGTCTCTCTGGGCTGCTGCTCTGGCCCCTCTGGATCTGGCCCAGCTCAGCTCTGGCCTCTGCTCTCTCCTTAGCTCGGCCCCACTCTGTCTGACCCAGACAATCCAAGCTCACACGGAGGACGGGACCCACCCTGGCCTCCTGACTCCTTGATTAGCCTGACAGCCCTGTCAATCAGGCTAAACTGGAGTGCTGGCCTCTCCCCATTGCTCCTGGGACTGTCAGTCTCAGGGTCCTAATTTCTCATTGACCCTTCCCCTTTTGGTCTTGGGACCTAACAATTAAAACACCCCCACTGAATCTCAGTAAGGGTATAACAGTCCCCTTACATATGCTCAGTCTTCCCCTCTCTTCCAAATGAGTTTGTTCCTGAGTATGTTTTCCTGGCCCTGTGGAACCCACACACATGGTTGTCGTGTTCTGTCCCATCTAGTGGCACCGAGACCACTTAGAGAGAGATTGAGATTAATGAGTTTGCTCTACAGTCTTATCTACCAGCGAGTTGTCTTATGACTCATGCGGTAGAAGCTCATGTTTTACGCTCCAGAGGTCCCCGGTTTAATCCTGCCTGACCGTGACCGGGGTCTGTCAGCATTACATTTGCTCAGATAATTCTGTTTTAAAGTAGTGGTATGAATAAGGAAACATCTCAAAAAACTAAGTGGCAACTGAATTTATCCAAATGGAGCAGTTCGAGGTAGAGGTCTTCCTCATCAGTCCCTCAAATTTACAGTACCCTAGTTTACACAAGGACTCCCAGAAACTGTTATATTGGAAAAGACCAATGGTCCACCTGACCCAGTATCCTGTCTCACAGGATATGAATAACTATGGAATTTTCTGCCAACAAGGGAATTCCTCCACAGTTAGATATGTCCTCAATCAGTTTACTGGGCCCAATGTGACTGCCTGCTTCTAAGTAATCTAACACGCATGCCAGGGCCAATTCAGGCAATGAAATTAAATCTCTCTTTCTCATTCCAAGGTAAAGAACAAGAGGTTTTTTTAAAAAAAGGTTCATTGCAAATGCAAAACATCAAGCAGCCTCCTTTTAAATAGTTGAGGCTGCTTGTTGAACAGGTAGCTCATAGTGAAGTTGAATGCTTCCAGCATAAAAGTCCTTCCTGTCAGAGCTGTTTTTATTCTTTTCAGGGCTACCTTTTGTTTGCCACACAAATGGAAATAGAAATTAAACTGTTTTTCAGTATGATTTACTTTGAAGGGAAATAGCTTCATTTATACTTTTTGCTGCTTTAAAAAAAGAACAGTTATTTTATCACTTTCAACGAATACATATAAATGAAGAAACCACATGGTGTAAATATTATATGGCAGAAGCTATTTCTACATCAGTTAAACTCCACTTATACCACACGTGCTTTTATTGCTAATCGTTTAACATGTTATAGAGCAGTGTACATATGCTCACTACTTCAGTCTCTTACTTTTACAGTATGACAAATTAAAATACTTTCCACTCATGCATCATGCTCAACATTTTAACCCATCAATACACAGTAAATCCACTTCACAACACGAATGAAATAATGGTTTTTTTCATGTTAATGATTTGTACATGTGGGACAAAGGGAGATGTGCAGAAGCAGCATGGATTCCCTCTTCTCTCCTGAACCGAGTGGAAGGTCCCTGCACAAGTTTGCGGCTCTGTGAGTTCATAGGGTCATGCGGAGGGGGAGGGGGGGTAGGACTGACTGATCTCTGCATTATCTCTTTAGTGTGTGGACATGTACTGTGCAACATAATACGGCGCCTCTCAGAAATATGTGAGTGGAAACAAACTTGATACCTTGGAAAGTGCTCCACATCTCAAGGTAGGGTTAGGAGGCAGGCATTGGTGGAGATCTCATGACAGCCCAGCGTCTAACGTCTACACTGCATTGTAGACCCAGGTCCGTGGAACCCAGGATTATGGACTCAGTATTTACTAGCCTGCACTTAAGCATCCACATTACACTGTAAACCCAAGCTTGCAATTGCTGGACCCAGATGTAACAGACGTTGTAGCACTTCCATACTGCACTACACAGACCTTCAGACTTGAATCTGTGACTGCAAAATGCAGGCATTGGTCTCAAGTCACAGTGGGACTCAGGTTCTGTTCCCCCATCCCCCGAGTGCTTGCTGACCCAACTCAGACTTGATTTGTGTGTGGACAGAAGGGGGACTTGGGCTCAAACCTGAGTCAGACCCCAGGCCTAGTGCGCAGTGTTGACATACCCTAAGAGGGATCAAACTGACAGACTTCCTTATAGGGCCGGCTCTACCTTTTTTGTCGCCCCACGTAGCTCCATCGAAGAGAGAAGAGTGTCGGAGCTGCCCCAGGCATGCCACCTGAGTGCCACCCTGACAGCTCCCAGAATGCCACCCCCTGCCATTTGCCGCCCCAGGCACCTGCTTGCTAGGCTGGTGCCTGGAGCTGGCCTTGCTTCCTTACCACAGTATGTCCTCCATGCTGGGCAAGCTTGAAAAGATCAAAACTGTGCAACTAGAACTAAGATATAAATTAGTAGACTTTTTTCATTAAACAAAAAATAATAATCAGCCAAACCAAACGATAAGAAAAAATGCTAGAAAAGGGAGCAGTTATATGCATCCCAATTAACAACATTTATTCTTAACACCCACAATATTTGTGTTCTAATCAAATGCTGCTTTTCTACTCATCGGTTCAGACCAAAAATCTATTTGCATAGCATGAGCAGCACTAAATCATTTGTTTCCATACCCTTTCCACATCATCAACCAGCATCAGTGTAATTCATGCAAATATGTTAGATCATTTGACACATTGTTCAACGGTACATATTTTAATATTAAAAACGTAACACCAGTCATTAAAAATGTATAGGCTGCAAATTAATTCAATAATATCCCATTAATAACTATTTCTAAAGATTTTACTGAATGAAAAACAAAACAGCTGTGTAATGAACTAATGTATATAAATATAAATGCAGTTAAAGATATCTCTTAACTTTTTACTCCTCTCAGACTCAGCCCTACTTACTTTGGTAATCAATACTTGTTAACAGCAAGTTTATTTTAACTTGCATGATCAAGTAATGCAGAATGTCAAGTGTTCTTATACACTGGTTTTTCAACTGGAATTAGATAAAGTGTTTAAAACATTGTGCAGCCTGCTCATTTGCTAAATCCTACTGAGGGTTTACACTGAACGGATCAAGTTTCTATCCTGAGTTTACATTTCACAGGTGTTTTTAGACTGAACCTATGATCTTTCTGGTTTCAAATTTCTATGCCTGGACGCTAATTACTCAAACCCCACCCTTCCCTATCTTTAAACTAACTTTGTAGATGTAAGACTGCTTCAAGTAATTTTAATCACAGCAGTGTCAATGAGGGAACCATCCCCTGATTATAATTGTTTACTTGGTGTAACTTGCTGATTGATGTGAACACAAAAGCAGTTACCACTTTTCTTTCTTTAAAAAAAAAAAAAAGCAGAAAGTCCAACACCTTAATTTTATACCCAAAACCAGAGCAATAAAGTAGAGTTCACTTGTGCCGTTGGGTTCCCCCTCACCCCCAAACACTGTTGTCTACTTCCTACCAGATCTGCGTTTATCCAAGACAACAAGCCTTTTAAAAAAAATCATACTCACAAATTAATATCAGTGCATATATTTATAAAAAGTACTTCACTAACTGATTCTATAATCTAAAATAAATACTTCTGCATTTTGTGGATTGGAAATGCTGGAATAAATGTAGTTATAATTTTAATGTCTTGTTTAAGCAGTTAAAGGGGACGCATCTGGCAATAATCTACAAATAAATACAGTGTCTCAGTTCTTGGTTTCTCGTCCAAAACACTACCTAAAACATTTTTGAAGTATTATTCATATAATCAGCATAATACATTGCATTGCCTTTCAAATTAATCAGAATTCTCCGTTCATTCAAAAAAAAAGCTTGTTTTAAGAAAAGAAAAGAGAATATGCCATGCCAGAAAGCTCAGTTTATTGATTCAGATCTACTGCCAAGAGGAACAATGCAGTAAAGCAGACTTTGGCATTTCAAAAATGTTTTTACAATAAGTACAAAGTGAAAAAAAGAGCTATATTTACCTAAACCTAGAATTCCACAGGTGAGGCAGGAGATAAGTTATGGAATCCTTTTCCTTTAGTCCCCAACGTTTTAGTTTAGAACGAATTCTGTTGTAATCCTTTACGGTTGACCGGTAAAATGCCCTCCATGTCTCTGCCGTGTTTTCTTTTGCCCTTTTGCAGCAAAACTCTGTTATTTGCATAAAACCTACTTCTAGCCTATAAGAGTTTTTGAACAACTACATGTTAAATTAGCTGTCCTGACATGCTCTTGCAAGCATGACATCATAAATCTCCATAGTTACCTTAACCCCACCCGCCTGCTAGCCAAAGTTACCTGTCAGGTTCAGACCTACCACTCTGCTTTTAAAAAGAAACACCCCCATTTTATATTATTCCGGATTTCACACCAACAGGTTTTTTTTTAATTAATAGAAATCTAACTTTATTTGCAAATGGATTAAATTGTTCTTCAGAAAACACTAATTGAAATGCCAGGCATTGCTATCTGCTTCTCCCTGTCTAACAATGTACGTGATTAGTTAAAGAAAAATCCTACAGTGCCACATGTGTCTCAGATTGTACTCTAAAGTTACATGAAAAAGTCAGCTTTTGAAAAGCTTCAACTGATATTGCTTCCACAGGTTCACTTTCTGTCTCCCTCTAAAAACTTTTTACTGGTATAACTTGTAAAACAGGTTCACCTCAGTGATTTTTTCCCTCCTCCCCTTTGAAAGTTTTGCATTTTTAACCTTTTAACTGCAAATACTTTTTCATCCTCAGATCCATTGTCCTTGTTTATTTACTTTTTCCTGGCCCCTAACTAACCGCAGTCACTCACCCCCAAAGCAGGCAGCAATGTAAATCAATGGGCTCATATGCAGAGTGAGTACTCCACTATCATATGTTTAATAAGACAAGGAAGACTTTGTAGCACCTTAGAGACTAACCAGTTTATTTCAGCATAAGCTTTCGTGGGCTATAGCCCACTTCATCGGATGCACCCGATAAAGTGGGCTATAGCCCACGAAAGCTTATGCTGAAATAAACTGGTTAGTCTCTAAGGTGCTACAAAGTCTTCCTCATCTTATTTACGGATACAGACTAACACGTCTGCTAGTATTAAACCTGTCATATGTTTGGCACCCCACTCTCATTGGAGGACAAACACATGCCACTCCAGAGCTGGAGAAGGTACTTTCTTTCCTTCCCTTTCCTTTTTAATCTTGTAGATCTTTTTAGTCCTCACTCTCATGAGCATGGAATATGGTCTCGACAAAGGTATTACAGAAATTTCCACTACACCTCTCTGCTCTGTTAATATACATAAATCCTGAGCTGCAACAAATCCTGGCTTCTGTACTATTCCTGAGACTATTAATAAAAGTAATATCTAGCTCTTACATGGCTAATCATGCAAACAATTAGAATGAGACCACTCAGTATTATTTGTTATTTCTGCTATAGCAGAGCCCAAAGGCCCTTGTGTTAGGCACTGTACAAACAAAGACAGGCTTGCCTGTCTTGGTGAGCTTTCTGTTTCAAGACAAGACACAACAAATGGGACTGGAAATGGGATGACAGAGAGAGGAATACATAGTTACAAAGACTATATGCACAGCTGTGAGTTTTCAAATAATTAAGAATTATAAAGATACAATTATAATGCTAATTATACAATGACAGATGAGAATGAACAACAGATCAGCAACCTCTTTAGCTTTTTACTTAGCCATTTCCAGGTGGTATTTTCCTGTAGACATTATGGAAGAATTGAGGAAAAATTTACGAAAGCAGGACAGTGGCTTTAAAAACTGCTTCAGAGAGGGCTTTCTATGCATAAAGCCGGCATGGAAGAAAGCATTAAGACACTATGGAAAATGTAGATGGTTAGCCAAGGCTGGTATCATTCGCAAAGTCGAGGGAACAACATGAATAATCATCAAAACTCATTTTCACCTCTAATATTTCACCATAAACTAGAGGCCAAATTCTCTATTGTACACATCTGCTGGTTGCAGCAAACAGCGAGACAGAAGGCCCGGAAGAGAGCCAATTAAAGCCTCTTGATTATCTGGCCAGTTCTATGTTAGTCATGGCCCTGGTAGAGATTAGAGCAAACTCGGAGCCGCTCCAAACTCTGCCATCTGATAATGGTCCCCAAGAGACCATCTACTGACTGGGAATACCTGGAGTGTAATATAGCCTAACCATGTCATTTTTGACATTGGGAATGCTCCTGCGGCAGCGCTTTGAAGTGCGAGTGTGGAAACTCCTGGTAATCCACTTCAGATTAGCTCCCAGCACTTGGAGCCTGTTCACACTAGCGCTTTAAAGTGAACAGACTTGCTGTGCTCAGGGGGGGTGATTTTTCACCCCCCCCCCCGAGCCAGCAAGTTAGAGCACTATAAAGTGCCAGTGTAGCCAAGCCCTAAGACTGCAATGGACTCCCCACACACACTGCACTGCAACACAAGTGAACTGGGATAATGTAAACGTTCAAAGTCTTCATAGGTGTAATAACCCACTATTGTATTCTGTATATATAATCTATATGTGTGTATACAGTACTTAGCTCTTATATAACGTGTGCGCATACATGTATGTACCTGGTATACACACACATGGTACACACACACACTGAATATTTTATAATTATAATATATAAACACATACATAAGGGCAAAATTGCATTACAACCTTCACTATGGAGCCGCTAACATATTTCCATTACATGCCCACGTGCACACACACACAAATGGTAGGGAATAACAATTAGCTCTGAATTGTGTGTCTGAGATTACAACAAACTGTTCTGACATATTTCCACTAAAAAGTCCCTTATTACCAAATAGATATTTATTTTTGCATGTTTTAATGTGGCTCTTTGTTCGGTTTACGGATGTTTAAAAAAACAAATGATGAATGGATGAGATGTCCATTCCTGAAAGCACCCAAGAAACGTGGCCTGATCCTTTGATAGTAATTTCAAGATAATTTTGTTATACAGTTTATACTCATCAGAGATAGTACATGTCTAATCGTCAAAAAAATAGAAACAGGCTATATTCACGTACATTTCATCCCCAATAAATTATCAAGTATGACACATTTTAAACAAACAGAGAGAATGGTTACTGCATTCCTTCTGTAATTTATTGGCTTCAGAGAGAGATCAAGTTACAAATTGTGTAGGATGTCATGCTGTGTAGGCTGTTCAAACCTAGGTTTGCAGTGTCTGCACCACTGGAACTAAATATTTACATGACTCAAAAAGATCTTATCTTAGGTCTCCCCCTCTCCCTTTATTTAATTTGTACGCTATCTTTATCTACCACCCAGCACATTCCATACAGCCATGAAAGTACATGAAAGAGATAAAAAGTATAATAACTGAAAAAAATCCAAGACTTTCAAAAGGAAGAAAGGGGCCTGTATAAAAATAGGGCATAAATCATACCAGTTAGTGCTGAGGACAGAGAAAAATCTGAGCTCATTTTCTTTTCTTTCACCAACAATTTTATTTTGAAGCACTGGAAGACTATGACCCCTAGATTCCTTGGAACAGACAGGGATGGGGGGGGGGGACATAAAGGGGAGGGGAGGAGAGGAGAGAAGGCCTCAAATTTCAACACAACGTTCTGACCTAAGGGAAGGCCTCCAAAGTGGTAGGACTTTGAAAATGTTGAGCAAGAATCTCAGAAACATTAATGTCCTAAGCTAATAAAGAATTATAAATAATTATAGAATAAGTACCTTCCTCATCACAGGCACATAACATGAGGGGCCTTTTAGGAAGAAGTATTCACAGGTGTGAAGTAAGAAATGTCTTTATATAAAACATGGACAAGCATATGAATCCAAGGGAAGTCAAATCATGAGGGCTACAAATACATCGCTAAATTACTTTGACTTTACTCTCGATTTGCTGGTGGCTAGTGCTGGAAAACCTACAAGCACTAAGAAAAAAAAACTTTTAAAAAGGTGGCCTCCCATAATTTGTTAGACTGCACACATTGGATACAATGTTTATTTTCCATTGAACAGTACCCTTTCTCCAGGTTTGCCAGCCTCTGATTTTTTTCATTTTACTTGGCATTTAACTACTTCTACCACTATATTCTCTGTATTCAAAGGACAGCATGACCACATTTGCAACTTGTCCTGAGAAATATATCAAGATGTCACATCTTCCATGGGCCCCAAATCTACTTCTACCTGCTGAAAAGTCACTACATGCAGCCAAGAAACAAAAGAATGTGAGGCACATTTCTTAAAGACCAGTACCTGCCATCAAAATAGTTTGGAGAATGTGGATACTTGAGGATGAGTCCACACCATTCGTGTTAATGGATTCAAAAGCAGAAAGGACAGCAAATAAATACGGGTAACAACCATAGGTGCCGGGACTAGGGGTGCAGCTGCACCCCCCTAGCTTGAAGTGGATTCCATCATTTACAGGGTTTACAGTTTGGATCAATGGCTCTCTGCACCCCACTATAAAAATTGTTCCAGCACATCTGGTAACAGCTCCAAATTGAGGTAAACCTACACTGTGGACAAATGTTTTCTTTTCTGCTAAGCTTGGCTTCCCAGGCTGAAAATGTAGCTAAATGGGCCCATATTTTTAGGTAAGATGGTTAGCTGTCACTTGACGAGGAGATAAACCTTCCGTTTGACTATTCTGGATTCATTTTGTCCTACTAGACTCTTAATATATAAACTCTTCAGAAAATGATTCATTTCAGTGAATGGCACAAGAATGGTATCAAATAGTCATACTCCTTCCCTCTTAAAAAAAAATCTAAAAAAACAAAACAACAAAGCCCATCCAATTACATTTGTTTAGGGTCTGCTACATTCCCTTTTTTCTAACCATTTAACATTGAATTTTATAAAAATTAGAAATACTTTTTTTAATGAAAAACAATGAATTACTTTGTTTTCATACCTGATCTCTCAGCCTTTCTTGGTGTCCCATTATTGCTGTAGCATGATGGGGATATTTCTGTTTCAGATGCTCCAGAAAAGCCTCTCTCTTTCTGTCCATTTCTGATGTCTGCATTCCCAGTATTTCTTTGGAACTGCGAGGTCCACCTACAGTATGTCTACGAGGGATGTTGCGGGTAGGCTTTGGATTGGAAGGATTATTGTTTCCAGTTGCAAGGTGTTCATTAGATCGAAGACATTCTGCATCATTTAGTGTTGTTACATGAAAATTGTTTTTTCCCTGGTCTGAAAAAAATAAAGAGTATTATAAGAACATAACACCAACAGTCACATTTATAAGGAAAAAATAGAGCAAGGTCAATTAAACTAATATAGTAGTATACAATATCCTGTTCTACACCACTGATGGGGAAAGATGTGTTATTAAGCTTTAAGAAAATACACAGATAGAATTGATTATAACTGCTGTATTATACAGTACTTAACGCCTCACAGAAAACTGAACATCATTTAAGAAAGATGTCCGTTTATACCATCTTCACTATTGTCTGAAGTAAAAAAGAAGATATGGCAAAGCCTTTACCCACTAACCTTTAAAATCTAAAGGATGCTTTCCACAAGAAGAAACCGTTTTCTACAATATGTTCCAGTACATTTAATGAGCCTGTAACTAGTCTCCTTAGGGATACCAACTGATAAAATTCCTTTGACAAAGCAGATTTGAAATCCTTAATGTTTTCAAAGTATGTTTTCCACATGCTCTGAAATGCCTATGAAATAGTAAGAGAAACACTTGGGTTTTGTTTCTGTTTTCTGACTGTAGCCAGGTTTTAAATTTCATGGATCTCACTTGGATTTTATACCTCTCTGAGACAGCAGATTGGAAAATACAGCATCACTTTTTCAATAAGCCACTCCTAGAGAAATAAAATAAAAGCTAGTTTTATGTGACAGAAAAGAGGAAAAGAGTCAGATAAACTTTACAACTTTAAAGTCTTTTTTAAGACCAATGGCCAAGGATACTTTTATAAAAGATAGCTAGACGCAGAGTGTATGTTAGTGCTAGCTTATCTGAAGGTAACTGTGTAACATGGACCCTCTTCTGCCTGTAGAAGTGTAGGTTGAAGGTTTGTTACCTATTACCTATGAAAAATCCCCCTCTCTTTTGTCAGCAAAGGGGAATAACAAACAGCAACACTGAAAAGGCCTCCTGAGTCCATTTGTAGCCTTACTCACCCTTGAATGTCCTTATTAACATTAAATAAGATGAGAAAGACTTTGTAGCACCTTAGAGACTAACCAGTTTATTTCAGCATAAGCTTTCATGGGCTATTGCCCACTTCATCGGATGCATAGAATGGAACAAAAGTAAGATGCATTTATATATACAAAAAGAAGGGGAGGGGGTTGTACATTAGCATACCAATTCTAAGAGGCTGTTTAATTTGGATCCAATTAAAGTTCCAGAGGATCAGGAAGATCCGGTGTCGCCACGGGCATCATCCTCCCTTGATGAAGCAGTGATGGTAGTGTTATGAATGGTGTTAATGAGGGGTCCCTCAAAGGACCTTCAGGCACGAGAATGTCAACCATGGGGTCGCGGTCTCCTCTGACACCTCCTCTACCTGCTTTCCCAAATTCTGTACCACCCTTTTGAGCAACTCCTGGTGTGATCTGTTGTCTATCACCAGCAGCGTGGTGGATGTGACCATCACTGCTTCATCAGGGGAGGATGATGCCCATGGCGGCACCGGATCTTTCTGATCCTCTGGCTCACGGGGATCCCCCCTGTGCTGAACAACTTGTGTAGTGCTGGGAGTGGTGCTGGTTTCCAGGCCCATGCTCATCTCAGTACCGGTCCCGATCCAAGTCACTCTGTGGTCTCAGTGCCAGCTTGTATGCCCATCTCTTGGCCTTGTGGAGGATACCAGGCTAAAGATGACAATGATGGCAGGGCCTGTGCTTCCAAAACCATTGACAGGAATCCAGCCCTTGGGCTTGGTGATAGGACCATGGGGTCCAGAAGGGTCAGAGAGTCAGCACCTGCCACTGTAGTGGCCATGGCATCATAGGCCAGGGCAGCCCTTCCTCTTGTCTGGAGCGATGCTGAGAATGGTGCCGGCTTTGCCTGGAGGCATATGACTCCGCCTCCAACTCTCACAAGGACTCCAACCTCGGTGACTAAGGTGATGCGGAGTGAGACGGTGCCAGGGAGCAGAACCAAGGTGAGTGTGAGCAGTGCCGCATCATCACTGTCGCTCTTTGCGATGCTGGTGCTGGAGCCAGTGTGGGGGACTGCGCTATCATCTCTCTGACGTCCTTACCCTCCTCAAAAGGTGTCCAGACTGGAGGGAAGGTCTAAGTCTTCCTCCCAACATTCCCGCATCAGGGATTCCACTAGAACCAGACTCGATGGACCTCCCTGTGAGGCCAGAGTCAACAGTGCCGGCTGAGTCGGAGCCGGAGCAGGGTGTCCCGGCATAGGACACACCCCGCTGGTGCCTCCTCTTTCAGCTGCTCTAGTGGGAGAGCAACCTCTGTCAGTCTTCTGTGCAGGACTGGTGAATGAAAACGGTGCCAGGCACTGGCACTGGAGAATGTCTTTGGCAGCGGGAAATGGCGATGCAGAGGGTCTCTGGAGCCAAAGTCCTTTCTTGATGCCATGGCCTTTCTTAGTGAGACCGGGGTGCTCCACACCAAAGTGCTGTGCTTGGGGTCAGACGCCACCTGTGATGGCTGGGGATGAAGGGCTGACTCCAGGAGGAATGCTTTCAGACTAAAATCCCTCTACTTTTTAGGCCTGGTCTACACTACGGCAGTATGTCGACCTAAGTTATGCTATTCCATCTACATGAATAACATAGCTGGAGTTGATGTAGCTTAGGTCAATTTACTGCAGTGTCTACGCCACACTGGGTTGACGGGAGACACTCTCCCGTCGACTTACCTTACTTCTCTCATTCTGGTGGAGTACCAGAATCTACCAGAGAGCACTCTGTCTTCACTAGACCTGCTAAATAGACCCCTGCGGCATTGATCACAGCAGCATCGATCCCCAGTAAGTGTAGACAAGGCCTTAGTCCTTGGGCAGAAGTCTCTACAGATTTTGCACTTCTCAGTCTGATATACTTCCCACAAACATTTTAAGCAGGAGTCATGTGGGTCTCCCTTTGGCATAGGCTTCAGATAGGACCCACATGCCTGGTCTCCGGGAGGGAAACGTAGTGGGGGGAGGGACCCCAAATAAAATGTATCTGAACTATGAACTACCAGAACTAACTAATACTAAGTTTTCAACGATTTACAGGTACAACAAGAAAAGTCCACTAGGGGATCACTTGCTGTAGCAAGAAAAGAGCTGTTCCAATGACCATCACTGGCGGTAAGACAGAACTGAGGAGGTGGTGGGTAGGCAGGGACCTATATACACTGCCATGAAGGTGCCACTCCAGGGGGCTCCACAGCCGACCCGCTGGGCACTGTTGGAAGGAAATCTTCCAACAACTGTTCATATGGCACACACACACCTACTTGCAACCGACATGAGCAAGCACTCAAAGAAGAACCACTGATCTGGCACACTTGTGGATACTAAGTAATAACAGCATTCTCTACTTATAGATCATTATATTTATTATAGTAGAGATAGGCCTGAAATAAAAGCCCAAATCCAAATGTCAGCAAACTTTGAGAAGTATGAATTTGGCTGTTATCTCTGTGACAGGCTGAACCTAAATCTTGAACTCAAACAACTCCACACCCATCACCATATTCTGAATGACCCTGGTCTCTGCCAGAAGCTGGGAATGGGCGACAGGGGATGGATCTCTTGATGATTGCCTGTTCTGTTCATTCCCTCTGACACACCTGACATTAGCCATTGTCAGAAGACGGGATACTGAGCTAAATGGACCACTGGTATGACCCAGCACAGCTGTGCTTATGTTCCTATATTCATAACACCTTGGAGAAATTTAGATCTGCCTCCAAATTCAAACTTTTTGGTAAAGAGAAACACTATTAAAAGCTACAGAAGGATGACTTGCTGCAGACTCAGAACATCACTCCTTCATAGTGACTTTTTTTTTTTAACCTGTCTTGCATACCTGTTAGGAGCTGGCAGTACACTTCTTGCGTAGGAGGCCCTAGAGTTCAAAACTAGACTTTCATACACTAAATTTGCCTCCTTAATGTGTTCCTTTAAATATGTGCAAAACCAAAAAAACACAATCAATGCAGTTTTTAAATCTTTAGCTGGTTTTGAGCAAGCCAGCATTCCTAAAAGCATCTCCAACTTCAGAACATCAGAGCTGCAGCCACACATGTTGAGGTTTATTGGACAATGCAAATTTTCCATGTGTAACTTAATTACAAAATCTCCTAACCTCAATAACTTTGTAATGATGCTTTCTGAAAGCTCAGGGAGAAATCCTACCACCAGATGCACTGAGATTTGTTTGAAAGAAGTGGTAAAAATGAGTATTTTGTTTGCAATAAAGAAAAACGGCTATTCCAAATGCATCAGTGGCTGAAAAAGTTTCTGTAGGCTGTGCACCCACATCAATGGATCTCCATTCAGAGGGATAATCTGGCATTTTTAATCCATCACACACCAAATAGAGATATTATATTTCTCATCTTGTTGAAATGGAAGTGCCTGGCAAAAAGACGTTCTGTATTTCTGGTTGAACAGGGGCCATCTCAGATGTCATATATACCCATCACACACAAACCTCCTAATGTAAGGGTCACAATAGCAGCTGTGAGCACTTCCTTGAGGATACAATACAGGCCTTGTCTACATTTGCTGTGGCATGTAGGGTATGTGTAGCTACATGCCCCAGTGAAAAGCAGGCTGCGTTTACACTTGTCACTATGGTGTGTGACTACACGTAGCAGTGAGAGCTCTGGCAGCAAGGAAAGGCTCTTGTCGCAAGGCACTGCCAGAGCCTTTTTGCCTGTTGCCTCTCCCATGCCAGAGCCTTTCCTTGCTCACAGAGCCTTTCACTGCAGTGGGGAAAGGCTATGGCTGCAGGCAGACAGTGAGAGACTACACTGCTAAAAACAAAGTATAGGCAATGGGAGGAACTGCTTGGGCATGCAGAGAGCTGTGTACGGTACATCCCCTAGGTTCAGCCACTCTACTCGCCTAAGCTGTCCCTCACTGTCTACACTGTTATTTATACCGATGCTATCTGGGTGTGCGGTGTCTGTATTCTACACACTGCCATAAGTGTAGATAGACATTAACGTTTATAACACAAAACACGACAGAATGTTCATTACATTTGTAATCCTGGTTCTACATCTCATGCAAAGCCTATCCTTGCTCCTCACTTGAATTCTTAAGAGATATCTAAAGATTCATTTGTCAGCATGAAGAGATGCAGAAATACCAACCAAAAGTGTTTTTCCATTATTTGTTATATATGGACACTTCAAGAAGGAACCAAAAGGCATGGTGCTATGTTAGCCTTTTCTAGCACTGCATGTGAGAGAAAAACACTCAATTCCTAAAATTATCCAAAATGTAACAATTTCCCCCACACACACACACATACGGAAAGGAAACAAATGCAAACTAACTGTTATCTTTGCTATGTCTAGGCTATGTTATTAATACATATGTTACATGACACATTCTTTTCATGGCATTGACAGACATGGAACATAACTGCAGTCCCTACTGCTTTCTTTTGGTGCACAATTTACACTGATTAGGAATCTGGCAACCTAATTTGGATAAAATAACCTCTCTCCCTCCCCCCAGCCTGAAATTTGAACCAAACTGAACTCTAACCCTTTCTGAAGCTCTGGAATGTTTGCATTAGAGATCTCCTTCCCAAATCTCCTCCTAAATGTTCTTCCCTTGCACTTCTTACCTGGTGGCAGGTCACCTTAGGGGAAGGCAAGAGCAGGGATTATGAAATATACTATAATGCACACTGGGGCATTTTAGTTCCGGGTGCATGTGTAGGAGTCAGCGGAATTCAACAGCAAGTTTCTGGATCCTGCTACTACAGAGTAGCAGAATGGGCAGGCATATCTTAGAAAATACATATGGGATGAGAGGACATTGAGGAAAGAGTCAGTTTAACAACAATCCCCCCGGAAAACTTTCTAAAGGGTAAAGGATCATCTGATTGTCCCTAGAAGACTGCATGGGTTGTAGGCAGAAGGAGGATAAATGCATCACCCCTTAAAAAGGGAGAGATGAGAGAGAATGTTCTGAGGACGCCAGAGGTAGGAATATGACATGCCTGTCACACTCTTGAAGGGGAGACCTTTTACCTGAGAAATTAGTGGGTTCCTCGACCTTCCTCTAAGGAGGTCTGCTATCATGGTGGATGGAGGGAGGGCGAATGGGATGTGTTATGTGACTGGATAAAGGCTTTGTGGAGACTGGGAAAGTGCTCAAAAGGCTTGAAAATCTGAACTGGATGCTTATCTGAATTA
This sequence comes from Sternotherus odoratus, assembly GCA_032164245.1. Lineage (NCBI taxonomy): Eukaryota > Metazoa > Chordata > Testudines > Kinosternidae > Sternotherus > Sternotherus odoratus. The sequence goes on along the minus strand of JAVMKO010000002.1, from coordinate 195,847,470 downwards.
AACCCAAATTCAAAATTTTCTGAGACTCATCCATTGCTACAGGAAATATAATTTAATGGAGGAAAATTTACAGGAAAAATTTACTTAATTTTTGGCCTACAAGTGGTATGTCCATGATAATTCATCATGATAATCTTTTGGATTAATTGTTGTGACCTGCATCTTCCAGTTTCAGGAGCAGGACCAGACTTTCTACCATCACATGAATATCTGCATATTTTGCATGGGTAGTATGGTAATAGCATGTTATTTCTTTTTGCAATTCAGGAACACATTTTCATGAACATTTTGTTCTCCGTACACACAAAGGTGAGCACATACACCCCCCCCCCAAACGATATGGATGAACTATGAGTTACCCATTGCTCACATATTTGCTATGATCTGGCAGAATGTCAAACAGTACTAATGACCACACTGGAGTTTTGTTTGTTCGTTATATGCCTTTTCTGAGTATGCCCCCTATGCGATATTCACAGATATTACTGACCTTTAATACTGTGAAATACCAAAATATATTTTCAATTACCATTTACACCCAAATATATTATATTTATTTATACAAATACAGGAGCATATATGTTTCACTGAAATCTGCATGAGAAATACAATACATGTGTATTGGAAGTGTTCACAAAAGCTACCATGATTTGTGTTCTATAAATACTTGTGAGAGATAAATTTAGATTAAGTATCTGTCATGCCACCTGAATGTTTGTACAAAGTGAAGTACCCTACATAAAAATTCATCAGGAAACTGTTTGCATTAGGTTTCAGACGAAATACAGTGCAATGGTAATTGTACAAATGCACCACAGCTGACCTTACATGAAAACCATGCTCATAATTTCTTGGCTTCATTCCAAAATCAACCCAACTCATTCCACACAAAGTAAATTAATCTCATGACAATCTACTGTAGATCTGTGTGTTCTAAAATAGGAATTGAAAAACCCCCACAAATCTCAATACTGCTTGTATAAAATGAAGTGTTTCTCTGCTTCTGCTGTAGGAGTACAGAGAATTTAAAAGGCAGCCGATGGTATTTATCCTTCCCTAGGGAAGTAACATATTCCATATCGCATTGCTCAGTGTGTCACAAAATGTGACATCAATATACACTCTGCTTTAGCTATTGAATAAAAATCTCTCAAAAGAGAAAGTTAAACATAAAAATCCCCAAAGTATCAGGCAAGCCTTCACAAGTCACATGCACAAGAAGCACACTTTTTATTCCCTCTACCTCCACTTATAAAAAGCAGCAATGAGGGACGTGTTTAAATGTAACTCCATCTTTGACTGATTCTGTTACTTACCCTTCATCTGTCTGCTGTCTGTTGAACGAGCCAGGCACAACTCAGATTTCTGGCTTTCATTTTCCTCCATTGTCCCTGCCTACTTCACAAGCTTTCCTTGAAAACTTTTAAACTGCAGGTTTAAAAACTACCAGAAGCAGCCTCCAGGAGAAAAGGAAGAAAATGAGCCTTCTCTACAGTACAAAGTTCCTTTCAAAAATGAAGTGCATTCCAGAAGTACAAGTATCCGTTGTGGAATGGTGGGCAGTACTTTCAGAGGCTGCTGCTTTTGCTGCTGTTGCTGCTGGAACAGTCCCTGAGCACTTCTCAGTGAGGGCCCCAACAGGTGATGGTCTTTTCTGCGGGAAAGACTCTAGCCGGCTTGTTTTCCACTGCTCCCAACTACAGATATACTGCAGCCAAGTAGCATTATGAAAGGGAACATTTCAAACAAGATTATAGGCCTGAATCTCAGCTGGAATCTGAATCCTTAGCTTTCTAAATCTCTGTCATGGGACGAAGCCATTCCACAGAATATTTTTTAAACACATAACCACTGAGCCCACAAACATCCTGATAAATGCCCCTACGTCTTTTTTTTAATGTGCAGTTTAAAAGTAATTCATTATGTAAAAACTGATTTTTTTCTGTTGAATATTTTCAAGCTGCTCAGAAACCAAGGAGAATGTAATTAAGATATATAAATCCTATATTAGTGAAACCAATAGAACTGAGTGTAAACCACAGCAAGCAGTATATGTAAGATGGAAATTTGGAAGAAGAAAGTCAAAGATATACAAATAAATAACAAGTGATTATTTTTCAGTTGTTTAGAAATTAGAAGCCTATATGAGATACAGTAGACCCACTGTGTCATGAGGCAGTAAAGGAAGTTATTGAGGACGATAAAGATATTGCACCAGTCACCACCATAGTTAACGTTGGGGAGTATGCAAAACCTGAACCTAGTCTTAAGGTAATAAAACGGAGGTGTTGTCAGAGACTGAGATGTGAAAAGACAAGGTGCTAAAACAAACCGATAAATTAATGAACAAGCAGTCAACAGGATCAGATGGGAAATCCATCCAAGAATTCTGAAGGAATTTAAGAAGGAATGGGGGCTGCTGAGCTTCTAATGAAACCATGTAATCTCTCAATAAACTCAGATACTGTCCTGAAACACCAGAAGCTAGTTAATGTTGTAGATATCTAGTACTGCTTTCTAGACACCTCAACTCAGAAAGGATAGAGAAGAAATTAAGGCGGTTCTGAGATGGGTGATGAAAGTTATTAGAGATATGGAAAAACTTCTCTATGAAGATAGATTGAAAAGGCTGGGCCTATTCAGTTAAGAGAGGAGACAAATAAAAGGATGGGATAAAGATATGCACAAGAATTAAGAGACCACAGATGGTAAATCAGGTGTGGTCCAGTCTACTTTCTCTTGAGGAAAAGCCTATTAGAAAAAATGGAAAAACTCCCATTGACTTCAATTGGTTTTAAGTCAATGAAACTGAAAGACAAAAAATTTAATACTGAAAAAAAAAAGGAATGCTTAAATCTATATATAAAATAAACAAAAACCCCGGGGAACTCATTGCCACAATACATCATTGAGACCAAGAGTTTCACAGGATTCAAAAATGGATTGAACACTGATATGGATAGGGTGCCCAGATGTCCCACTTTTAAAGGGACAGTCCCATATTTAAGCCCTCCTGAAGGTGTCCTGACTTTTTTCTTAAAAATGGGCAAATTGTCCCGTATTTTCTGTCTCTCCCTCCCTCCTCTCCCCCCATCAGTACTGGTGGGTCCTTCTGTTGCCAGATCCCTGCTTGCCAGTCACAAGGGGTGAGTGGAGGGGTCCACTGGCTGATGATGGGGGTGGGTGTGCAAAGCTGGGTGAAGATGCAGCACATGAGGCTGGCCATTCCTTGGGTGATCCGTCAGCACAGCTCCACAGCATACCAGCTCTCGGTAAGCAGGGCCCCGCCCTCCATCCCATTTCACAGTGCTGGCTGCGCCCTGTGAGCTGCAGTGTCTAGTGAGTGCGCGCAGGTGCCAGGAGACAGCTGTTTACATGTCACCTCTGCTGCCCACCCATTAGCCCTTTACATGCTCCCCCTCTCGCTATCCTCTCCCTGCTTTGCTCCTTCAGCCCCAGAACCCCGTTGCTCCTCCATATCTCCTCTGGTGGGACGTGTCCCACTCCTGGTGTTGTGTGGAGACCCAGCCCCTGGTCGGAGCACTCAGTTCACCAACAGCCTGACTGGCTCTGGGCCAGTACCCTGGGAAAGCCCAACGCCCCCTGGCCTGAGGTGCTGGGCAGGAGAAGCCAAGCCCTGCATGTGACAAATGCAATGACATAGGGAAGCTTCTCCACTCCTCAGTTAAGCTCTGGAGTGGAAGGGAGAAAGCCATTTCCAGCCTATACACACCCCATACCTGCAGGATCCATGACAGCCCCCGGGGCAGGGGCTTAGCACCCTCTTCATCGCACCCCCTTCCTGCCCCCAGGGAGCACGGGGCTGCTTTGTCCACCAGGCACCCTCTCTACTGAGCCACCTCTCTGACCAGGTTCGCTGAAGCCCCTGCAGTCAGGTTCCCTGGGCCCTGGTGCACAATTCATCCCTAGGGCTTAACCCCTTCCTGCCTGCATTGTAGCTGGAGGCGGCTGGCTTATGTTGGGAGCCAGCTTGGAGGTGTTAGCTGCCTTTCAGCACTGTGTGGTCAAGAAGGGACCAGCTGCTTCCAGCCACACTGGAGTTGTGGTGGGAAGAGATGAGTTCTGCAAAGACACAGGCCATGTCATCCCTTCCCCCCCTCCTCTTCCCCTGCAGCTGAAAGCAGCTCCCGTCCCTTCTCTTCCACAGTGCTGAAAGGCTACTCCTGGCCACATTCTGGTGTGAACCCTGGCAGAAATCTGGGGAGCGTAGGGACATGTGACCCTGCGGGCCCTTCCCCGTGAAGTGTTGCCTTGGGAAGATACAGCACCAGGTACTGCCAGGCAGGGAGGGTTGGGTTGGTCAGTCACCCTCCCCCGCATGAGAAAGGTGTATGTGAGTGTGTGTGTGTTTCATCTCCCCCTGTGTGAACCCTAAAGCCTTAAAGATAAGACAGTAAATAGAAAGAATCAAACTATGCAGTATTTCTTTTTAACAGAGGGTCAGTCAACTTGCTGTTAATTGGAACATTTGTACTGCAAAGTTCTGATTGATTGCCATTGAACTCACTTGAATATGAGTAATTTTACCAGGTGTCCCATATTCAGCATAGCAAAATCTGGTCACCCTAGATAGGGATAACTAGAAAATCAACCCACAGTTACATTAGATGGACAAGTTCTTCCTGAATTGCCCACTTCAGGAATTGCTGCACCTTCTTCTAGTGTAGGCAGCTACTACTAGTCCATATCAAAGAAGACAGAACAATAGAATAAATGGATCACTGCTCTGATTCAGATTAAAAATGTTTATGTTTTTACTATGTGAATAGTGTAAATGTCAGTCATGTATGGAAAACAAATTACCCCATTCCTACTGAAAAACAGAGAATCCTGCTTCCAAACCCAATACGGTAGCTAGCTGAATTACAGGGTGATCTATATTGGCCTCTGCAGCCCACTGGGAGATGAATATCTCTCACAGGACACAGCTTCCTCTGGAACACCCTCTTAAAGGTGTGTAGATTTCCCAGATGGGAGACACAGACCCAATTAGAGAACCTTCTGCAAAGTCTAGGGAAGGTGATGTGAAGGAGACTGACATCTATACATCCCTCAAACCAGAAGAGATTTGCACCAGGAGGTTCTCTTCTGTACGTGTATCTGGGTGAAATGGTTGAGCTCTCAATTTGGATTTTTGTACACTGAAATTTAATTTTTTGAAAATTCAATACAGAAATTAAAAGAACACATCTTTACTCCCGTATCCAATAGTCCCAATCATAGGAAGAGAAACTCCAAATCCTTTGAGTTCATTACTATTAACAATAGAAAAATAATCAAAACAACTGTTCTTTATATGCTCTGGATTAGATCAGATACACATATTGTCTTATTTAAACTACCTACAAATATTTATTTTGTTCCTTACCAATAAATTTTACACAGTCTTGGAAACTGGCAAAGTGCCCAGAAGCTCAAAGTAGCACACAAAATGCCCATATAGAAAAGATGGGGAAAGCAATCTAAAGATTTGTGCTGCTATTTAAGATTTCCTACATAGCATACTAATTACTCTGAATAAAATTATTCTATAGCAGCCCAGAGATTTCAAGAAAACATTTAGTGGGATGCACAGTAACTCTACTGTAGTATTTTTATTGACTCCAAGTTATATTCTGCCTACTCTGATTTTTTCATAAATTAGGCCCAAAAGTTATGGCAGTCCCAAATAATTCAAGTTAACCTGTGTTTTTAAATTCCATATTCAGGACACAACTCCTGTACACAAGGAGAAGATAACAGAAGTCCAAAGGGGTGGATAATGTGGTCAAGAAGGAAGAATTAATCAAAGCAGGCAAGGTCCACATACACACAGAATGGAAAACTTGAAGAGCCTTGTTGTAAACTTCAAGTTAGCAAGATGAATCTCCCAGCAAGTTAAATTGGCCCCTTGACAACCTTAATATGCAGAGGTGGACCTACATAGCAAATAAGCCAAGGTCCCACTGGCTTTGCAGCAGCATTACCTGGCAATCTCCATTTAAGGATGAGCTGTTTTGTTTTTAAACAAACTTGCCATGTTCCAGGTACAAACAGACTTTCCTTCAGCTTTGGAGATCCATGTTGTCTTGTTCTCATTTTCTTTTATCCATTGCAATCAATACCATAAAGTTCAATTCCACAATTTTTGAATGCATCCACACAAAGTCTTCCTCCTCAGAACCCCAGGGCAGTGAAACTCTACAGGATCTTTTCCCAGCCAACACCTGCTTTTTGGGATCAGTCCTCAAAACTCAATTACCACAGAGAAGATTGTAATACTCAGAATAACCTTCACCATTTGTTCTTTTCTCTGCATATTTACACTGATATCTTCACATTGGCATGTAACAATTTCAATGTTACACCTACCAGTCACCTCACAGCATGCAGCTTATAAAACATAAAAACCAGCAGCATAAAAACCATTAGCATGGACTGGAATTTGGTGGTTTTGTGGTCATGTTTAAACTATTTTTGACATATCCAATTACTGGATGATCGCTAATCATAGACAAAATAGTCCTGATTAACCAGTTCACATCATGCAAACAAACTATGTTTATTGATAGGACCTACAATAAATAGCAATTCCTTTAAATTACTGTATTCTCATCTGGGGCTATCAATATAAAAAAATAAAGCATGGGCCTAATTAGGAGAACAGAATATGCATCTATAATTATATTTAAATTTAGCAGTTCAGAACTTTTTAAATAAAATACTTCTATTTTACTATGAACATAAAAGTAATGACAACAAATGCTGATGAGCTCAATTGGTAAAATATATATTATGCAACACTGGTTGAAGAGGTTGCTCACATCTGAAAAAAAATGGAGTGTTAACTATCAATAGCTATATCGCAAGATATGTTGAAATCCCACACACTTAAATTTATGTGAAATCATATAACTCTTGACAACTATATTGTATAATTATTCAAAATTAACTAGCACAACATAGCACAATCTGCACTAGAGAAATCCAATCCACAGCCTACTTTGTTGGGTAATTTACCACTAAATCTGATAAATCCTGTCCTTTTATCCCTTTTGTACAACATACAAGTAACATACATTTACACTCAACATTCAGGCAAACTAAAACATACCCAGTATTTGAGTTTGTGTGCCTTTCACATGTTATTTATTTCAAAGACACAAGTTAAATATTGGTGAGGCCTCAGTCTGTGAGAAGTCTATGGGAGATGACGCCAGTCACTTTGCAGGATCAGGCCCTTGCTGCAGTGTTTGTCTAGGCCATTAAACGGTCAGCAATTGTTCCCAGATAACCTTGAGGAGTTGGATAGCTGAAGAGAGAGACAATTGGATACTGAACCCTTCAACTCTAGGGGACTGATAGACATCTGGTCATTCTTGGTAGTAAACAAAAGTCATTCTTGCCAGACAGATTTGGTAGATTAGATTAAATATGAGAGAAAACAAGGTTCAGCAACTATCATAAACAGGACTAATTATAGAATCACTTTGGAAAACAATGCACGTTAGCACTCATTTCTACCTTTATTAATAATCTCTGCAGAGGTGCCTGAGGTTGAATGGGCTTGGAGACTGAACTGCTCTCACAAATTTTGTTCCCGATGTAGGTATTTACAAACTGTGAGGAAATCTCCCCTTAGTCTTCTCTTTGATAAACTAAATAGATTGAGCTCTTTTAATATTTCACCATAAGGTAAGTTTTCCAATCCTTTAACCATTCTTGCAGCTCTTTTCTGGACCCTCTCCAATTTTTCAACATCCTTCTTGATGCATGGCCATGAGAACTGGTCAACAGCATTTCAGTGCCAGATACTGAGATAATATAACCGCCCTTGGTTATTCAATGTTACTACATCTAAGGACCACACTAGCTCTTTTTGGCAATAGCATTACATTGGGAGCTCATCTTCAGATGATTATCCACTATGACGCCGAAGTCTTTTTCAGAGTCACGGAGTTCTCCATTCCATATCTGTGGCCTGCATTCTTTGTTCCTAGATGTCTGACTTTATTTTTGGCCATACTAAAACATGTATTGTTTGCTTGCAACCACCTTTCCAAGCAATCCAGATCTGTATCAGTGACATGTCCTCTTAATTATTTATCATTCCCCCAATCTTTGTTTAATTTGCTAATTTAATCAGTAATGACAATGTTTTCTTGATGGCATTGGCATTCATAAATATATTAAATAGAGTAGGGAACCGATGCCTCCAGGACTCAACTAGAAACACACCCAACTCTATGATGATTTCTTATTTACAATTACATTTTAAGATCTGTCAGTTAGCCAAGCCAGCTTTTAATCCATAATATGTGCCATGTTAAATTTTTTATCATGCTAGTTTCTTAATCAAAATGTGCCAACTCAAATGCCTTACAAAGTTTATTACATCAACAGTACTACGTTTATCAACCAAACTTTAACATCATAAAAAGTTAGTTTGACAAGATCTATTTTCCATAAACCCATGTTGATTAGCATTAATTATATTTCCATCTTCTAATTCTTTCTAATCAAGCTCTGTATCATTATTTTGTCTGAGACTGAAGTCAAACTGACAGATTTATAATTACTTGGGCCATCCAATTTACCCTTTTAAAATAGCACAGCATTAATGTTTTTAATCCTCTAGGATTTCACCAGCATCCAAAGATTTATCTTTTAAAAATCAACATTAAAAGTCCTGAGATGTCCTTGGACTGCTCTTTAAAAACTCTTAGATGCAAGAATCAGAGAGGTAGCCGTGTTAGTCTGGAATAGCAGAGGTAACAAAGTCCTGTGGCACCTTAAAGACTAACTATAAAGTTTTGAAGCATGAGCTTTCGTGGGCTAATACCCACTTCGTCGGATGCAAGCAGTGGAAGTGTCCAGAGGCAGGTACAGAAAAGTAGGCATACAACGTATTTCATCACCATCAATCACCACATGAATAGTTCACCTGACTTTTTCCACAGATACAAAACAGAAATATTCAACACTTTGGTCTTTTCTGCATTATATTATTGAAAATTCCCATTATTAGGGTTCCTTTTGTTCCTATTATCCTCCTTGCTGTACTTAGCTCAGCTGGCCACAGATTTCCCCTGGTGTCCCTTATCAATTTTTTTACAGTTTTGTCTAATTTGTATTCATTGTGATCAATTTTTCCTTTTGACCACATTATATATTGTGTTTTATATTTTATTGCTGCTTTCACTCCACCTTTAAGCTCAGATGATTTGTAGCTGGTTGTGGCCAGACTGGTTATACCACCTATCTAATGTCGAATCTAAAATCTTTGGGTCAGAGACTCTGGGTATATCTATACTACCCGCCAGATCAGCGGGTAATGTTCAGTATATCAGGGATCGATTTATCGCGTCTCATCTAGACGCTATAAATCTATCTCTGAACACACTCCCCGTCGACTCCAGAACTCCAGCTCCACAAGAGGAGTAAGCAGAGTCAACGGGGGAGCTGCCGCGGTCGATTTGCTGCCGTGAGGACGGCCAAGTAAGTCGAATGAAGATACTTCGACTTCAGCTACACGAATAGCTCAGCTAAAGTTGCATATCTTAGTTTGAAAACCCATCCCCCCCCAGTGTAGCCCAGGCCGCTGTTTCTCTAAGTTACCTACACCACTGAGTGCTCTAATGTAAATATGGTAAAGGAACCTGACCCTGTATGGGAATATATAATTTAGGGTGTCTTCAGGATGAATGCACTGTCATTGTTCTATGGAGAGGAAGTTTCCCCTCCCTCTGAGAAAGTGGAGGAGGTGACTCCTTCCCTCAGAGGGAAGGGAAACGACAATTGGAGGAGTAGAGGAGAATAGTTGTGGGACAGAGGCTGGCAGCGGGGAGCCTGAGAGGGAGACACACAGAGCACCAGAGTCTGAGAGTAAATGGAGAAAAAGAGGGAGTGGGGGACAGGTCAGCTGGAGGGAAACTGGGACTGTGAGAAACTGAGAGTAAGAGGTAACAAAGAGTCCTGTGGCACCTTAAAGACTAACTAAAGTATTGGAGCATAAGCTTTCATCCGACGAAGTGGGTATTGGCCCACGAAAGCTTATGCTCCGATACTTTAGTTAGTCTTTAAGGTGCCACTGGACTCTTTGTTACCTCTGCTATTCCAGATTAACACGGCTACCTCTCTGATTCTTGAGTAAGAGGACAGACAAACTGAGCAGGACAGACAGATGATCATAAGAGAGTTCTTTCAGTTTAAAGCTCACTGGTCAAGTCAGTCTCTGTTTCATGGCATGTTTCTGAGCATCCATTCCTGTTTGTTCCTGACCATTGGTTCCGGATGCCTCCAGTCATTGATCCATGTGTTCCTGGAGATCTGGAACAGGACCACATGGTTATTTTCTCTGGTTATTTTCTTGTCCCTGCAACACACCTCAGCTCTCACCTGCCAAATAAATTATACCACCACTGTGATAAACCATTACTAAATCTTGATGAGTAGTTTGGGGACAGGCAGGCACTCAGATGTATTTCAAACTGTAACACAATAACCCTACTCTGAAAGGTCAGTTTACACAAAGATCGTGTAACAGTTCAATAATACTTTTGAAGCCAATATTCGATAGTGCCCAACCTTCCCCCATTTTTGCCAGTGTCATGGGGCGATCTGAATATATTTGTATACCACATATATGGAACCATATGAAGAACTAACATTTTTTGAGAAAATTAGTATTTACTGAGGGACTGGTGATAATATTGTAACTGAAAGCCAAAATAAAAGAATTCAAAAAATAAGCATTCAGTATGAACTTCTCTGCATGGTTCTGCAATGGATCTAAATCATGACCCACACCACCTCCAAAATTTAGTTTCTTTAGAGCAGATTAGATGCTGTCAGTTCTGCCAAATTATAAGATAGTTCTTCAAATCACAAAAATTAGTTATAGAAAGATATACAGGAGCATCCAACTCCCTGCTAAGCCAGGCTCTAATACAAAAACAGAGTGCACAAAGAGATACTGCACTGCAACATTTCTGCACAGAACATTCTCTGATTTTTACACAGCTGTAACATGCATTCTTGGTATTGGCATGAGATCTGTTATTGGCAATGAGATCATTCAATTTATCTTCCTGGTAAGGCAGGAGAAAATGAAAGGAAGATCAATCAGTTTTTTCCCCAGGATCATGCATGACACTGGATCTGTAGGCAAACATAGTTGATACACTAAAGCTTTGATCCCACGAATCATATTGTGAAGCTCAGCAGGTTCACAAGATTGTTATGTCTTAGTACAAGTTCATGGAAAGGCTACATGTGGGTATAAATACAGTAAACCCTCGATTTAACGGACCTCGATTTAACGGACTTCGGATGCAACGGACAAACTTTCTGAGCAAGTCTGATGCATTCCTGATCCATTTCTGGCGGGCTGGCTGCCGGCTGCCGCCGGGTCCAGGCAGCGGGCGGGCTGGCTGCCGGCTCCCGGCTGCCGCCCGGGTCCAGGCAGCGGGCGGGCGGGCTGCGGAGCTGCTGCCCCAACCCTGTGGCGGGCGGGCTGCTGCTCCGACAGCTCATTTTTTTTTATTATTAAATAACGGACTTTTTGATTTAACGGACACCCCCTCGCCCGAATTAGTCCATTAAATGGAGGTTTTACTGTATGGTTAAGCTCTAGGTGAAATCCACTTCACGGAAGACTTAATCCACTTGCACACTGGCTTCCCCAGTGCACAGTAAAGAAGAAACTGGGCATGGGGGAAGAATAGGCATTTCTAAGGAGACAGAGGTTTAAGAGTGACCTTTATCATCCTAATAAGCCACACAGGTATGTGCTTCCCTTAGGTCTTAATCAAGGTAGGTGGCAGAAGAAAATCAGAAGCCTATGCACTCGTTAATGCAGGATTAGGTTCCCCTGTGAATTCTGTCCCACTCACCAATTTACACCTGTTTTTATGTACAATATTGCACTTGCTCTGTTTAGGATTAAGACCAAAATAGATATAACCAGTGTCCATTATTACAACTACTATTAAAAAAGGTGTCTGGGTGGTTAAAGATTAGATTTTTTATTGTCTGTTCAAATAAAGCCTAAGTGACTAGTTATCTCTAGTTACAACCATCTGATGACTGTTTGCTGGCTTAAGTGGAATGATTTGGTGGTCTTCCTCCAATACCATGAATTGACTGGCTCTAATCCATCTCCCTGCCAAAACACGACTATAAGTCTCAGGGCCGGTCTACAGTAGAGGGGGTTGTCGACCTAAAACGCAACTTCAGCTACATGAATAACGTAGCTGAAGTCAGCGCATTTAGGCCAACTTACCTGCCATCCCCATGGCAGCAGTGGGCTCTCCTGTCGACTCCAGCTTGTGCCTCTCAGTGAGCTGGAGTTCCAGAGTCGACGGGAGTGCCTTGTCAAGACGCGATAAATCGATCGCCAATAGAGCGATCATGATCCGGCGGGCAGTGAAGCCATACCCATGGTGCACTTCCCAGGCAAACCTGGAGCTTCCTTCAGTTCCTCACCAATGGGGCTTCCTTCAATTCCCTTGGAAGACTATTGCACAAACTGAGACTTCTCAAAGTGAGGAAGATTTTCTTGGTATTCAGCCTACATTTTTTTCTGGTCTGAATTTCAGGATGTGTGCCAAATTGTGTGAGGGAGTTTTATGGATGGACACCTGAAACCGCTAGGGAGTAAACTGAGACCACCAAATACTTTTGTATGAGACAGAGAGACAGATTTTTTTTTCAATCCACACTTCAACCCACATGTTTTTGAAACAAAAGATGGAGCCTGCAAAACATAAACAGTTGTGCATGTTCTTTGTTTAGTCACAGAAAAGATTTAGGTCATCAGGAATTAGCATTACTACGTGACCTGAAGAAACGTGAACACAACTCATAGTATAACAAATGTTCAAGTTCCTACTTAGCCATATCTCCTTCAATAAGCCTGGATAACATCAACAAAACTAAACTGAAGTACTGTAATAATGGTTTTGTTTTTACAGTAAAATGGAACAAAGCTAAATTAAGATAATTAAATTACATTAATATCTTTGTAGCATAAGGCTACCCTTAATTTGGTCTTGTCCTCATGTACTTTTATGACTCTGAACTGGGATGTAACTGCATTGCTGCCACCACCAAGACAACACTGTACTCAAAATGCGAGAGAGCTGCAATCTCTCCAATCTTTATCCACCCATCATCTTAACTGAGTTTTCTCTAGTTCAGTTTACAAATACAGTAGAACCTCAGAGTTACAAACATGTTGGGAATGCAGGTTGTTCATAACTCTGAAATGTTCACAACTCTGAACAAAATATTTTGGTTGTTCTTTCAAAAGTTTATAACTGAACATTGATTTAATACAGCTTTGAAACTTTACTATGCAGAAGAAAAGTGCTTCTTTCCCTTTTCTTTTTTGGTAGTTCATGTTTAACACAGCACTGTGCTGTATTTGCTCCACGTCCCCCCATCTCTACTGCTGCCTGATTGAGTACTTCTGGTTCCAAATGAGGCGTGTGGTTGACTGGTCAGTTTGCAACTCTGGTGTTCGTAACTCTGAGGTTCTACTATACACAATTCAGAAGTGTTAACTTCTGCTTTTCTACACACCAAACAAATGGCTGTCAAAATAAAATGACCTTTTGTTCTTGGCAGTTGCAATAACTACAGTGTAATCAAATAAAAAGCTGTCCCTGCGTGGGAGGGAACATAGCATGGGGTTATTCTTGGGGGAAGCAGGCAAAAGGAACTTCTAGCATTTGCAAACTGTTTTATGTATTTTTCAACTTGCACATTTAAGGCAGGGGAGGGGAAGGTCACTTTAAAATCCATCTGCTATATCTTCAAATTCTATTTTTTCCCAAAGTAAAGTATTTTGGTTTTGAAACATTCTGTTTTGGAAGAACTGCAAGGCTGTGGTGAGCTCTAAAGGTCAAGCTTTTGGATAATGCTAGAACAACAGGCAATTTCTGAAACACAGGCTAACGCTGGCTTTACTGATGTCAGCAAATCTGTTTGCAAATGTACTTGCAGACATGCTCTAGTGATCAAAGGTAGTGAGTTCATCTCTATAAATTACAATTACACTTGTAAAAAATCATGACAGACTGTTTAATGCAGCGCTTACAAACAACACATGGAGATGATGAGATTGTCAGAAGATGGCATTTTTGTTCAGGCACAGCTGAAGAATCTCTCTTGAATTAATAAAATATAAAGCGTACTTTGATGGCCCTGGGGTCTTTTTTTTTTTTTTTTTTTTTAAATACAAAAATAACAAAAACAGAGATCAGTCATGTTCTCACTACTGTGCAAATATGCTTCCATGTTTTATCTGCCTTCTGAGCACTAGGTCCACATTTTCAAGCTTTTCACCACAACCAGGAGGGCCAGAAATGTACTTTGTTTTAAAATGAAAACATGTAATCATTTGACTTTAGGAGCTGTGACTAAGTAAAAGTATTAAATATTGTGGGACTTGTGATAATATGAGACTCAGAAACACTGTGCTAGATTTAGCGTCAGTAAGTTAAACATTATTTTAAGTGGTCTTTATTGTAATTTCTGTCTCATTCTTACTCTGAATGATATATTGCAAATGACAGAAAAAGAGGATAAAACTTTTGAAAGGAGATTAAAAACTAGGAGAACATGTCCTCACACATCTGATTCCATAAGGATCTGATTCTAACCCAGTCTGGAATGTCACAGGGGCAGATTCTGGCTTCATGTAAACAGATACAGCCCCAGAGGCTTTCATTTATAAAAGTTCCCTTTGTATTCCTTAGAGTGCACGAACTCCATCTAAGGGCAGAATGCTACTGCACCTCCTTCCAACTTGTAAATACACATACTGATGGCTTTCCCCACATTCTGCACCTTTGGTAAACTTCCAAAAGAAAAAAAAAAGCCCTTTGAACCTTCACACTGTATACTGGTGCCATCATTAAACTAGCTGATTAGTGGGAAAGCAATCACAGCTGACAATAGAGGTACTCATACTCTGTTTAAATGTTACTATTTCTCATCTTTAGGGATACCCACCTATTCTAACTAATCAGCCCAGACATATCAAAACAGTACAGTATTTAGAATAGTCACAATCCTTACTTTCAGATTCAATATATCAACATGAATGAATAAATCACCAGGAATTGTTTCTGAAAACATTGGCATACAGCAGGACTAGCTGGGTGGTCTTCCAAGAGTGCAAAATACTTAAGGTGACCAGATGTCCTGATTTTATAGGGACAGTCTCGATTTTGGGGGCTTTTTCTTATATAGGCTCCTATTACTCCCTACCCGTATCCTGATTTTTCACACTTGCTATCTGGTCAGCCTAAATATACTGCCATATGGGGAAAATAAACTCAGGTCCCAAGCTCAAAATCCCACTCACTCGCCATCTGGGATGGGAAGTACTGTGAAGGAAGAACCCTTGTCCCCCTGGGGAATGGGATGCATATTTCATACCAGGTGCACATGGGCCCTTCCATCAGGCAGTAAACTGCACTGACAGAGCTTAGAAAGTGCCACTCTCCATTTTTCCTCCTTTGGAAGGAAGTGTCCTACTGTAGGGCTTTTGTGGAAGGGAAATAGGATAAAAGTGGAGGAGGGGGGAAATTAGGGCATGGTTACACTTACAGTATTATAGCGCTTTTGGTTACAGCTGTCCCCGTATACAGCAATAGGTATTGCGATAGAGCTTGCCCACACTTAGACCCGCCAGCGCTAGAGCATGGCCACATTTGCGGCACTTCAGGCAGCATTAGGAGCAGCGCATTAGGGCAGGTATCCCACAGAGCACCTCTTCCCGATCTGGCTCAATGCCTTGTGGGAAGGGGGGGGCGTCACTTGCGGGGCATTCTGCATCCTGTTCCAACTCCCCATGATGCTTTTGTGGCATATCCCAGCAATCCCTGTGTTTCCATCCACCTCAGGCGCCATCTTTCAACGGTTTCAGCAAGGCACGCTCCGTTGTCCATTTTCGTGTGCCGTAATGGATCTCGAACTGCTGAGGAACATGCTGGCGAGTGTCACAGCACCACTCTCAGCGCAGCGGAGTTAATCCTTGACATGCAAGGTGACAGTGATGGGTCTGAAGACGAGATCGAGCCGAGGAATGCATTTGACATGAAACTGCTCGTCTCATTAACGGACACGCTCACGACCGTGAAACACTGCTTCTGGGCATGGGAAATGAGCACTGACTGGTTGGATTGCATGGTCATGCAAGTGTGGGATGATGAGCAGTGGCTGCAAAACTTTCGCATGAGAAAAGCCACTTTCATGGGACTGTGTGCTGAACTCACCCCCGCCCTGCGGCGCAAGGACACCAGATTGAGAGTTGCCCTCCCAGTGGAGAAGCGGGTGGCTATAGCAATCTGGAAGCTGGCCACCCCAGAGAGCTACCAATCGGTGGCCAACCACTTTGGGGGGGAGAAAGTCGACCATTGGAGTCTTGTTGATGCAAGTTTTGCAGGGCCATTAATCGCCTCCTGCTACAAAAAACTGTGACTCTTGGTAATGTGCATGACATCGTGGCTGGCTTTGAACACATGGGTTTCCCTAACTGTGGAGGGGTGATCGATGGGACCCATATACCTATTCTGGCCCCCGACCACCTAGCAGACGAGTACATTAACCGAAAGGGGTACTTCTCTATGGTTCTTCAGGTGCTTGTGGATCACCGTGGGCGTTTTACTGACATCAGTGCAGGCTGGTCGGGAAAGGTGCATGACGCACGCATCTTCCGCAACACCAGCCTGTTCAAGAAGCTGCAAGAAGGCACTTTTTTTCCAGACCAGAGGATCCCCGTGGGGAAACTCGAAATGCCCATTGTGATTCTTGGCGACCCCACATACCCTTTAATGCCCTGGCTCATGAAACCCTACACAGGGAGCCTGGACAGCAGCCAGGAAAGGTTCAACTACAGGCTGAGCCGCTGCCAAATGACTGTGGAGTGTGCTTTTGGGCGTCTCAAAGCACGCTGGCGCTGTCTTTATGGGAAGCTAGACTTGGCAGAGGGAAGTATCCCCATGATCATTTACGCGTGCTGTGCCCTACATAATCTTTGTGAGCAGAAGGGCGAAGGCTTCACTCAGGCATGGTCCTTGGTGGTTCAACACCTGGAGGCCACGTATGCACAGCTAGAGAGCAGGGCTCTTAGAGGGGCCCAGCACGAGGGTGCAAGGATCAGGGATGCCTTGAGGGGGCATTTTGATGCTGAAAGCCAGTTCTAATGGGAATTGCAGAGGGAGGGAGGGAGCGAGGCAGGTAGGGAGGGTGCATTCTTTTAATGGGATAAAGCATTTGCTTTTCTGTAGCCGTTAGTAATATATGTGCACTGAATAAAGAAACCCATTTATTAAAAAGAATTCATTTATTGAACAGCTATTTCAGTTTTTGAAATAAAAGGTTATGAAGAATGTGAGAGGGAGGAGGGGGGCGGGTGCAATTGGGGTGGGATGGGGTCAGTCAGAGATTGGCGTATGTCCGGGTCTCATACCCTCCAATGCCCTCCGAGTTGCTGTGTTCTCCGAACTCCATTTGTGGAGGGCAATAATGCATGTTATTAGGGGTTGATTGCAGTGGATAAGGGTCCTGGGTCTGGGGGTTGGTCGGTGAAGACAGCGGGGTTGGAGGCAGCTGTGGGTGGTAATAACCAGGCAACTGTTGATAGTGGCCCGGAGGGGACAGAGGGCCAGAAGGGGAAGGGTTAGAGGGCGACTGAGAATGGGGGCGGCGAGCACGGTGCTGCTCCTCCTCCTGAATGGTGGCGATCCGCTGCATAGTCTCTACTTGCAGCTGTAATAATGTAAACAGCTTTTCAGCGCTCTGCTCGCGAGCCTTCTCCCTCAACTGGATATGTTTATCCCTCCGCTTGCTCTCATTCTCCCGCCACTGCTGTGCAATGCGATTCTCCATTACAGCCTGTTGCATTACTTCCTGTACAAGATCCTCTTTGCTCTTTCATGGCCTCTTCCTTAGCCGCCTCAGCCTGTCAGCTGGTGATAAGACTGATGCCATAGTCAAGGTCGAAGCTAGACAGGGAAAGACAGGGAAAAGTTTAAACAGAGGATTCCCTTGTACACAACAGACAGTGCGATGATTCCCCCGCATTCCCCGTTTCTCTGTCCCGTTTGCCTGTCACACACAGAGAACAACGGAGCCCCTGCCATGGTGAGTTGTCTCCGGATGCAGGGGGAATGATTGTTTCCCTGCCGTGCTGTCTTATGGCTTGGGGGGAGCGCAGGGCATTTGTGGGAACCGTACTCTGAGCACTGTCCCAACATTCTTTGTAGGTGTTCGTGCTGGAAGATATCTTGCTGCTGCGGGTGACGGAGGAAGAAAGGGAGGCATTCTAATGAGATGCGGCTTCCGCCCAGGGCCATATGCAGCTTGCCTCTGTGCATCAATGCTTCTCCCACCCCTCGTAGAACAGTGGCGGGGACTAGTGACCGTGGCCGGCGCAGGGGCCACGCTGGTTCTCCCGAGAAACCTGTGCAGGCACATTGCAAGAGCTCTTATTGAGACCTTTGAAGATCTCACTGATGACGATTACCACAATGTGATAGACTACATCAATGCACTATTCCACATATAGGCAAGCATCCCTTTCCACCCTCGCCCAAGCTGCCTGCCTTCCCAATAGAAAAGTAGCTGTACCTGCGCAATCCGCTGCTGCTACCCTGCCCCCTGCAACCGCCGGATGCTGTGGCTGGCTCTGGCTGCCCTCCAGGCTTGAGAGAGTTCCTGGCTGCATGTCTCCTGGGACTCCTCCGTGCCCTGGGTCGCTGCCATGGCCGCTGCTGTTGCCTTCTCCTCCTCTCCGTCGTCCTCTTCTTCGGCCTCCCCCCCCCCTTTCACTGATGGGCTGGGAAGTGTCCTCGGTGATCGATGGAGTGCACGTTGGATCACCACCAAGTATTGTGTCCTGCTCCTTGTAGAATCTGCAAGTCACAGGGGCTGCCCCGGAGCAGCTGTTTGCCTCACATAGACTTTACGATAAGCACGCCTAAGCTCCTTTACTTTTACCCGACACTTCAGTGTCCCGCTCATGGCCTCTTTCCATCATGGCCCGTGATATCAGGCCATATGTATCGTAATTCCTGCAGCTAGACCGCAGCTGAGACTGGACAGCCTCTTCCCCCCCCAACAACTGATGAGGTCCAGCACCTCGGTATTGCACCATGGTGCACCATTCTAATGAGTGCCTATTGCGAGGAGGCATGGCACGTGGAGTCATGGCAAAGCAAAATGGTTACTTCCAACGATTCCCTGAGGAGCACTCCATGCCTGAATGGAGAGCAAACAGGAAGGGGATTTTCAAATTTCCCTGGAAATTTAAAGGGCGGGTCTGACATGTAGTCACCTGAGGATGCGACAAAAGAGTTTGAAAGTGATGACCAGAGTGGCTCGAACGGGAATTATGGGCCAGGCTGGAGGCTAATTAATGCACAATGGGTGTCCACACTCGTGCCATAGCACTGCAGTGGGAGCGCTACAGCCCTTATTCCCCATGCAGAGGTGGATTACCAGGAGTGCTCTAAACTCGGACTTACAGCGCAATTCGTGCCTTGCCAGTGTGGACGGGTAGTGAGTTATAGCGCTCCTAGAAGCTTTATAGCGCTATAAAGTGCCAGTGTAACCAAGCCCTTAGAGTGATCCACAGAGCTCCATGAGGAGCAGAGAGAATCTCCGGGGGGCGGGAGGGGAGAAGCAGCTGTGGGCAACATTATAGGTACATGGGAAATACTTTCACAAATTTCAATATCGTGCCAAAATATACCAAGTAAATGTCCTCTAATCAAACTATCAAATCAAGCAGGGTTTTTCTTACTTGGCCCATCTCTAAATTTCAATTATTTTTGACCAAAATATTTTTTTCATCAGTTTGAGAGAGTATGGTCAAATCAACATTTAACAGTCTTTTACTGATAATCTAATCTTTCCAAGACCAATAAGAACAACTATGAATTTTAAGGCTATTAATTCACTGAGGAGGTGACTTCTCAATAAACCATTAGCATAAAGTTCATCTACTTACAGACAATTTAAGGGCCTTCCATTCACCATCTATTTTTAAAGTGTGTAATATATGGATACACATTTAAACTAAGAGTGTATTTTTAAATTTTCATTTATTTTTTATCCTCTGTCCTGCTTCCTCCTCCTGTGATGATGTATCTTTGTTAATGCCTGTGCTCATAGCCATGTCGTTTTAAAGTTTAAATGGCTCATGTATTAAAAAAGCTAAATCATGGGATGTTCAATGTTCTTGCAATTCAGCTTCTTTTTTAATAAAAGAAACTTATATATATATAAAAAGCAAGGCAGTCACGGGGGTGGAAAGCTTTTGAAAGCTGCAGCTGCAGCTAACAGCTGATTTTTTAAAATCAGCCATTATCTTCTTTTCTAATCATGTGGGCCGGACACAGCTTTCAATAAACCACAAATTTACCCACACAGGCGCTGCTGCTTATAACTCATGTTTTTTCTTGAAGGAGCTAAAATAGGAACTGTAAACACTTCTTCCTGACTCCAGAAAGCAGCATGTGATAATCCACAAAGGGGCCATTAGCACATTGCAGGTGGACAAGTGAAGCCTGATATAAGTGGAAGGGGTCAGTGTAAGATAATAAATATGATTAATCCTATTTGTGTTATTTCTACATAGCACAGTGTGTCAGATAAAAAGTGAAAAAACCTTAATGCAGTGCTGCCCTTGGGAGTACATGGAACAAGCAATTCCATGGGGTCACCAAGGTAGCAGGGGAATTTAAAGTGCAAACTCTCCCATTTTTTATTCCATATGGGACAGAGCTGAAGCTCTAAAGCTCATTGTTCTTTGGTCCTGCTTTCTCTAATATAAGCACAGAGTATCATATACATTTAAAAAAAACAACTCCTCCTCAAAACCCAAACAAAACACTACCATTGCACGCACAGTTCTCCCCCTGGCAGAGGATATGAGAGAGGGAATGAACCACATGACAGATGTTAGCTATGTCACTTAATGCACTACTGAAAGATAGTATCAGAGGGGTAGCCGTGTTAGTCTGGATTTGCAAAAGCAACAGAGTCCTGTGGCATCTTATAGACTAACAGACAGCATAAGCTTTCGTGGGTGAATACCCACTTTGTCGGATGCATCTGACGAAGTGGGTGTTCACCCACGAAAGCTTATGCTCCAATATGTCTGTTAGTCTATAAGGTGCCACGGACTCTTCGTCACTTTTACTGAAAGATAGTGCACTACGGGTGGGCAATATAAGAACCTCTTCAGAATAGAACCCAGTTTTGAGGAACGCTCCTGGGAAGGTAACGTGTTCACCCACTGACGAGTCAAATCATCAACCTTTATTTGAGAAGGGGATTGATTCGCAATAGATCTTCCAGGTCTTTCACTTCAGAGTCATTCAAAAACATACAATCATTAAAATACTTCCGCATGGTAGGTACCGGGTGTGATAGTACATTCATAACTCTTTCGTCACATAGCAATACTCCACGTTCCAAAAAGTTGGTAATTTAGATAAGCCCTTTTTAGGCTTACCTAATCTGCATTTCTGCCCTCCCACCAACCCTGCCAAAGCAAGTCAGGCAGGAGGGAAATTAAACTGATAATAAAAAAAAAAAAACCCAACTTTAAAAATAAAATGGCAGTTCTTTTAAACAAATATGTTCTCAGTCTCCTGCAGAAGTACAAACTCAAATGGCTTTGTGGAAACGCTGCCACTACACACGACGAAGTGGGTATTAGCCCACGAAAGCTTATGCTTCAAAACTTTATAGTTAGTCTTTAAGGTGCCACAGGACTTTGTTACCTCTGCTATTCCAGACTAACACGGCTACCTCTCTGATTCTTGAAGATTGTACCTGTAAACACTAGCATGTGTGTGGCAGCACAGTCCTAACCACTCACTTGCATGTGGTGTACTTTGTTAGTAAATTAAGGTGATAAGCAAACCCAACTATCTTAAAAAGCACTTCAAGCAAACACCTCAAATCTAAAGCAGTTTCCCATAGGTACTGTTCATCAGAACTATAGTAAATATACACACATAGAATACTCTTGTTTATCTAAAACTCTGTTATCCAAACCTCTGCATTATCTGCATCGTTTCCTTGTCTCCTACGTGTCTCATGTTGGGGGATAAGAAAGGGATTCGGATAATGTGCAATTCAGATAATACAGCGGAGGCCTCTGGCCAGGACTATGAGGAGGATGAGTAGCCCCCAGCTATGATGGAGGCCACCCAGCTGCTGAATGGCTCCTGGCAGCAAAGGGAGCCCTCTGAAGCCCTGCTGACAGGGGAGTGAGGGAGCAGGGTCATGACAGAGGAACTGCAGAGGACTCCTGATCCCTACAGACACAAGGTGCAGAGAAGTGTGCGATCCTGGTGGGGCAGAGCCAAGTCCTGGCCAGGGATCTCTTCTCTGCCTAACACCTAGGGTGACCAGATGTCCCGATTTTATAGGGACAGTCCCGATTTTTGGGTCTTTCTTATATAAGCTCCTATTACCCTCCACCCCCTGTTCCAAGTTTTCACTTTTGCTGTCTGGTCACCTTACTCACACCTTACTCACACCTTACTCACACCTTACTCACACCTTGGGTATCACAGGCCCTGAGGCCGTGCAGGGAGAAGACAAATGAGCCCCAAGTCACAGCAGAGGCCAGCCCACTGCTGAATGGCTCCTGCCCTCTCAATTATCTGAATTCACCTGAATAAATACCTCGTTTTTAATTAATAACACAACTAAGATGCATGCTCTCACTCTTGAAACACCATATCTTTTGTCCCTGAAATTCTCTCCTGAATTAATTTGCCTTCTTAGTTCCTCATCTTATTGTAGCCAAGGATAAAAAGATATCTATATATTCAGGATATAGAGAAGAAATATAAGCATTAATTAAAGTTGTAATACAGGGCCTACAGGCCTATAAGACCTTCAGCTTAGTCACATAAGGCCTTAGGTCTGAAATAGGTTGACGTGTAGTTCACTGAGAGATAACCCTGTATCCAAAAATTGCAAAATTCCAGTAAAAGATGGGTTACCTGTTGATGCTTTGGCCAAGGGTTCTGGTCTTCACTACCCGCCGGATCTGCAGGTAACGATCGATCTTTTGGCGATCAATTTCTCGCATCAGAAATCTATCGCCCGCGGCGCCCGTCGACTCCGGAACTCCAGCTTGCCAGGAGGCGCAAGCTGGAGTCAACGGGGGAGTGTGCTGCCGACTGCCGCCGCCGTGAGGACGGCAGGTAAGTCGGCTGCAGATACGTAAACTTCAGCTACGTGAATCCCTGCTAGTGAGGACCAGCCCTATATGTTGCAGTGTCTCAGTTACTATCGCCAGATGACTAGTAGTCACATCTTGGGGAATTTTAACGTGACAATGTGTTATGGTAACTATTTGATGTAAACATCAATGAATAAAAACATAACTAATGAGGTAGCCTAGCAAAAACAGGGCACTCCAAAATTAGTGAGTTGTGCAAGTACAGATAAGGAAAAAGAGGCTGGAACCCTTACGCTCGAGTGTGAGTCTCAGTGGAGGAAGGCATAACCCTGGATAAAAGGTGTTGCCCAGTCTGTGTGTTGGGGGGCAATGCACAGGGAGACACCAGAATGACAACCCCGGGTGATGATGACAATGATGATGAAAATGAAGAGGAAGATAATGACTGACACTCTGGTGCTCCCCAGTAGGAGATATGAGTGATGCCAGTCATAGGGCTAAACACTTTGCACTAGCTCTCTGTATGTTATTGTATTTCAGTGTTTATGGGGATTGTCTGCTTAGTGGATTTGTGATCAATTGAAATTGTTTCTTGTGTGCTTCTAGGGCCTCTCATTGTGGCAATAGCAATAATAATATTCCTGATGCTGTAGCCCCTGGGAGACTGAACTTTTATTGACCACTGCGGTCTAAGAGATTAATTAATAATCAAAACATCAATCCATTAACTAGGCTACATTATCTAGGTTTCTAACTTACTCCCCTCTTCCCATTCCAAGAAAGTTTCTGTTAGTCTGGAGGTTGTGGAAGGGCAAAGAATAATCATCTACTAAACCCAGGGTTGTGAGTTCAATCCTTGAGGGGGCCATTTAGGGATATGGGGCAAAAATGGGATTGGTCCTGCTTTGAGCAGGGGGTTGGACTAGATGATCTCCTGAGATCCCTTCCAACTCTGAGATTCTATGATTCTATCTTTTATTAAGCAACTATGTACAGTAGGAAACTTTTACTAACAATTTTTCAATAAATGTTATGACTGACTGACTTAAAAGGGGCCTATCCAGAATACTGGCATCAGATTTTCAAGTTCTTAAGAATACCCTTTACATTGAATTATCAGATGTGTAGGAAGCTGATGGGATTTTAATATCTAAGAGTATGTAATGTACTTCCACCTTAATAGGGAAGGTGATCAGACCAATATGGAACATTGTGTGTGTGTGTGGGGGGGACCTATTGCCACCATAGACATCTTTATCTTAAAAATAATGGTTTCCTCAAACCAGGGAAATATGGGATCAACTGAGATAAGAACATTTGCAATCCATGTATCAGCGTGACTAAAGATTGCTTTCCAAAGTGTGGTGCGTATCACATTTTATGTGATCAAGTATCCCAACAGCACCACTTCTTTACTCCCTGAAACTGAAGAAGTGTGTGGGGGATGGTTCGCAGAAATACCTAAAAGCGCCCAATAGGTACAACCTACAAACCATGTCATTTCTTCCAGTGGCATTGACTGCATGCTGCTGTGTGTTCAGCGCAGACAAACCTGCACTCTGCTGGAGGTCACTGCACCTGAACACAGATCTGAACCAGAGGATGTGGTTGCAGGAAACAGGGAAGGTCCCACCAAAGCAGTTTACTCATTGTCTGCAGTACTGACAGTGCAGAGATGATGAAAATTAGAGTTTACATCCCCATAAGGGCTGGCTGGTGAAACTTATGCTCAGAAACATCTTCCCCCCTTGCCCTAAGAGTTAAGGCACTATTTAATTCTGAAGGGGCACTAAAATAGATCAGATCACTGAATCCTCAATTGGGCAATGTATTGCCCCTTGTCCTCCTCAAACCTTTCCACAGGGGTGGAGAGTCTCTTGGTGGTCTCTGGCCTTTTTCATGTTTTAGGTTAACGTATTAAAACAAATATTTAAAATGTTATTTTGCCCTCCACCACACACCAGAAACATTTCCCTGTATTTTAAGACTGCAATATAATATGTCTGCTGACTCCAGCATAGATCATCTTCCTAAAGAACCACGTATACATCTGACCCTGCATTCTTAGGGTCACACTCTTTACTATATAATGCTTTGCAACTTCCATTGCATTTCACTGTTTGAATACCAATTTGCTTTGCAACAAACAGAAACAAATAACTTAATTCTTTTTTAAAAATAGGTTTCTTTCTAGGAGTAGGAGCCCCCAGCCATCCTTTGTGTAGCTATCCAACCCAGAGCATATTCCAGGGCTGCCATCACCACCATAAAGCAGAGAATTTACAAGGACTGTAGGACCTTCACCTCATTAGAGTAGATTTCTGTTTCCAATCCAAGAGCAGATGGAGCTGAAGCATTTCAAGATTTACTCTAATGACTTAAAAAAAATGGAGCATGAAACCCACTCAAACTTCTGTTTGTAGCACTCCAGAAACTCACCGTCAGGGCTGTGCTAAAGGAGGTGCAGATACTACTCCCTTCCACACTATGGGCATGTCTACACTGACCCATAGTTCAGTAACTTCCCCATGTGGACACTGCCGGCATGAATTTAGGGGTCCTGAGTGCACAATGTTATTCGTACCCACTTAGTCCAAACTGCAAGGCATTGTAGATATGCCCTTAGACCCCGATTGCACAAGCTATTTCATTCAGATGGATCCCTGTACTTTCCCCCACTGAGCACAGCAGAGCCCTTTGGCCTGTAGGGGCTGGTCTCCACTACGGGGGGGGGGGGGGGGGGAAATCGATGGCAGATACGCAACTTCAGCTACATGAATCACGTAGCTGAAGTTTGCGTATCTGCAGCCGACTTACCGTCCGTCCTCATGGCGGCGGCAGTGCGCTCCCCCGTTGACTCCAGCTTGTGTCTCCCGGCAAACTGGAGTAGCGCAGTCGACGGGGGCGCCGCGAGCGATCGATTTATTACGTCTTCATAAGACGCGAGAAATCGATCGCCAGAAAATCGATCGCTACCCGCCGATTCGGCGGTAGTGAAGACGTACCCTAAGGCACATGGAATCAGAGAGGGCACTGCTCATCCAGATAACCACACCCACCCACCCTCCCCTTTCCACTAGCTTGTCAGTTTGTTTTCTTGTCCGGTTCTCTTTTCATCTCTCAGTTCATTTTCTAAAATGTACTTTGGTGCTGACACTGCCTTCTTCCTCAGATACCTTGCAGCGCCTGCGTGAAAGTGGGTCACCAGAAGCTACAGTGCTTCACACACAACTGAAGAGATGATGAAAGATAAGAAGTGGCCAGGGGTTCCATGGACACTAAGATAAATGAAAAGGAGGAGGTGGTCACAGGTGGGGTGGAAGTGGGTTGGGTCTTAGGGCTTGTCTTCACTGCAGTATTAGTTCAAGGTAAAACTCAAGTGCTGCTACAAACTGACTCCCCTCCACACACAAAAATCTCTAGCTTGAATTAAACATTGGTGCTTTAAACATGAGCTAAGTGGCCTGTCAGGAAGCGTGGATTGAAGCTCCAGAGCTGCTGACTCTTTAGTTAATAGTGCACAGGGAACGTGGCTGCAGACTTGACTTAGTACAACTCTTCAGCTGCTAATCCAATCACTCCATGTAGCTGGACTGTTGTTTCACATAGAAACAACACAGGGTGATCAGATGTCCCGATTTTATAGGGACAGTCCAGATTTTGGGGTAGTCTTCTTATATAGGCTGCTATTACCCCTCACCCACCCCACCCATCCACCCCGTCCTGATTTTTCACATTTGCCGTCTGATCATACTAAAAAACAGGCTAGTTCAAGTGTAGTAACTCAAGCTAAATGTTGTTGTGAAGACAAGCCCGTTAGGTCACAAGTTTGGGAATGCCAGCTTCTCTCTGCAAAAAAAAAAAAAAAAAAAGTTTTGTTTTTTAACACTGGTTAAAATAGCCATAAAGACACAAACACCCAGCCTTTAACTCCAGTTAGCAGCTTGAATTCAAGCGTAGGCTCCCCTATAGGCTTAAACCCAAGCTGCTCACTCAAGTTAAAAGCCCAATCACCATGTCTTCACACAGCCATTTTAACCAGCATTAGCTAATTCAGTTTAGCTAAGCTGATTTAATAAAAAGTCTCCACTTTTTGCCTTGAAGACATACCTTGGGATCCACATCTGCTGTCTGCATGCTCCTGCCAAGCCTTCAAGCTAGCCATTTCACCTTTTTCCCCCATACTACTTTTCACAACTGTGCCTACTTTCACACTAACTCCATGCCATTTCCGCAAGGACACTGGCTGACACTTAGCAGATGGATTCAGTTCTCTCCTGCTTTGAGGATAAAAGGATATATCTAGTCTCTACCTTGGATCTTGAAAATATAATATAATGAAAAACCTGAAAGCAGCAGACTGTCAAAATGACTTTCCATGACACACAACAAAACCCACCACCAATCACAAGCAACTGCAGTTTAAACAGAAAATGGTACAACTACCACACAAGGAGCTAATGAAATGAATTTGCATTTTATTTGATTTAATATTGATCCCCTCTCTTTTGCTGTGTACTAATCACTCTAATTCCTGCCAATAAAATATACTTCTTTTACAAAAACAAACAAAAATCTCCTAATCTGGAAAGTCCCAAAGCACTCAGAGAAAACATGTCGGCCTCCACCCATTCTCTGCTTTAAAGCTTCCTTTACAGCTTCAATTTACAGCACTCTAATGGAAATAAGGGGAAATCAGCTGAACAAAGATGTCAGATTTCAGTCATAACAATAATACTCAAAACCCCCAGAGTTGTTTCAAGACCAAGAATCTTTTTGGTGAATATTTCTCCTCATCCCAAAAACACAAAAGAAAGTGTACATAAAACTAAAGTATAGTCTACCATTTCCCCCTCTGGCTATACCATGCAGAAAGATGTGCTGTGAACCATATCACGGAATACCTTCTAGAAACTCAGCACCATGGCTTGTCAACTTGTGTAATACTGCCCTCTACTGGATGGAATACATCTCAGCTTCATATTCATGTTTAGCAGTTTCCTCTTGGGGCTGGAAACATCTGGCCTCCTCCACGTAAATGGGCTTTGCAGAGAGGTTATTATTTATTACTGAGATAGGGTCATAGAGGTTCATGGCATTTTACAAAATCAAGTGAAGACAGAGCCCTCACTTCAAAGAGCATAGACTGTTTAGACTGAATGACAAGTCAATAGTTCCTCTAATTGAGTTACTCACCAATAAAAACAGATCTCCTGAAATGATGATCACATGACATTACTGCAGTTACACGAGGCAAGCAGTGTCTCAAGATACATCAAAGCAGAGAGAAAAAGAGTTGGTTCCAACAGAGAGACAGAGACATGTTGAGCACCAACAGCTAGTGTCCTAGAGCCTTTTCACTGCCTGTGTTTATAACCTGAGCTTTCCTAACATGTCTCTGAGAATATCCACAATCCAATAAAAAAAAAAAAATCATCAGGAACCAACAGGAACAATAGTCTCCCAAAATAAACCATTCCTACAAACCAGACCCTCCCACTCTAACACATGCTCAGAAAACTTTTCTGTTTTTCAGTTTATATGCTGTATGGGGAAAAAAACAGCCTTGCACTTCATTCAGTCTAAAGGCCAACAAGCTCAAGTTCTGTCAGACCAGTAGGGGAGATGAATTCCAGAGAACATCAGTTTATTGATGCTTAAATCTAGGACCTGTTAACTCTATACCCTCAGCTGCTACTGCGGTGCAAGGTGACAGAAGCAGTCACTCAGATAGCCAACCTAATTTGGTGCTTTATAGATCAAAGTCAACACTTTGATTTAGCAAACAGGAAGTTCGTGCAATTCCCAGAGAGCTACTGTGATATATTCCTTGTTTCCCACACCATCTAACAGCCAACCAAATTCTGTTCCACCCCTAGTTTTCCAATGGCCTTCCGAGACAGCCCCAAGTAAAATGCATTGCAATGATTTTGTCTTGAAGTCACAGAGCCACTGAATGTTAAGGCAAGATCCTGATCAGAAAAAAATAAAAACTTCTCAAATTCTTTATCAGACGTGGAGGACTCCTAAGCACGGCCACACTGGTATAACTGATATGGATGTGGAATCCAGTAGCTCATCTCAAATTGTCATCTTCAGCAAAGGAAAGTCAAAACTTCTCTCTGTAGGGGTCATGACACAACTTCCCTAGCAGCCTCTGCATCTTCTCAGGTTTCAAACTCAGCTAGCTCACCCTCATCAAACTTCCAACTGTGGCTAGGCGCTAAGGGTAAAATTCACCCCTGTGCTGAAGGCCAGCACAAGACATACGAACCACTTATGTCCAGTGATCTTCGTTACTTGGTTATGGCCTTGTATCTGACTTCTTTATGGGGGGGAATTTCACTCTATTACATCAGACACTTATCATTTGTTCTTTACTCGTGGGGGAATTCTGCGCCACTACACAATGCAGAATTTTGCAGAAATTAATATTGGGCATGTAGAATTTCCTCCCCACTTCCTCCACAGAAATGGGCTGCAGAGATGTTGGTCACCACTAGTGACCCATCAGAGCCCAGCTCACAAACAGAAGGCAGGGAACAGGGAGAGGGGGAGGGAACTGGAGGATTCCCAGCAGCTTCAGTTCCCCGCATGCCCTGAAGGAAGGAGGTAGCAGTGCTCAGGAAACTCCATGCAAGCCCAGAACCCCCGGGCTCTCGGATAATAGGGTCTCTAAGGGTATGTCTTCACTACAGCAGTAGGTCGATTTCCCTTAAGTCGATTTTCTAAAGTAGACTTTATAAAGTTGACTTAGTGTGCGTCCCCACAAAGCATAGCAGGTCGACAGTGTCTGTCCTTAGAACTTTTGCAAGGGTCGATGTGGGTAGATATCCCACAGTGCCGGGAGTCCCCAGCAGGCACCACCTTTCGGGGCAGCCAGGCACGCTCCCCAGGGGACCAGCCACCAGTCCGAGCAGCTCCGTGGCCCCCGTGCCCACCCGAGCAGCCCCGCGCCAGCTCCCCCGTGCCCGCCCGAGCAGCCCCGCGCCGGCTCCCCCGTGCCCGCCCGAGCAGCTCCGCGGACCCCCCACGCCCGCCCGAGCAGCTCTGCGGACCCCCCACGCCCGCCCGAGCAGCTCTGCGGACCCCCCACGCCCGCCCAAGCAGCTTAGCGCCGCCCCCCCCCGCTCGGGTGGGCTGGGGGGGTCCGCGGAGCTGCTCGGGCGGGCACGGGGGTCCACGGAGCTGCTTGGACTGGTGGCTGGTCCCCATGGAAGCTAACGGGCATTGTGGAAGGTCGGAGGCTTAAAGTCACATGCATCCTCACTAATTGACAATCGACCCAGAGAGAGGTCGATTTCAGCTACTCCTCTCGTTAGGGAGGAGTACAGAAGTCGATTTTAAGGTCTCTTTAAATAGACTTTAAGGGCATGCATGTGAGGACGGGTACAGGCTTAAATCGACTTTACCTTGCTAAAGTCGACGTTAAGCCCTAGTGGGGACCAGGCTTAAGTGTCTGGGCCGGGGAGGGGGAAAGGGGGAAGGAGGTGCAACTGGCCTTTGGGTGGTAGGGTGTGTGAGTGTCTGGACTGGGGGGGTTGCAGATGGGCTCTGGGAGGTAGAGTCTAAGAGCATCTGGCCCTGGAATCTGGACGGGAGGGGGCAGAGAAGCAGGAAGTGGATTGTTATAGGGATTTCATTAACTCTACACCTGGGGGATTTTTGTGTGTGTGTCTGTATTGTTACAGCCAAACTTGCTGACAAGTATTTTTAAACAAATTACCAAAATAACGGAGACTGGCGTAATTATATAGTATTATTTTGACAAATAAAATTTCCAGAATTTTAAAGGACCATGTGCAGAATGTTAAATTTTTTGGTGCAGAATTCCCCTCAGGAATAGTTCTTGTACTCGCATTTATGATGCATATTTCATTTTCAAACACCACCCGTAATGCCCCTCAGCATGAATCATGAAGATGAACCTTTAAAGAGACATTCAGCTATTTTTATTGCTTTCTTTGGATACTGTTATTCCTCACTGCTTGAGGGTACAAGTTTTTAACCAAGCATCAAATATAATGGCTGATACAACATAATGCAAAAAATTTTGAATTTCACATGAGTTATTCCTTATATTTCATATAATGTTTTAACCTTACACCATTTGCATTTCAGAAATGTGGATAAGTTTAAATCCCAAGAGCACAGTAGAGTTGCCTATGGAAGGAAAAATACTCAAGGAATTTATGTCTGATATGCAGAAAAAGCTTAAACCTGGCAAAGTCTTCATACATATTAGATAAAGGACTTAGAAAACAGATGCTCCTTTTTCTTAGCAGCCAAGATCTTGTAATATCCCAACAACTTGTTAATCAACCAACATATGGTACCACTTGCAGTCATACTGGTGTGTTTTGCTATTTACATGGTCTTTTTCCTAAAGAACTATTGTTAAAATCCAACCATTGATGTGGATTCATGCGATAGTCATTTTTCATCCCCACATTTTTAAATGTATCAGGAAATGAAGAAGTGACTAGAAAAGCCATTTTGATTTTTCAAAAGGTTGAAAAGTCTGTCACAGATTTATATACTTATCAAAACCACATTTTCATAGAACTTCATACTATGTGTGAATATAATTAAATATATTTTTAATAGGAATTAGGTGATTTTTTCACCACTCAAAAGTTGCTGAAAGTACATTAGAATTCACTTCCAAACTACAACATTAAAATGTTGCTAAGAGTTTGACTGTAACCAGATAAATTAATAGTTCAGGTCAAATCTCCACAATCAAGGCAAAATTTTATGTAGCTGGGTAGTTACATCTTTGAATACACAATAGAGGCCAGGTACTAAACTATGTTTTTTTTGGCTTATACGCTAAGATAATATAAAATAAATAGCTGGTTATTTCAAATATATTTTTATAAATGTGAATTTGGAACCACTGAACCACCTATTATCCATATGGTTTCCAATACTGTCTCCTGAAGAGCCATTATAATTCATCTGCAATATGATTCTT
This sequence comes from Sternotherus odoratus, assembly GCA_032164245.1. Lineage (NCBI taxonomy): Eukaryota > Metazoa > Chordata > Testudines > Kinosternidae > Sternotherus > Sternotherus odoratus. The sequence continues at coordinate 195,815,272 of JAVMKO010000002.1, read as the reverse complement.
GTAACATTCACCTAGTGAAGAAAATAATATTTTTAAAAAATTAATCCTAGAAATGTATTTAAATGCTAAAATAGCATTGCTTATGCTGGTCTTGCTTCCCTCAATCCTCTATCGGTATAATTTACTTACCATCCATCTGTTGGGCCTAAATGGCTTCTGATATTGCTGTCCAACTTCAATATAGCTCAGTTCCACATCCATTTTGTTGTATCCATATACCCCACACTCAGTAAATGGCATAATCTCTCTCTAGGGTCCAAGGTAGCTCTCTCAGCTACATTTATATTGTTTGTTCTGCCCATTGACTAATGAAGTGGGAGGGAAAATGCTGAGATTTTCCATTTAAAAATCACTGCGAATAATTTTAGGGGTAGGAAAAATCACCATGATGGACACCGGAGCCTGGCAAGCAGGGGATTTTAAGCTATTTTTTAAAACTGAAAGAGCCAAAGGCTTTCATATTTGTAATGAACTCTTAGGTTAGATGGTGTAAAAGCAGAGAGATTCACCAGACCTCACTGAAGTGAGCACACACGTAGACATTGCCATTCACCTACCTCAATGGCTGGGAAACTTGATGGGCCCGGCAGCAACCGGGACAGCCTCAGGGTCTAGCAACTCATTGGCTGGCTTGGGAAGAAAGGAAGCTCTCCTCTATCATTAATTTAAGCCCCAGACCAGTCCACATGGAGCCTCTTTTTGCTCCACCCCAGAAACCCCACCTTGTACGAATAGCCTCGGACTGCATTTGAGAGATGCTGCACGTCTGACCAGTTGCCTGTGTTGGGGTCAGGAAGGAAGTTTTGCTTCCTATAGGGGCCAAATTGGTGCAGGCCTGCACAGGTTTTTGCCATCCTCACAGCATTTAATAATTAGTGATAGTACTTAGTAAGGATGTTAGTTTGTCACAACTTGCAGCTGGTTTCCAGTGCAGTTAAAAGCAATGGTTCCAAAAGTAAAAGATTTGAGATTTTAATGATGGGCCTTGTGCTCATAGGATAGACCTTGTGGACAGGTTGAGGTTCTTCCTTTAAGTACCTTCTGTCCCCCACATGGGATTTGAGAGTGGTAGGACTCAGAGGACCGAGCCGAGTCCTAGGGGTAAGTTAAAGTGAGTCCCCTCCAGTTATGTTTATGGTAGGAACCCTGTAACCTATGAATGGAACCTTTTGAAATGTGTGGAACTTGACTCTTTGGGATTTTTTAATTGTTTTTTTGAGCCCAAACATAAGAAAAGATGTTCTTTTGGTTTAGAAAGTCAAAATAAAACAGCTGGCTAATAACTATAATTACAGCATCACTATTATAACAGAATAATGTTATAATTCTATAAGATTATGAAATCTAAACAGGAGCTCTAATGTAGAAGTTCTCAAACCTCCCAGAACGTCAACAATATCTTAATAGTATGAGAAAGAGTATGTCTGGCTACCTATTTACAATCTCATAACATCCCTGTAGCAACTACAGCAATTACTTATATGGAAAAGTAACATTGGGAAAATACTGGACATATTTTTAGCACTCTTTAATTCATTAAGTATTTGTTCATCTCCATTTTTCCATCTTTTCTGATGCACTCAGCTGGAAAAAAAGGGGAATGAGCCGGCATACGTGACCAGCCTGTTCTCCATGGAGATCCAGCAAATGCTCCACGGACTTCAGTTTCCAAGCTTCTGCTCTACTGCATCCCAGTTTTGAAACAGCAGTATAAATGAAATTAAAACATCATTAAGTATTTTTAATATCACAGCAAACTTATTTTAGGTTGGAAGGCTCTTGGTGCAGTAACCTTGTTTTACACCCATCTGTAATGGAATGGCAGGTTTTGGAAAGTATACTTCAGTCATCCTGATGCTAGGTGCTTGTGTAACTCACACACCTTCTGGTTGTGATGTTCTGTCCCATCTAGTGACATCAAGACCACTTAGAGAGAGTTAAATGAATCTGCTCTACAGCCTGAGTTAAGAGGTTGTTAGCTTTTAGCTCATGTGGTAGAAGCTTATGCACTAAGCTCCAGAGGACCCTAGTCCAATCCCACCTGCCGGCAACTGTACAGTGTTATACTTGCAACCCTGTATAGAAAGGTAGAAGTATTTTGCAAATAAACTCTGGTTTTAGATCAGGTGTGTGAGTCCAAACAGTGCCAATCTTGGAGAATAAAAAGGAAGGATGTCTCTTTGGGGCAATGGAAACTACAGTCAGGAACAAGAGACTTGGCAGGGAAAGCCTATGAACAGCCAAGACTGGGGAGAAACCTTAGGTTGACATTTCTGTTTTGTGGTTGTTTTCTTAAATCAAAAATAAAAACAAAGGAGATAAATTTGGATTGTGTACACAAGGTATCTATCTATATATATAAAAGTCAAATGGTGTATGCGTGCGTGTATGTGTGCGTGTATGTACGTGCACTTACTCCTTCCACATCGTTTGAGCTAGAGACTTGAAATTTGGTACAGTTAGAGGTCTTAGGGTCCTAATCAGGGTAAAAGTTGAAATATTTTCAAATCTCACCTCTGACGCCCCCCAGGGGTGAAATTATTTAAAGACCAATCACATCAGCTGGGCAGCTGCTGTTCTCTGTGACATAGTTATGATGTCATAATACCCCCTCCAACGGACCCCGCACTCGCTCAGCTCTCTGCCCCTCCCCCCTCCAACAGACCCTGGACTTGCTCAGCTCTCTGCCCCCTCCAATGGACCCCGCACTCGCTCAGCTCTCTGCCCCTCCCCACCTCCGACGGACCCGAGTTGGGTTTGGTCAGAGGATAAGTGAGGTAGGGGTGTCGGGTTTGGTCTGGGGGTAAGTGACCCGGGGGTGTTGGGTTTGGTCTGGGAGGGTGCGAAGGTGTCGGGGTGGGTGAGGGGTGAGGTGTGGGTGTTGGGGTTGGTCAGGGGGTGTTGGGTTTGGTGGGGGGGTAAGGTGGCGGTGTTGGGTTTGGTTGGGAGGGTGAGGAGGGGGGTCGGGGTTGGTCGAGGGGTAAGTGAGGTGTGGGTGTCGGGTTTGTGGTGGTAGGTAGGGGTGTCAGGTTTGGTTGGGGGGGAAGTGAGGTGGGTGTGTCAGGTTTGGTCTACGGGGGTGAGGTGTGGGTGTTGGTCAGGGGGTGTTGGGGTTGGTAGGGGGGAGACATGGGGGTGTTGGGTTTGGGTGTGGGGGGTGAAAATGTGAGTCGGGGTTGGTCGAGGGGTAAGTGCGGTGGGGGTGTCGGGTTTGGTCGGGGGGGTGAGGTGAGGGTGTCAGGTTTGCTCTCTGCCCCCTACCCCCTCCAACGAACCCAAGCAACGCCGGGTATTTTTGCTAGTATATTTATAATGCACAGTTATGGCATGATAAAAAATAACCCCTTAAATAAACTATGAAAGCTTGTTTACCAGCACAAAGATTGCCTCACAATTTTATTGTTTCATAGGCAGCATGGTAACCATCCCATTTCTATAAAAACAAGTTAATTGCTTTTATATTTTGCAATGACGAATATATTTTAAAAGGCTTTATGATCCCTATAAAGTACTGAGAATTGATCATCACCAATTATCTTTGATGACTCAAAGGATTAAGAGAGCATTGCTGCTCTCTAAAAGTATGGAATTTGTCTCTTACTTGATTCAAGAGTTGAAATCTGGGATTTTGGCTTGCAAAGGTTGTTTTGGATTTTATCCTTTTACTATTTCAAAATAAAGAAAAATACAGCACACTGAAAAGTAGGGCAAAGTAAATAATCTTTAAACTAAAAATTGCAACATCTGCTTTACTAGACACTTGAAAAGTTTTCTAAATTCATATAGTTGGAAGATAGCCTGGTCTAGTCTAGGTTGTTTATTCATTATTAAACATTGATCAAATCTATTTTGTGTTATATAAAATTACACCATACAACTCTATATGTTCCTTAGCTTCAGATAAATTACAAACTCCTTCAAGTAGGGACTGAAAGCTCCTTTGCATTTGTACAGCACCTAGCATGATGGGGTCCTATATCCTGACAGGGGCTTCTGGATGCTATCCATTAATAAACATAAAACAACCACAAGAATGGTTAAAGGATTAGAAACCTGCCCTGTAGTGATAAACTCAAGATCAATCTATTTAGCTTAACAAAGAGAAGGTTAAGAATCAGAGAGGTAGCCGTGTTAGTCTGGAATTGCAGAAGTGAGAGGTTAAGAAGTGACCTGATCAGTCTAGAATCACCTACAAGGGGAACAAATATTGGATAATATTTGTCTAGCAGTGTAAGAGAATCTTCCCCGCACTCTAAACTCTAGGGTAAAAGTGGGGGGTCTCTTATGCTGCAGACCCTTAACTGTAAGCTACTTTTCCAGCCTAAGTTAAATTTTTCCCCCCAAAACCCAAACTCCTCCGGAATGGGGATTGGGACCCAGCTGCTACCACTCAGTGATTACCCCAAGACTATAGGGTGGGGCACCTTGACACCCCCCCCTCTCCCTTAAGCCACTTGAGAGAGAAAAGAACTCAGGCTTTGAGCCACAACTCCCCCCCCCCGCTATCTCGTTACTACCAAGGAGAGAGATTTAAACACACAGACCTCACTAACCATGAGCTGCCTGATCCAAAGCTAGGATCCCTTTATTAGAATTATCAAACACTTCTTATACAAAAAAAAGGTTTATTAAAGAAAAGAAAACAAAGCATACAACTAATACAATTTCACAGGTATAAAGCTTTCTAACCTGAGTTTCCTTGCATAACTTAGCCTCCTCCCCCCAGGGATTTCTCTCTCTCTGATAAATTCTACAGGGTAAGGACACCAGAGATCAAATACAAAGCGTATGCAATCAATAGTTCCACTTACTGTTCATCTAACTTATGAATATATGAAGAAAAAGGAAGAGATGAGTTTCCATAGCTGGTGTGACAGACTGCTCTCTCACCCCTCTCAGGAACACAGGCAGGAAACCCTTTTTGCTCCAACAGTGCCCTTTAATTTACAGTGCAGGACCCACCACCAATATATACAGCTTAAAACAGTTCATTAATACACAGCTCTCAATAGCTCCACAGGTTCTGGCTCTACAAACTCTATATAGTTCAGCCCCTAATACAATAATACAAACCCAGCTCTTGATAGCTCAAACAACACACACTCAGCTCTTGATAGCTCAAACACGCACTCAGCTCTTGATAGCTCATGCCACCACCACCCTGGGCTTCCTTCCTGGCAGCCTTATATCCCCCAGAGGAGGCAGCCAGGTGCAACCCATGCAGGTTGATTGGCCTGCACCTCAGGTGGCTAATTAGCCTTCCTGCCCCGGGGGTTTGCAGAGGGCTTTTCTCCCTCTTAAAGGGGCGGCAGGGCTGGCTCAGGCCCTCCTGGCCAGCACCCTGCTACACACCTCCCCCCTTAGCCTAGCCCCATAGGGCTGGCTCAGACCCTTCAAGCCTTTGATTAGCTCTACAAGGGCCCCAACGCCCTGTGGACTAGTGTACAGGTGGAGGCTGGGTCCACTACCCCCGGTTGGGACTTCCTCCCCACCTGCAGCCGCAGAGTAGGTAACTCAGGGTGGATCAACCAGGGCGGATCAACGCTCTGTGGACAAGCGTACAGGGGGTGGCTGAGTCCACTACCCCCGGTTGGGACTTCCTCCCCACCTGCACCCGCAGAATGGGTATTACCCCACACGGTTTCCACCCCCAAACCCTAGTCCATGGGCCATCGCCCCAAATCCCAGACCCGTCGTGGTCCATCTTCTCCCCGAGGTCCCTCTGTCCCCATGTACTTCTGGTCAGGTGCACCACAGACTTCACCGTCTCTGGCTGGTGCCTCGTTTCCCCAGTACGGACAGTCTTGGGGAGGCTGAGCAAAACTGCTCAAATATCAGGGAGTCCATAATGTCCCCAAGTCCTGGGCCTCTGCCCACAAGGTACGGAGCAAGACGGAGGGCCCGGGTGGTCCACTCCCACCCGGCTGTGGTGGCTGCCCTCTCAAAAAGTCCCGCAGTACCTTTACAGCTCCAACTGAGACTGCTGCTTCTGGTGGTTTTGCTGCAAGGTGTGCATGGCCTGCTGGGTCCGCTTCTGTGGTTCCTCGAGACACTGCAGGGTTCCCTCCATTTCGGGGCCACCAGTTGTGTTGCTGGTGTAGCGATCCCACCTCTGACACCATATGTGACAGACCGCTCTCTCACCCCTCTCAGGAACACAGGCAGGAAACCCTTTTTGCTCCAACAGTGCCCTTTAATTTACAGTGCAGGACCCACCACCAATATATACAGCTTAAAACAGTTCATTAATACATAGCTCTCAATAGCTCCACAGGTTCTGGCTCTACAAACTCTATATAGTTCAGCCCCTAATACAATAATACAAACCCAGCTCTTGATAGCTCAAACAACACACACTCAGCTCTTGATAGCTCATGCCACCACCACCCTGGGCTTCCTTCCTGGCAGCCTTATATCCCCCAGAGGAGGCTGCCAGGTGCAACCCATGCAGGTTGATTGGCCTGCACCTCAGGTGGCTAATTAGCCTTCCTGCCCGGGGGTTTGCAGAGGGCTTTTCTCCCTCTTAAAGGGGCAGCAGGGCTGGCTCAGGCCCTCCTGGCCAGCACACTGCTACACTGGAAAAAGGTGGAGTCAGCCCAAAAGCCTGGGGACAAGCTAAACTGAAACTAAATTCTCCCCCTGTCTCTCGAGGAATGGGAGCTCTTACGTCACCCCCTTCTCCTGTTCAGTTAACCCCTAACAGGTAAAACAGCAACTCCAAGGCATTTTACACTCATTACAAGCAGACAAAAGTATAATAAGAGCTTATGACTGGAAGCTGAAGCTAGACAAATACAGACTGGAAATAAGGTGTAAATTTTTAACAGTAGGAGTAAATAACCATTGCAACCAAGAGTCCTGGTGGATTCTCCATCACTGGCAATTTTCAAACCAAGACTGGCTGTTTTTCTAAAAGAAATGCTCTAGGAATTATTTTGGGGAAGTTCTATAGCCTTCGTTTTACCGGACAACAGACTCAATGATCAGAATGGACCTCTCTGGCCTCCGAATCTGTGAATATATGCAGGGGTGCTTGGGAGAATTTTTTTGTGGCCTCAGAGTGCAGCTACCAATTCTTGCTAGTGGCCCCTCTCACACTTTTTCCTAAAACACTTAATTAGCTTTAGGAAAAACAAATGTATTTATTGCTAGCTAGTAAGTCCATTGTGAAAAGCGGTACAGTAAACCCTCGATTTAACGGACCTCGATTTAACGGACTTCGGATGCAACGGACAAAATTTCTAAGCAAGTCTGATGCATCCGAAATCCATTTGTCGAGGGCTGGCTGCCGACTCCCGGCTGCCGCCCGGGTCCAGACAGTGGGCGGGCTGGCTGGCGGCTCCCGGCTGCCGCCCGGGTCCCAGCAGCCGGGACTGGGGCGGGCTGGCTGACGGTTCCCGGCTGCCGCCCGGGTCCCAGCAGCGGGCAGGCGGGCGGGCTGCTGCTCCGACTGCTCAGTTTTTTTTTTTATTAAATAACGGACTTTCTGATTTAACGGACACCCCCTCGCCCGAATTAGTCCGTTAAATCGAGGTTTTACTGTATTAGCAAAAACACAAATATCACTTTTCATAGTAGACTTACTCAGTCCTGGCAAGCCTGGGGACAAACTAAGCTCCGGATGGGGTATTGGGGGAGACAGCAAAGGCCAGGGATGATGGGGATGGGTAGGTGGGGACCTAGGGAAGCAGCAGGGGTCTGGAGCCTGAAGCCCCATGGCCAGGTGACAGGGCCTGGGGATGGAGTCCGAAGTCACGTTGCTGGAGCCTGGAACCTACCACCATGCAGCTGGAGCTTGAGGATGGAGTCTGAAGCCCCATGGTCAGAGCCTGCCACCCCAAGGCTGAACCCCAAAGCCTGAGCCCCACCACCCATGGGAAGGTTGGGAAATCACAGGCTGCCTGCTCCTCCTGTGTTGTGCCCCAGGTTTCTCGGGGGAGGGGGGAAGTGGTTCATCCAGGAACAACAGGAGGGGAGGGGCCGCTACTTTACTCACGTCCCCCAATTACAGCCCAGGAGACTGTGGCTGCAAGAATGCCCTTAGTGGCCGCATGCGAGAAACACTGATATAGCAATGAAGTATCATAATCCCTTCTTAGTAAAACGTTCAGTTCCCATCTCAAGAAATTCAGTCATAAATCTTGTTCAATGTCCACATGCATGAAGCTGTACCCGTCTAATAAATATAGCACAAATAGTCTCTGACATTGCCACACATGCTACAGCAGCCTTTCAAAGCAGCTGTTTGATGTGCAAGATTGGGGGAAAAAAAGTTGTCAGCCATGCTTGGTTTTAGTTTATTTTGTGGGGGGAGGGGAGGAGAGCGAACTCCTTTTGCTGGCTAACATAAGCGAACAGCGAGAAATGTCAGAGGGTGGCACACTGGCGCATAAGAGCAACTTCAATGTGTAAAATAAACACTGCCAGCTTGAAGGCAATGTCAGAGGATGTTTTGATAAATTACCTGGCCTAGTTTGTTTTTTCAATCTCACTTTTTCTTATTTATTTATTCTGCTGCAACCAGAAAAGACAAAAAGATCCTATTCTCACCCTGGCACTTTCAAAGGTGTAGCAAACTTATACCTCCCAGAGTTTAAACTCTTTGGTGGTGGGGGTGTGTGTGAGAGAGAGAGATGAAATCACAAGGATAAAAATCTGCATTCCTCCTTAACATGGAAAGAGGAATGCAGAACTGACTGCATGGGATTTTCAACCTATTCTGCTTATTTACCAAGCTCACACATTTACCTGCTCTCACTGAAAACAGTACAAATTGTTTATTAGGACAGATGCTTCTGAAGAAGGTCAACAATTATTTATTCATTTATCATCATGCTAATTTTCAATGAAGCTAAGAGAAAAGTATAGCTATGTAAACACTAATTTTAATAAGGTCTCATCCAATCAGTTATCCTGAGCTTGCTTAGGGGGATGGGTATATTGCACTAACTCTTTAACAGATATTTGAACCGAACCATCTGACTCACCCAGGAACCCCAAAAGAATCTAAATGATCTAAAAAGAATGTGGATGTTCTACGTGATATTACCGGTCTCCTTTCATCCTGGCTCCTGGATTCGGAAGCATATTCCAAATGTCTCAGCCAAGCACTGAGGCAGCCTGTCTTCACGTTTTACATTAAAAAGTGAAGTTCATGTGCAAATACATAAATGTATTTTTCCCAGATCTCCAAACTGTTTCTCTATTGAGTTCACTGTAATTACACACAGTATTTGCCACACCCCCTTCCCCCCAAAAAGCAGGTAATCGTTTTAGTTTTATAGCTCAGGCAGCTTCATTTCCAGATAAAATCAAGCTGCACAGAATCAAAAGCTACATAGTGAACTTTTAACTTACTTAACTGTCATCCTTCTCCAACAAAGCCTTCTGCCCCAGCTATCAGCAAGAAAAAGTGAATTTCCTCCTTTTTAGACTATTATTAACACGGTGTTCAATAAGTCTTCCTTTTCAAGTTAGCCTTCAACAGCAACAGGAAGCTAGTTTCAATCCTACACTCGTCCACAGGCAGGAATGACTGATACACACACACACACACACACGTACATTTTTGGCTGCAGATTCTCTACAAGTCAGCATAGCAACAGAACTTAAGAAAGGAGATCTCTGAGCTTTGAACAAACAGTTTCCAAAACACTTCACGACTGCAGAAGCGTGAAGTTATGGCACAGTGCTTACTCTCCTTTCCTCTCAGGTCCAGGAAAGGTCTTTGTTAAGATCAGTTTTAATAAAGAAGTCAGTCCTCCCTGATCTGTGGATGAATACAACTGCACTTTAAAAATAATTCCTGATAAAATAATCCAGCAGCAGTTCATGAAGAGTAATAAGGGAGAGATTGCCTCATCTCCAGAATGTTAATTAAGCCAAAACAGCTGCATCTACACTGTCAAATAAAGCCTCCCACTACTGCATGAAAAACAGTGGTTAATAAACAAAAGACTCAGGTGTTTTTACCACTGTGTACTAACCCTACTCAAAGAAGGTCACTGCACGGCAAAGCAGGAAGATATATTCCACAATCCTTTTACCAGCTGGCTTTAAAATCTGAACTACACAGTCCAGAGTAGCCTTGATTTTAAGAATTCAGTGACGTGGAAACCCAGTCACTCTCTAAAGCAATCTACTGGACTCTTTTACTGTGGGCAATATTCATCTTTATGTCTGAGTATACAAAACTGTCCAGTTCTACAGGAAATAACAACATTTCACACCAACTGGCAATTTGTTGCATCTAGTAACAGAAAAACAGGGATGTCCCCCTATAAGCATTGCACATAACGATCGGCATTTTATTCTCTCTCTCGCACCCAATTCCTCTAAATACTCCCGTGTGTTAAAAGATAAAGAAGGGGGCTCTGTAGGAACAAATGTCCATGAGGATCTTGTAATGGAGATGTCCTCACATTATACAGTAACTTCTCTTGTTCCTTAGCATAGAGAGCCATAGGGCTAGGCTGACCATATTTCCTTTAGACAAAAACGGGACATTGGGATGGCAAAAACGGGACAGGGTGTGTGTGGGGGGGCATGGCCCCACCTGGGCCCCCCCAGCGCCGGGCGGGGGGGAGGCAGAGGGGGGTCGGGGGGGGATGGATGGAGGAATAAGCAGAACAGGGATGGGGGATGAAGAGGATGGAGGGAGAGAGAGAAGGGGGGATGAGGGATGAAGTTGATGGAGGGGACAGAGGGAGAGAAGGCACGAAGGTGAGAAGGGAGAGGATGGATGAGAGAAGAGATGGCGGTAGGGAGCAGGGGGGATGGAGGAGGCAAGGGACAGCGAGAAGGAGGGATGGAGAGAAGGGAGATGGAAGAGGAGGCAGTGGATGGAGGGAGAGAGAGAAGGGAGGAAGGGAGGGATGGAGAGAAGGGAGGGATGGAGAGAAGGGAGGGATGGAGAGAAGGAGGGAAGGAGGAATAGAGAGGAGGAGGCGGCAGCGGGCGGCGGGCTGGAGGAGGAGGCAGATCGGAGCTGTCAGGAGCCGCAGCCGGGGGCCGAGCGCGCCGGCGGGGGGGCTGCCGGCCAGGTTTTATGAAGAGAGAAGGGATGGAGGGAGTGAGAGGAAGCAGTGGACGGAAGGAGAGAGCAGGGAGGAAGGGAGGGATGGAGAAGGGGGATGGAGAGAAGGGAGGGAAGGAGGAATAGAGAGGAGGAGGCGGCAGCGGGCGGCGGGCTGGAGGAGGCGGCAGATCGGAGCTGTCAGGAGCCGCAGCCGGGGGCCGAGTGAGCCGGTGGCGGCGGCGGGGGGGAGGGGACATTTTATGACTCCATGTTTTATGAGTCCTGTTTTATGAGTCCACGTTTTATGAGTCCACGTTTTATGAGTCCTGCCCCAAAAACGGGACAAAATTGATATTTTGGACAAAAAGACGGGACGGTTAAAAAACATTAAAAAAACGGGACTGTCCCGTTCAAAACGGGACGTATGGTCAGCCTACATAGGGCACATTTGCAAAGCTGGTGCAACCCAGGAGATGTGGGAGGTTACGGTCATCTGTAGAGAGGCTCTGTATCTCTGCCCTGATATTCACCTTTTCCAGCTCCACTGTGAGGGAATCAGAGCCAGCCAGAGGAGACTAAAAGAAACAATACATCGCCCCCCCCCCCCGAGATTTTCTGCAGTGTTTATCCCTGTCTGGCCTGAGCACTCCCCCTGCTATCTCTATCTTTTTCATCTCTTTCCTATGGGCATGGACCTGAGAAACACAGAGGAGCACCAAGGGGATGAAAGAGCAGATGAAGTGCCACAGAGGTAAGGAATCCATGGTGAGGAGGGCACCACCTGTGGAGACAACCCTCCATGTATAGATCTATGACAATCTGACCCACCAAACTCTAAGATACTTTGAGAACAACAAGCTAAATTGAAGCTGATCCCAGAATCAAAGTTTCATTCTAACAATTACTTTTTGAAATGGAAAAATGCAGAGTATAGGCAGATGCTCACCAAGCACAGAGGCAGTGATAAACTAGAAACAGAAACATCGAGAAACAAAATATACAGGCAACCCAGAAAGAACCGAACTATTATCAACGTGGCAAAGGAGAGAGAGTTGCAATTAAAAGATACTTTCTACACCATTGGGGAAAATATGAAGAAATACAGGAAAGATTCTTCTTTAAATTATCTGACAAAGTAAGAAATCTTCCACTAAAGAGCAAGGAAATAAAACTGAGCATACTTCTAGGACAAATCAAAGAGACAGCAGAAATGACTTGACAATTTGTGACAACCAGCTATCTGTTTTGCACGAATGCTACTACCAAATGGACCTGAAGTACAAACATTCACTGAAGCCTTATCCTGGGTTGATACTTCGCTGTACTTTGCTTAACATTGGCAACACTTGTATCTCTCATAATCTCAGTAAAATATGGTATACATCAATTCAGATTATGATTATTATTTCATCTGAGAAAAAGAGGTAACACCTCAGACTAATTTGATTTCCATACTAAAATCCAGGATTTTCTAAATATTGTGCTAAATGCCAACACATCTAAATCTAAGATATAGGCTGCACCTAAAATCCTATATAAAAACTGCAATGTAAAGCAGTGAAAATATATTTCAGTTATGTCCTTTACTAGATCCTGGCTCTACCAATCTTGTAAACTGTGTCATTAAGGTATATCAAAGGATTTATGTATTTATTTACTAATAAAAGCCCTAAATAAAAAAGGAGATGTGTTCTTAGCAAGTTACCAGAAAACGTAAACAGACTCATTTAATATAATATGGAGTTTTCTGCTGTCAAGAAGAAATATTCATTGCAGTCTCATAGTATTAAAAGACACACTTATATAAAGAACACGAAAAATAGAAATAAAGATTAAGGCCCAAAGACCAAAAAAGCCTATTTTATAGTACTTACAATCCATTTTAGCCAGCCAGGTAAACAAAATAGAATTCTTACCTAATGGAAGACAGACTGCTACTTTCTCTGTCAGAAAGTTTACCAATTGTTTATCTAGGAAGCAGAGGGAGAGGGGGGCGGGAAAGAGAAGGCGTTACTATACCCTGATATGGAATTATTCTTTGAAGAAGTAATTCTGAAGTCCACAAGAAACCTCAAACACTTTCACAAGTATCCTGTGCAGATTAATGTACTGCACAGGAAATGTGTAAGTATCATTGTAAAGACCTACATCTATTTCAGTACATTTCAATTAATTCTTGTCTTACCTAAATGTTTGAACTGTTAATAGAAGATTTATTTTTTTACACTTCTGATTTCCATCCTCCTTACAACATGCACAGCAGTATATTTATACAGCACCAAAATCTATATCTTGGACAACGTGTGCTTATATATTTCATAGTATAACACAAGTAGTACTTAGATTTTCACTGTGAACCAGAGGACATACATACTGAATGCACAGATAAGGATTCAGGATTCTACAGTATTTATGATGTCAATCACAAGGGTCATTATACTGCCTAAGTATAATTTTTTTTTAATTATCATCTTATTATTATTTGCTATTAGTCTATGGCAACACTCACAATGGGCTACATGCTTTCTATACATTAAAGAAGGGATGGTGTCTGCCCTAAAAAGAGTTCAAGTCTCAGACCAGACAGAGGTAGATGGAAGGGAACAACAGAAAGTTTTATACACATCATTGCAAATTGAATGGCAGCAGTGGATCTTTAAAAGGGACAGTTTAAATGTAGACAAAATACAGTCCTTGCAGGCAGATTAGTTCAAGGAGCTACCTTGCACAGGAGAAACTGATAAAGGGGAGGAACAAGCCCGAGAACATGGGTTGACCAGTGAGGGGGAGAATGATGCAAAGCTTGACAAGGGAGGTTAACAAGAAAAGAGCTGAAACTTGTAGAGCTTTGAAGAAGGCAACAAGAAATGTAGAGGATATATATTTCATTGTTATTAGAACATTCTCTCTCTCTCTCTCTCAAATCTCATATTTATTTCCAAGTATCCAACAACCTCAGTGAAATCAACCAGATAGCCACTGGTTGGACTCACAGTAGAAATGGGTCTTCAGGCAGGACTTGAATGCAGGAGAAAAGTGATTCAACACAGATGTTCACAAGGATGTTCCATGTGATGAGGGAGGCATAGAAGACAGCCAAAATCTCCCAAGGTGCCCATTATTTAGTGCCAAAATTTCATTGGAGCTAAATTACCTGATTTGGGCTCAGACCTAAAATCTATCCTTACCCTACTATGAATCTGAACGTCACTTCTTCATCCCATTGCTATTATTTATTCTATACCACAGCAGATCTGCATAGAATTTTATGGACGAAGTAAAATGACAGGCCCCAGCCCAGAAAAGCTTACAATCAATTTTAGGGCCTGCTCCTATTGTAGTAAATGGAAGTTTTTTCCATTCACTTCAAAGAGAGCAAGACCAAGGACTAATTTAAACTGAGGACACTGAGGATGGCAAAAAATATGTGTATGCATGAGGGGGAAGATGGGAGGAGCACGAAGAGGGTGGAAAAAGTAAAGTCACAGTAGAAGAGAGTTATAGTGAAAGCATAACAAAGAGGTATGCCTTTGTGATGTACACAAATTGTTAGGAGGATATTTTAAATAATATGAGAATTTTAACATAATATATATTATATTAAAGGTGCGAAGGGAGCAAAGGCAGGCAGGAGTGGGAGTAGGAGTTAGTGGGAAAAGGTTAATCACCTGTGAGTTATAGGTGTAGAAATTATCACTGACATTTTAAGAGTAGATATAAGTCACACAGGTACAGGATGGAAAAAGTAGGGGACCCTGGATTCTTGAGGCACACTAGCAAAGTGAAAAAGGAGCAGGAACAGCCCCTGAGGGAGCAGAAGCTGTGTCTGGAGCAGCAGGAGGCAAGGAGTAAGTACAGAACTGCAAAATCCCAGAAACCATTTGGAAAGGGATTGATAAGATAGAACACGTCATAATACCACTATATAAATCTATGGTCCACCCACACCTTGAATACTGCATGCAGTTCTTGTCACCCCAGCTCAAAAAAGATGCATCAGAACTGGAAAAAATATCAGAGAAGGGCAACAAACATGATTAGGGGTATGGAACAGCTTCCATACAAAGAGAGATTAAAAAGACTGGAATTGTTTATCTTGGAAAAAGAGATGATAGAAGTCTATAAAATCTTGAATGGTGTGGAGAAAGTAAATAAAGAAGCATTATTTACCACTTCATATAACACAAGTACTAGGGGTCAGCCAATTAAATTAAATAGACAGCTGGTTTAAAACAAACATAAGGAAGTAGTTCTGCACACAACACACAGTCAACATGTTGAACTCATTGCCAGGGGATGCTGTGAAAGCCAAAAGTATAACTGGGTTCAAAAATGAATTAGATAATTGTATGGAGGATAGGTCCATCAATGGCTATGGCCAAAATGGTCATGGATGCAACTCTGTGCTCTGGGTGCCCCTAAACCTTTGACTGCTAGAAGCTAGGACTGGATGACAGGAGATGGATCACTTGTTAAGTTGCCCTGTTCACCCACACTCAAGCATCTGGCACTGGCCACTGCTGGAAGAGAGGATATGGGCTAGATGGATGATTGGCCTCACCCACAATGGTCATTCTTATGTTCTAAAGAAAAAGAGAAGGATGAGAGTCTAGTAATAGTAAAAATATCAGATACACTAGGCATGTTGGAGATTAGAATTTAGTCTCCTACAGGAGAATTCGCTCTAAACCCTCATGCCTTCATAATCTGCAGTGACAGGCACTCTTGTTTGCAGTTTCAAATTGAATGGGCAACACACCTAAACTATCTTCTCTACTCTGCTGGAAAAGTAATCACTTGGTGAAGCACAGTGGCACAAAAGTGTGGAAAATTTGCACTGATGCTGCCAGTGTGGTAATGGTTCTATGATAGTTAATTTCCAGTACTACTGTATTAATCTAATACCTTGTGGGACCACTAACATTAACTTTGGAAACATATGGGTGTGATCATGTTGTCTTTTTCCCCTTTTTTGTGAGCTACAATACTGATAATGTACTTCTATACTTGGCAATAATTTATCATCAGGGTTTTAGAATAACAATTGAAAGGGAAGAACCAACTTCAGAGCCCAAGGAGGAGCAAAAGGCAAGGAGCTAAGAAAAAGGAACCACAAAAATCTAAAAATAGAGGGTCCAGTAGGAAGTTCCTGTAGAGAGATTTGATCTGCTATTGTGTTCAGATCCTGGCATTACAAGTGAAGGTCTAGAAGAAGTCATCTTTAATACATCATCTCCTTCCTACTGTTTCTTAAAGCTAAGACGCTGATTAAACATCCTGCCACACACTGCTAACCCCAACAGTACATTTTTTCATTTCACACTGTGAAAGGTCAGTTACATGTTAAATTGCTCTTCTCTTTGAGAATTTACACTAACCATTACAAAACTCAGTAACAGCTGCACTTCTGGTCTGTTCAATCAACCATGAAAGCATTAAAATGTAGCATCAGACAACCAGTTATACACACACACACACACACACACACACACACCCAAATATTTGCCTCTCTTTAGTTAAGCTGTAGTTCCTCGCATCTCCACACCTTTTCTTTCTTTACACCCATGTGAGATGAATGGAGGTGAGAGCCGATTATAAATATTTAACCTGTTTTGATCTCACAACTTTGTTAAGTAGTATTAGGAGTGGATGATTTAGACAGGGAGCTTAGTGATAGTGCTACATTTCCTTCAAAATGTAATTTTAAATTTGTTTTTTGAAAAAAGACTAGGGCTTTTAAATGGAAAGACTGAAAACAATAAACTCGTAATGCTCTCACATTTATAACTTCTCTTCACATTGATTTTCCTCCTAGAGCTAACGCAGCGCTACACACACACATTTATGAGCACCTGAGTTACCAATTGGAATCAAGCCATTTATTAGCCACTGCCAAGTTAAACAGGCAAAAATGTATACTTTTAAAAATACTTTATGAGAGATAACAGTGCCAACAACTAAATACTGTAGGATCTCTGCTGCAGTGCAGTTTGTGAGATCCCTGCCACTGCGTGGTGAGCTCTTTACAGACTTTTCTGCAATTTTCTATTACGGAGTAGTTGGAGTTCATGGGGGTGTTCGGGCTGCATCATTTGTGGGTTCACATGATTCACTGCTGGAAATAAATGGGACTCAGGCAACTCTTCAAACTCCAGATGCAGACAGTGTGGTCCAGTGGGTAGAGCACTGGACCAGAGAGTCAAGGGAATCTGGGCTTTATTCCTAGCTACATAACCATCAGCAACTCACCGTCTCTCAGTTTCCCTTTCTGCAAAAAGGAGGTAATGATCCTTATGCTCCATTGTAATACATTTTGAGACATACAGATGATCCACACTGAGTATCATTATTACTTTTTGTTGTCCATCACAATTCATACACTTCACATTCATATATATATTGTGTGTGTGTTATTAGACACAACCTGAAACCTTGCTTTTTCTAAAATATTTTTAACCAATTGTGGAAATTAGGGCTGTTGATTAATTGCAGTTAACTCATACAATTAACTAAAAAAAACTAATTGTGTTTAATCACACTTTTAATCG
The DNA here is from genome assembly GCA_032164245.1 of Sternotherus odoratus. Taxonomy (NCBI): domain Eukaryota; kingdom Metazoa; phylum Chordata; order Testudines; family Kinosternidae; genus Sternotherus; species Sternotherus odoratus. The sequence goes on along the minus strand of JAVMKO010000002.1, from coordinate 195,797,707 downwards.
CATTGTTAAACAATAGAATCAGGAGGGGGTGGGGGATGGCAGGTAATAGGAGCCCATATTAAGAAAAACCACAAATATCAGGACTGTTCCTATAAAATTGGGACATTTGGTCACCCCAATACCAATTGAAATTTAGTAATTATTTTTTGGATTTTTTCTTCATCTTCAAATATATTGATTTCAATTACAACACAGAATACAATGTGTACAATACTCACCTTGAATTATTTGCATTATAAATATTTGCACTGTAAATGACAAAGAAATTGTATTTTCAATTCACTTCATACAAGTCTCTCTCTCTGCCCGTCACCCCCCAGCCGGGGTATGGGCCACCAACTGGTGTTGGTGTTTCAGGAGCAATTGGTTCCCTTATAGGGTGGAGTTGCTAGCGCCACACCCACGTTAAGCCTACAGCACCTGGTATTCTCAGGAGGTCTCCCATCCAAGTACTAGCCAGGCCCAACCCTGCTTAGCTTCCAAGATCAGATGGGATCGGGCGTGTTCAGGGTGGTTTAGCCGTATGTTTCATACGCGTACTGAAGTGCAATCTCTTTATCATGAAAGTGAAACTTACAAAAGTAGATTTCTTTTTGTTACCTAACTGAACTCAAAAACAAACAAACAAAAAACCCCTTCAAAGTCCAATCAGTCCTACTATTTGTTCAGCCAATCGCTCAGACAAACAAGTTTCTTTACATTTATGGGAAATAATGCTGCCCTTTTCTTATTTACAATGTCACCTGAGACTGAGAACAGGCCTTTCCTTCAGTAGCTGGCATTGCAATATGTTTACGTACCACATATGCTAAACATTTGCATGCCCCTTCATACTTCAGCCACCATTCCAGAGGACATGCTTCCATGATGATGATGCTCATTAAAACAGTTAATTACATTTGTGACTGAATTTCTTGGGGGAGAATTCTGTGTCTCCTGTTCTGTTTTACCCACATTCTGCCATATATTTCATGTTATAGCAATCTCAGATAATGACCCAGCACATGTTCATTTTAAGAACACTTTCACTGCAGATCTGACAAAATGCAATGTGAGATTTCCAAAGATAGGTACAGCACTCGACCCAAGATATAAGAATCTGATGTGCCTTCCAGAATCTGAGAGGGACGAGGTGTGGAGCATGTTTTCAGGAGTCTTAGGAGATGTAAGAGAGTACCCTCCCCCACTCTAAACTCTAGGGTAAAAATGTGGGGGTCTCTTATGCCTGACCACTTAACTCTAAGCTACTTTTCCAGCCTAGGTTAAATCTTTTCCCCCCAAAACCCAACTACTCCAGCTGGGGCTTGGAAATTTGCTGCCACCATCAATGTGAATATTCCAAAACCATGGATTGGGGCACATTGAAACCCCGCTCTCTCCCTTCTTGCCAGCTGAGAGAGAAAAGAACACAGACTCCGAGCAACAGCCCCTCCCCCCTGCTACCTCGTTGTTACCAAGGAGAGAGATTCAAGCATACAGATCCTCACTAACCATGAGCTGCCCGATCCAAAGCTAGGATCCCTTTCCTAGAATTATCAGACACCTCTTACAACAAAAAAAGGTGTATTAAAGAAAAGAGAAAAGCTTACAACTTACACAGACTTCACAGGTACTTAATTTTCTAGCCCTAACCCCTCCCTTGAGATTTCTTCTCCTGATGAGGTTAGAGACACCACAGATCAGTTACAAAACTTATACAATTACAATTCTACTTACTGTTAGTCTAAATTAGAAACTTATGAAAGGAAAGGTAGGAAAATCCATACCCCCAGACCCTGGGAAGATGGAGGCAGACCGAAAGCCTCGGTAGAAGTGAGACTAACTTCCTTGTTCGTCTCTAAGTAGGCTAGCTCTGACGTCACCCCCCTCTCCTGTTCAGTTAACCCCTTACAGGTAAAACAGTAATTCTAAGGAACTTCATACTTATGACAGGAGAGCAATATTCTGATGTGGAAACTACAGAATCTGAACCATCAAAAAAGAAAAACAACCAGATGGTGGCATCTGACTCAGATGATGAAAATGAACACGTCAGTTCACACAGCTTTGGATAGTTATCCAGCAGAACCCATCATTGGCATGGATGCATGTCCTCTAGAAGGGTGGTTGAAGCATGAAGGGACGTATGAATCTTTAGCACATTTGGAACGTAAATATCTTATGTCACCATCTACAACAATGCAAACACTTGTCATTTCCAGGTGACATTGTAAACAAGAAGTGGACAGCATTATCTCCTGTAAACGTAAACAAACTTGTTTGCCTGAGCAATTGGCTGAACAATAAGTAAGTCTGAGTGGACTTGTAGATGCTAAAGTTTTACATTATTTTATTTTTGAGTGCAGTTTTTTTGTACATAATACTACATTTCTAAGTTCAACTTTCGAGATAAAGAGATTGCACTACATTATTTGTGTTAGGTGAATTGAAAAATACTATTTCTTTTAATCCAAAATAGTTAAATAAATGGTGTTCTATTAGTCTTTAACAGTATGATTAATCATTATTATTATTTTTTGTGAGTAATTTTTTAATCACTTGACAGTCCTAGTTAAACACCTATATTTTCAGATGATCAAGCTGCGATGTAGTCAGTACGTTTCAAGGAGGAAGATGAATAATAAATAGAAAAATCCAACTCCATGTTCCCTCCTGCCTTAGTGGATAGAAAACCCATTATCTGTCTGGCAATAGTACAGAGCACTTTGATGTGAAACTGCTCCCAATGAAATTAGAGTTTTGTCATAATTTTCAATGGTAAGATGTTTAAGAAATGGACCTACTGCCTCAGGCCTCGTGTCTGTCCCTCCCACATTCCACAGGCAGGAAGAGGTGAAGTTAAAGGGAGCAGGAGGAAGTCAGCAGAGCCCTCCATAAACTGACTGGTGGGGAAGCAGGCTAGCCATAGCCTCTCCCACCTTTCCTAAGGATTCCTTTAGAGTAGAAGACTCCTCAGAGTTGGTACAGGGTAGGTAGTCCTTGTTGCAGACCCTGGGCATAAGGGGCATGTTGAGGTTTAGGCCAAGTAAAGGGGGGCATGGCCAGAGAACAATTCCTGATGGTGGAATGGCCACTTGAGGATCAAAACAACCAGGCAAAACGGAGAGCAGTTCCAAGGCTGCTGGCACCCATCCCATGCCAGCTGCACTGAACTGTGCTTGGCTTCAGATGAGCACTGAGCTATTCTGGGTTCCTATAATTTGAAAGGTGTTACCTACATGGCAGCTATTATGCATTTGTAGAGCTGTTAGTGTTGCCAAATATAGTTTGTGGTGTTAATAATGGTCCACCGATATCCAGGCTCTGGATCTCCGTTTCACAGAATGCTGTTCCCTTCAGTCACAAAAGGCAGTGTAAAGCCATCTTCACATAATAAAGCAAGGTATCGTAATGCATACAAACAACACATATAACAGCTCTTTGAATTTGCATTTCCTGACTTTTGAATATCATCATGTTACATTAACATTCTCTTAACATAGTTCTTTATATGAAATTTCCTAATATTTTCAAAAAATTGGAAAGGGAAACAATTCCATTTTGTATATCACCACCAGAACATAATGCACTCTTATATCTTCTGAAATGTATATGAGTGAGGCCAGGGCTCCTTTTGAATTGTGCCTTTTGAATTCAGTTCTCCCTTACAAGATACACACATTCACTACGCAACTAAGCTGGCCACAGACTCACGTGCAGGACAAATCAGAACCACTGCACCAACTGGGATCCATTTCTATCCCCTTTCCCAGGAACGGAACACCAGCAGAATAGGAGAGGAGAACACCTACAATGGGCACAAGGCAACCCCACATATCAGCCATGAGGAATCAGACATAAATAGGGTGATCAAACAGCAAATGTGAAAAATCAGGATGGGGAGGTGGGGGGAGGAGGAGATAGGAGCCTATATAAGAAAAAGACCCAAAAATCAGGACTGTCCCTATAAAATCGGGACATCTGCTCACCCTAGACAAAGTACTTCTGTAAGCAGCAGGGCCCCAGGAAACCAAAATCTGCAGCAGCAGCAGCCAGAGTTACTGAATTAGCAGGACAGGGAGTTAGTGGCCCAACCTGACCTACACCTGATCCTGTACTCAGGATAATTTTTTTTTTTTTTTTTACTGAACTGTACCTCAAAAATGTTTTTAAGAATTTTCTTCAAAATATTTACAGAAATATTCTTTCCTTTGCCTGCAGAGTACATACAGTATTTTTCAGCTCAAAGGGTTTCCCCCAAGTTAAAATCATAGAGACTTACAACGGAAAATATTGCAACCACCTTTCTATATATCACAATATATTTTTGTGTTCTGAGAGATGGTTAGCAATTCTCTCTCTCTTGGGGGGATGGGTTGTAAAATATTGGATTTTTTTTAAAGTACTTAACTATTCCCTCCCCCCCACACACACACACAACTGAGGCTTCCTTCACTGAAAATTGTCAACTTGTGGGGTATAAGCCTGCAAGGATTCTGCAGCTCAGCTTGATGTTCTAGTAACAGGGAGGGAGGGGAAGGTTTAAGCACAAATTGCGTTGGAAAACTGTGAAATGATAAATTTGAGAAAATATATTTCTATATATTGTATCCGAAAATTAAGCAATCATTTTTCTGCTCTTTTGGGTTTGTGGCAATATTAATCTGCTTTGAGTTAGAGCAGCTCAATTTAAGTGTTATTTGATGTTGCCCCTGGAGGAGACACTACAAAAAGCTCTAGAATTAATGTTTGAGCTTTTCTGCAATAATATACACAAGCATTCATTATGTGTGCCACAGTGATGGCAGGCAGCAAAAACCCTATACAACTATGGATTTACCTCTGTTTTCCTTTAGGTAGAGTTGGGGGGCTGGGACACTTGGCTAATATGTACAGTTCCCCCTGGCTTATGTCAGGAATGAATTTGAAAACGTGAATATAAAGTAAACCTATCTACATTCTCAATTACTTTGGTCTGTTGAACAGGGAGGATGGTAAGACAGGGACTGATGATTAGGACATGTATGTTAATTTCCAGTACATTTTTATTTATTATTACTCAGCTCATGTCATTATATGGATTATTTTATTTTATATTATATTTTACTGACAGTTTGTATTCTGAAATGCTTGGTTCTTCACTAGATGTTTTATTAATAAATAAAATGCAAAGGATCTGACACAACAGTCCTGACGACAATGCATTTTTGACCATTTACAATTAATCTGTCCCATCTTGTCTCCTGTCTATGTCGATTTAGTGGTATTCAGGCCCAAATTGGCAGTCAGTATTGAAGGACTAGGTGGACTCTTTTTCATTAATGTTAAAAATCATCCAAGCTGAACTCACATAGCCCATATCATCTCCATCCTGTCCAGTACACTGTCATCTTACTTGGTCCACCCGTGGTCTTTGGAAGAAATGTGTGTGAAAAGCTTTGTTCACATGCCAAAAAACATCAGTATGAAATATAGCAACATAAAGTCCACTTTTATGGTCACGCTTTCCTAACAAACTGGTCCAAGAGAAAATCCTAGACCAGTGAGCTCAGGCTTACTGTATACATCAGTGATAATGTCTTCCTATTGTTTCCCATTACTTTCTAATTGTCAATGCACAATACAGAAAAAATATCATCTCAATTCAAACATATTTAATATCCTATGCTTTTCATATAATCATAGAATATTTGGGTTGGAAAAGACCTCAGGAGGTCATTTAGTTCAATCCCGTGCTCAAAACTGGGCCAGTATTAACTAAATCATCCGAGCCAAGGCTTTGTCAAGACGGGCCTTAAAACCTCTAAGGATGGAGATTTCACCACCTCCAGAGGTAACCCATTCCAGTGCTTCACCTAGTGAAACAGTGTTTCTTAATATCTAACCTAAACCTCCGCCACTGCAATGTGTGACCATTGCTTCTTGTTCTGTCATCTGCCACCAGTAAGAACAGCTGAGCTCCATCCTCTTTGGAACCCCCCTTCAGGTATTTGAAGGCTGCTATCACTCATCTCTTTGGCAGACTAAACCCCAGTTCCCTCAGCCTCTCCTCATAAGGCATGTGCCCCAGTCCCCTAATCATTTCTGTTGCGCTCCATTGGACGCTCTCCAATTTGTCCACATCCCTTCTGTAGTGGGGTCCCCAAAACTCAACGCAATACTTGCAATTGTTTTTACTGACGATCACTCACCCGCCACAGAAATGCAGTGACCTCTGGGTTGCAATGTGGCCATTCTTCTGTGCTAGATTCACTGTACACAGGTTTTTAGGAAGGGAAATTCATAATAATAATACATACACCAGACCCTTGCTAGAACGCGGGGTTTGGGGCCCATGCGTGGTACCGCGTTAACGTGGTAACTCCGTTTCATGGATTCCAATTAAAGTTACTAAATTTGGGATCCATGACCGTGACTGTGCTATACGCAAATTTGTGCTATATAGATGCACGTTCTAGTGAGGATCCGCTGTAGTTGTTTTATACCCTTTTTATTAGTAGATCTCAATGCACTTTACAAAGCAGAGCAGTATCACTGTCCCCAAGTTACAGAGGAAAAGTGAAGTGAAGTGACTTCGCCCAGCAGACCAGAGGCAGAGCAGCCATGTGAAACCACAGGGGGATTTAGTCTCTCTTTCTCATGCACACACACACAAACACACACGTACACACAATGTATGCAATCATGTAATTACCCAGATTGGAATTTGGCCAAGGCACCAGCATTAAAATACCATGGGAACTTTAATGAGGAGTGGTGAGGGACTTTGTTTTAGGTCTGACCCAAAAGGCAACTATAGTTAAAGCAATACTATTGAATGTACAACACAGTTTAACTACAAATTACCAGTGCACTATATGGAAGCAAAATTTTTTACTGCTACACCCTGTGACCCTGGCTCATCCTGGAGTTCAAGCCCTGATAATCAATGTGCTTGAAGCTCATCCTAGTGGATAATAGAAAATTCTGCTCCATTTCCTCTGGGACTTCATGCTCATTAGTCACAGCATACCAATTAAAAGCTTTGTTAGAAAACCAGAGGAATGTGACATAGCACATGTACAGACCAGGAAGCTTCTTTCACGTATAACATGGATGAATGGCTTTGTATGGAACGCCGAGCATCACATTAGTAGGTCGTGTGCATCAGCATGCAAGATCAACAAAAGAAGCACCGGAATTTTTAAGTCAGCACTCTTAGTAAGCAACTGTTTTCATTCTGACTGATAAGAATTCAAATATTTTCCATAGCCAACATCTTCCTTCTCATTAAACCAATGTTAAAGAAAACTTTTTAAAAAGAGGCACTCTTATGCACATTGTCGCTCATGTGATAATCCTCTACAAATTATTAAACGTGACCTCTGGCGATTGACCAGATTCTTTTCTTAGCCATCAGAGGTGAAGTTGGGGTTAATGCCCTGGCAAACTGCTTATGAACTAGAACAACAACTATTTTCAAAAGGGATTATTGCCATTATAAACCACTGTCAAGTGTCTGTAACAGCAATTCTTAATTAAGAAAATAACAGGACTCAGCATCTGTGCTCCGATCGTGCAGCTAACAACTGACTCTGCCTCAATCAAAACACAGAAGGGAATACAACACACATGCTGATTTATTATTGTAATGATTTGTTTGAGATCTAAACTAAAATATTTAATGTAAGACTTTAAAAATAAGCATTGGCAACAGCTGCCAAAAATTGACATCATATTTTTATGAACCCCTGGATTTTATTTCAGGATTTCCCCATAGTAAGTCGATTGCTTCCCGGGAGATTTTAGGGTTAACATCTCATGGCAGTGTGCAATAAAACCTTAGTGGAGGCAATAAACTCCACCTTTCAACTTATATTTTCATTTCTACAATTCAGAGGCAGGATAATGGTGCTGTTTTGCATATTTTTATACTACAGACAGAATATTTTGTAAAATATTCCATATGTGACAGATATCACCACAAATTATGCTACTGCACCTGGAGAGATGCATCACAGAAATACACACAGAATAGAAGCTGATTTTGTAACATGAGTAGGCCCTTCGAACGTCTGGGGAGTGCAGGCAGAAAGATTGTGCAGGGGACTGTTAGAGCTGGCTAATGTCTAAGGAGGGTGTTTGGACTAGCTGCGGAAGGCCTCCTGGATCCACAAATTTCCACACAAGCTCTGGAGTGGTGGCAACTGCTGTTCTAATCTGTTGCTTGTAAAAGTTGAGGTGCTTTGTCACCTCACAGTCTGCCTGAAGAAAAGGGCAGAAATTCATTCCCTACTCCAATCTTGACAGGATTCCTACACCAAGAGTATGGTGTGAGTTTCACTCTTTTACTGCACTTCTCATAATCAATACTTAAGCTAGCAGCAAATTCAATCAGAACGGTGACTCTCTAGGTTAATGCAGTAGCCAGTATGTTTTCTGCAATAGGCCACAAAGACCCTTGGTTGTTAGTCAGAGTCATATTCTCACACTAACTGAAAAACTCTTTTCTTAAAAGCCTCATTTATAAATGTGCCTTAACTTGGTCTTTTTTTTTTTTTTGGTACCCTCTAATAATTGTGGCTGTAAATGAGGGTCCTTGGATTATCCAATTTGCTGGTGCTATACAGTAATCATTGATAAGTGTGAAACAAGAGAGGTCATGTTTAAAATATTGGGCCTGAATATTGTTCACACATCACCACAGTATCAAAATGCAAAACTTTGCTTGGCAATAACAGGGATTTCATGACAATTTTGAATTTGACACTCCACTGCCTCAATCCCCAAGTGTCAGAAGAATTATGCAAGGCCCACCATTAAACAAATACAGATACAAAAGAAAGCTGCTAAACAGGCAAAGTGAGTGGCTGAAGGGGTAAACTTAACATCCTCGCCCCGTAATACCCCCCCCCCCCTCAAAAGGACCTGTTTTCTCATATTTTCTTCAGACCCAGACCTAATGAAGGTTTTATCCCAGGAGAGGTATGATTTTGTGACGGTAAAAGAACAAAACTGCCTTTGCAAGAGCCAAAAAACATGACAACAAAATACAGAGTTTTTCACTTTTTGTGAATCCAATGAACAGTGTGAAGGGGCATGACATCACACTGGACAGGAGGAGGCTAACGAGCTCTTCTGGGCCTGTGCGACCCTAATGAGATGCATCTGCAAGGCCTGTTTAGCCTGGAGTAGGAGGAGCTTAAAAAGGGGAAACTTAGCACAGGAAAGGGTGCTGAATGAGAAGAAGGCTGCTCCACCCAGAGATTGAGGGTAATAGAGGCAGTCCTGTGGAGGAGGAGGCAGTTGGGGGATACACCACTGTTGGAGCTATCCTGATGGACAGAAAAGCAATATGCCCCAGGAAGAGGAATAGAAGGTAAATCCCACAAAGCGGCAAAAGACTTTCAGAGAATAAGGCCTGGTCTACACTACAGAGTTAGGTCTTACACTACAGAGTTAGCTGCCTTATGGCAACCTAACTCCGTAAGCGTCTATGCTATAATGTTGCTCCTCCTGATGTAAGTCATCCACTTATTGATCTAATAACTTCACCTCCACGAAAGGCATAGCACTTCGGTTAATTATAGTGCCTTTGTAGGCACTGTGTTGCTTACATCGCCTGTTGCTGCCTTTAACAGGCCAAGTCCCACTGCCCCAGAGCTGGTCAGTGTTGGTTGACAGTGCCCCACAATACCCCGCTTAAGTCAGTGCAAGCACTCCTGGTGAGGATGCGTACCATCGACAGAAGGAGTGTAGTGTGGACACGATGAGCCAATTTAATTATTGTGATGGCTGTAGGTCAACATAACCCAACTTAATTTTGTAGAGTAAGCCTATAAAGCCCACCACCTGTAAAGCTAAACAAACGTCTGTCTGAGAGACTGGCCTTTGTTCTAGCCAGATCGGCATCTCTTACAAGGGGAAAGGAGGAAGAAGAATCAGCCCTTTGCCTGGGTGCTCCCCAGGTGTTACCACATGGGGTAGAACAGAGCATAAATGATGAAGAGTAAGATCTTGGAGGGGGGGGGGGGTTTCTAGGGATACACTTCTCTCCCCAGCAAACAGGATTTGGGTTTTCTGGGGTTTGTTTTTTGCCAGGTTAGCAACTCTCTAACTATAAATCTATGTCCTGATGTGGGATTGGAATCTCCTGCAAAGTGCTTCAGTAGTGGCTAACACAAGCATTCATAAATTACGACTCAGGGCCCTCAAAAATATGAGAATAAAAATTGTATTTGCCTTTTGGTTTCTGAGCCTTTAGGGTACAGTCAGGTCACATTTTAAAGCTCTTCTCAGCCACCATGAGGGGCTAGCAACTTAGTTTTATTTTTAAATGGAAGCTGTGATTCTCATGTATTCACATGGCTCTAGGGTGGAGGCTTTCAGAAAACCAGCACATTTTGCAAGACTCATGCTAAAAATCACAAGGGGCTCAGTATTGGAAGGTTCTCTTTATACTGATGTTTGTGAAAGAGAAAGCAATAAAAATGTGAATTTTCTTTGACTGACTATAAAAGCCATAACACTGTGATTAGCACTTTAGTTTAATTTTTCAATGAGCCAAGATGGACCAAAAACACAGTTTTGGGGCCAGCCTGATGGCAGCTAGCAGCATCTTTACTGATTTTAAGAGATTGCAGTAAGCCAGTTGCTGGTTAGTGCTCAGCAGAGCAAGCCACAAACAGATACTGAAAAGTAAATGCATCAAAACTTTAAGAACACTGAAGACAATTTGGGTTGTATGAAAGGAACTGAAATCAGAATTTGATGCAGAATCATGAAGGGACCGAGTTTTCACTAAATAACACATTAACAATGTTTTCATTTTTGGTGAAGCTTAGTTTTTTCATTATTTTGTTTTCTAGTGAAACAGATGGAATCTACCTATATTTTTAAAAGATAAGGCAAAAATAGATTTATTTAAAAAGTGTAATAAATAGTAATTTAAAAAGGCAGGCTAAAAAGTTGATTCATACTTATTACAGACAGAAAATCAACACTTACTAAAACAATTTTTTAATAAAAAATAACTATGTATATGTATTTATATATAGGTTGTGATGGTGAATTATAAACTCTATTTAGATTTACAACAAAAACTACATTTAAGCTCATTAATTTACAAAACAGACTTTTGCTGCACTGTAAGATTAATTCCCCATTTAATTTACAGTAATGAAAACGCAAAGAAAATCTACTTACTTGCAATTTTGTTGTTAAAATAATCCAGAATTTCCAGTTGGTAAATACATGTAAAGAATCGGAGAATTTTTATGGTTTGTTCCTCGGCTGTGTAGAATTTTTTGGCCTTCTTCACATTACGTTTCTCACCATGCCTCAGTTTTACCACTAACTCTTTATGAAAGCACTAGATTATTTTAAAACAAATTTATCGTGAGGATGAATATTTAACCCAGCAGAATCACAATGCCCTTTTGAACTGGTAGCTTGTATTCCTAGCGACATTTATCGTCACCCAACTCGTGTTATGTTACAGCACTGTGTGGACAGTTGGAGCAAAATGAAACAGGCTTCTGAAGTTCTGTGTGTTAAAGAAAAACATATGGAGGATTTCCTGCTGTGGACTCCCCACTGAGGCACAAATTCAAGGCAGTGTGGAATTCACTTGTTAAGGCTCTGTCTGCTTGTATCCACAGTATCATGTCTAGCAAAGAATGGATGAGTTGATTACTATTGCTCTTCAGATAACTTTTAATACCACCCACATCCCTAAAAAATGCTCATAAAAATATGGATAATGGGGGGAAAATATGTCAAGAATCAGATAGGTAGCTGTGTTAGTCTGGAATAGCAGATGTGACAGAGTCCTGTGGCACCTTAAAGACTAACTAAAGTATTGAAGCATAAGCTTTCATGGGCTAATACCCACTTTGTCGGATAGAGAATTTACTTCCTCTGTCTTGTAGTGTCTCTAATTGGAAGTGGATTTTTTATTTTTTTACGATCCCATTTAAATTCATAACAGCAAAAGAAATATATATATGTGTGTGTTGCATGCAGATGCTGAGTATAACCATGTGTTTCTTTCTTCCTCTCTCCTATGACCTCCCTAAGGTTTCCCCTACCTCCCTGCCTCCGCCTCCTTATCTAAGATAAGCAGCCTCAGGTTACACATACAGTACCTTGTAAAAGCATGGTCTGGAAAATTAAATCATGAAAGGATTAATGTCTTTTTTTCTCCCTTCACAAATACGTTTTTGCTTCCAGAGACTACATTTCAATTTATGAACCGAAGCCACTGGCCACTTTGGCACAGAGGAGCACCTAACAGCCATACAAAACTAAAGCTACATAATCATACTCCAGAGATACTTTATCTGCCAAAGTAGCAGTACTATGGTCTAGCTCATTGATATATATAAACATGCAGAAAAGAAAAGAAAACAATTCCTTAAAGAAAATAAGCATTTTTAATGATTTTTAAACTGGGTTCTTTCACTCTCTATTCTTTGTAATACTCGTTAGGCATTTGAAAAAAATATCCCTACCACTTTTCTTGTCCCATTTTCAAATGGTAAACATTGTTGTCCTTTTGCATTTTGAATAGGGCTGAAATATAGGACTGTTCAGCACATTAAAGACTGAAAGTGTTTGGGTTTTTTGCCTGCCCTACCCCATCTCCAAAAACCAGCCAACATCAAAAAACTCATAAGTAAATCAAATACTACTATAAATTGAGAAGAAACCCCCCCTCTGTTTACACAAAGTCTTAAATCAGGGATTGGCAACGCTGGCACATGGGATCGCAGGGTAAGCACCCTCAGCAGGTCCCGCCACTTTGTTTACCTGCCATTTCACCGACTGCGGCTCCCATTGGCCACGGTTCGCCATTCCGGTCCAATGGGAGCTGCGTGCCAGTCCAATGGGGAGCATGCCAATGTGCCAATCCCAGACTTAAACGATGTTAAACTCAAACCTGGTGCATCCCATAAATTCATAATCTGGGAAAATGGAATGAATTTACACAGAGGACTCAACACTCCAATTCCAAAAGGAGCTATTTTTTCTCTCCTGTAGATTCATAGTTTTCATGGCTACTATCTAATCCACCTTCCTATGTACCACAGGCCATAGGACTTCCCTAAAATAATTCCTAGAGCAGATTTTTTTAAAAAATATCCAATCTTGATTAAAAAATTGTCAGTGATGGAGACTCTACCACGAATCTCGGTAAATTTGTCCAGTGGTCAGTTACTCTCACTGTTAAAAATGTATGTCTTATTTCCAGTCTGAAATTGTCTAGTTTCAACTTCCAGCCATTGGACCAGATTATGGTTTTCTCTGCTAGAGTGAAGAGCCCATTATCAAATATGGGTTTCCCCATGTAGATACTTTTAAATTCTAATCAAGTCACCCATATCCCTCTCTTAGATAAGATAAATAGATTGAGCTCTGAGTCTGTTAGTCCTTTAATCATTCTCATGGCTCTTCACTGAATCCTCTCCAGTTTGTCAATATTTTTTTATGAACTGTGGACATCAGAACTGGACACAGGATTCCAGCAGTGGTTATACCAGCGCCAAATACAGAGGTACTATAACTTCTCTATTTCTACTTGAGATTACCCTGTTTATGCACCCCAAAGATCACACTAGCCTTGTTGGACACAGCAGCACACTAGGAACTTATGTTCAAATGATTAGCAATAAGACTTTGTTTTATTCATCAGTATTTTTAGTAAAAGTCCTAGACAGGTCACAGGTGATAAACAAAAATTCACGACCTGTGACCCATCCATGACTTTTACTACATACCCCTAACTAAAACTTGGGCCAGGGGACCAGAGCTGCTCGTGAGGGGGAAGGCCAGGGGTGCCACAGGTGCTGTGGGGGGAGGGGTGGTCCGAGATCCCCGCTGGTGCTGGGTGGGAGGATGTTGGCAGGGCTGGCAGGCTCTCTTCCCAGCTCTGACCCCCGTGTCCCTGTACCTGCCTGAGCTGCCCCTGAGCCAGGCGCACCGGCCACTGTAAAAGTCACAGAGGTCACAGACAAACTCGCAGCCTTACTTATAGTTGCTGAATTAGCTCCTCAAGAACTGTTATGCACCCCACCAACCATATAGTCCTTTCTAATACATACAATTAAAGGAGAGTGGTCTACAGAAAACATACAGGATAGAAAATGTGGGAAAAAGGAGGGAACAAGGAAGAGAAGGAGAATCAGATACAATCTGGGAAAATGAGGAAAAACGAGAAGTTAAAATGGCAGAGAAACAAAAAAGAAAGATGCAGAAAGCTAAATGGAAAAGAGTAAAGAGAGTGAAAGAAGAGTTAGGAACACGAATGAACAAAGCAGAAGTGAAGACAAATGTAAGAAAAACAAAGGAGAAGATGATAAGGAGACTACTTTACAAAATTTGAACTTCTGAATCCCTCTGAACGGGGTCCACACTCACCCCTGCGGCGCCTCCCGCTGGTCGTCTGGGGAATCAGTTCCTTCAGCGTCCAGAGCGCCCTCCGCAGGTTGATGCCCCGCTCCTTTGCTGGCCCAGTGTCCCTCCCGGACCCCGGTGCCCTCCAACTGTGGGTGCTGCACCCCTGCAGTACCCCCTTTGGTGTGAGGGTCCCCCTCCCCAGGGGAACCCTCTACCCGCTATCCCCACCTCGCCTCAGAGTGTGCCACTGTCAGTCACCACTTGCCCCCGCTCACTGGGGCGGACTGCAGTATCATGGCTTCTCATCACAGGCAAGGAGGGTTGGCCTGCTGTCGCTATCTCCAGCCCTGGGCTGCCCCCTGCAACCCTGGTACTCCTGGGTCGGGCCTTGTGTCAGGCCCGGAGCTCTCTGCTAGAGCCTGCCCAGCTCCCTCTGCCCTGCCCCAGCTCTGCCCTAACCCAGGCAGGGCCGGTGACAGGAATTTTGGGGCCCCGTACGCAGATCATATGCCCCCCCCCCCGTCTCCCGCCGCCCGCGGGCCGATCTCCCGCCGCCCGCGGGCCCCCCCCCCCCCGCCGATCTCCCGCCGCCCGCGGGGCCCCCCCCGGCCGATCTCCCGCCGCCCGCGGGGGACCCCCCCCGGCCGATCTCCCGCCGCCGGCGGGGGCCCCCCCCCGGCCGATCTCCCGCCGCCGGCGGGGGCCCCCCCCGGCCGATCTCCCGCCGCCGGCGGGGGCCCCCCCCGGCCGATCTCCCGCCGCCGGCGGGGGCCCCCCCCCGGCCGATCTCCCGCCGCCCGCGGGGCCCCCCCCTGCCGATCTCCCGCCGCCCGCGGGACCCCCCCGGCCGATCTCCCGCCGCCCGCGGGGGCCCCCCCCGGCCGATCTCCCGCCGCCCGCGGCCCCCCCCGGCCGATCTCCCGCTGCCCGCGGGGCCCCCCCCGGCCGATCTCCCGCCGCCCGTGGGCCCCAACCCCCGCATGTGCTGTGGCCGCGTGGCCCGGCCGGGAGAAGCAAAGGGGGGCGGGGGGAGGCTGCTGGGTGCCGGGGGAGAGGGGCTGGTGAGCGCTGCAGCGGCTGCCCGAGCCGCGCCTTGCTCACAGCCCCGGCGACAAAGGGGGTACAGCTGCGTACCCGCCCCAGACTTCAGGGGGCCCCCCTGAAGTCTGGGGCCCGGTACAGCTGTACCCGTTGTACCCCCCTGTCGCCGGCCCTGAACCCAGGTACCTGGCTCAAGCTCCCTGCAGTCAGGCCTGTCTCCCTCTGAATGCAGAGGGGACTGTCTCTCTCTTAGGCCCCTGCCTCCCAGCCTTTATACAGGCCTGTGTATGGGGCATGGCCACCTAGGTGGGCCTAATGCCCAATCAGGCCTGAAAGGCCTGCTGGCTCCCAGCCTTAACCTCCTCCTTGGGCCATTTCAAACCCCTTTTGGGGCTTTTCCAAGCCCCTTCTGGTAGTGGGCGGGTTGTCACCCCGCCACACCCTCCCATAGTTTGTGATCCATCTAAAGACAAATGAAACCATCTCAAAACTATACACATACATACTTCTCTGAAATGGCCATTTTCTGACACTGGCGATTGCGACCCCTTCTGTAGTGTTAATGCTAATCTGATCAGTTAGTGACCAAGACAATTTGCTGTGGATTTCTGTCCACAGGAGTTCTGCACAATCCTTCCCAGGACTTCCAGTAGTATATTATGGATCAGATTCTGATCTCAGTTACACTGCTGTAAGCCTGGAATAACTCATCTGAAGCAGACTAACTTCAGTTTATGCTAGCAAAAACTAACTTCAGTTTATGCTAGCAAAAACTAACTTCAGTTTATGCTAGCAAAAAACACTAGCAAAAAACACTAGCATAAAAACAGAATAATCCAAGAAGAGAAGATGCACAGCTGACTGATATCCCATGCAATCACTCATAAATATTATACCCTAGTGGGAATCATTCTGCAGTAAAAAAAAGATGAAAACAGCTTTGCTAAAATGCACAAGCCCTCAAACAAAACTATGCATAACAGTGACACTCTAATGCTTCCTTGTAGCACATTTATTCACTGAAATCACTCAAGGCTGTGTAAATTGCCATCATTTACCTAAAATGAACTGGATTAAATAAACTTTAACCAAATACTTTTTTCCCCAGGAGTACAACGTTATGTCTTTATCTTCTGCCACATAGGCTTTCTACCCTATCAGCAGCAAAGGACAGGCATTTTAGGAGGAAAAGCATATCACAATGCCATCAAAGTTAAAGCTGTTTCCTTGACCCACAGTTCTGCTTCTACATTTCACAAATCAAAAAACAAGTTGAGCTATTTTACATATTGGTCTTTTTCAGATCAATGGGACTTAACTCCTTAAAGCTGAAAAAGAAAATCCCCAAAACCCTGCATAGCAAAAATGACAATACAAAATATAGCCTGGAGCGGCAGATTTTTTTTATGTGCATTGAAGAAAAGATTGCATTGCTGAGCTGGACCAAAAATCATCTCCAACACAGTCCCTTCACCCTCGTTTGCTCCATACATTGCTGCCATGAAAGGGGATTACATTATATAGCACTGGACTAAACCTATTTATTCCCTTATTATTTTTAAATCATACTATAAAAATAATCAGCTGAGCTCCTCATATCATTCATAGAAAGATTTATAAAAGATGCTTTTCCTTTGCTTTGTTTTTTTCCCTCTATGCTAATAGGAGTGGTAAAATTTATGCTCCTCGTCAATTGCAAGAAAATGTATTTTGCTTCAGATACATCAAATATGTTAACATCAAATATGCTGTTACAAACATGTGACCATATCTTGCAATATTTGGTACACATCAAAATTTTATATGAAAAACGTAGCATAATACCAGCAGCAATGTGATTTTCCCCCCAGATATATACTGTCAAAATCACTTGTGATGAATAATAGTCATGTGATAAATGAAGTCATAAAATGTTTAGAAATTTTAAAAGATTTTCATTTTGTTTCAGCAAAAAATATCTGCACATTAACATACCTCATATTGTGAGGAGATTCTCCAACTAAAATGCAGAGCAGTATTCAAAATGCAATTATTTACATTTAATTTTCTTTGAAGGATGAGAAACATATACAGCATTTATCTCTCCATCCTTTTTGCTCTTCCCTTTCCTCCTCTCTCTGAACACATTCATTTCTCAATTTAAATGGATATGGTCATTCTATTTATATAAATAATATTTGAGGCAATTTTATTTCTTATTTTCTTTCTTGATTTATAACTAATTACACATCAGTAACTTAACTTTTAACTTTTTCAAATTAAAGTTGTCCTCTAATTTTAAGGGAACTTCTTTTGTACTAAATTTTCCAAAAATTAAGGTATTTAATACTTAGCTCCTGGAATCTGTTTGCATGCACCAGCATGGTGACATCTGCATCACACACATGCATTTATCTGGAAGCCTGTACTTGCCCTTTTATCCCTAAAACAGTATTTGATGCACCTGAATTGCTGATATCCAGAGACGGGAATAGGACACAAGCATTTATTTTTCAACGTAGTGTTTACAAATTATTTTCATCTGGCTTTTTTTTTAAAAAAAAAACACACACAGAGACTCAGCCAATAACTTTGGTCTTCCGTCTGCTCCTCTTTTATAATCACCATGGCTTCAGGTTGATTTTTGCCATCTAATAAAACCCATTCAGGGCTCAAGTCTATCTTCAGACACTCTGGATTACACATAGTAGCTGTAAATTCCCAATGCTCTCTCCAATACCTCCCTCCCTAAAGGCATTAACATCTCCTTGCCTGCTTTCTACAACTATTCCCCTCTCCAATAGCCCCACACTGTCCCTCTAGCCTTCCTTTGCTTCCTGTGGCCAAAACCTTACGCTGGAGTTGCTCATGTTTTCGATCTTGTATTTCTCTGAGTTTTATTTGTTGAAAAACACTTTTTTTCATTTCCCTCTTCACTTTCCCCCTGGGTGCAGTGCTGCCATCTCTCAAGATTTTATCGTGAGTCTCATAATATTTGGTGCTCTTCTTAAAGCCTTAGCTCCTGGAGCCATGAATCTCAAAATCTCAGCTTCCTTTGAGTAACTTTCTTTATCTCATGGCTACATTGAAAAACTTGAAAATATTAATCCCAAAGTCTCAAAACCTTTCTCAAAACCTTTGCCTCAGAAGGCAAATGAAAAAAAACTAAACACTTATTAATTTTTAAGATCATCTCATAATTTTGTGGGGTCTGACTGATGATTTTGGAGTGCTCTTCACTGGCAGTACTTCTTGGTATTCATTTGGAGCTGCTAAATTTTCCCCTGGAATGTATGTGTCACAATTTCTTCACTGTTTCACAATCATCCTTCTAATTTGGATTTTAGTCTGACGTCATGAGACTGTTATGAGTCTCAGCCCACATGGTTCAGGTGAGAAAATTAAGTTGGCACGAATAGTTCTTCTTCACAAGCTCTGGTGCAATTCAGAACTGCTCTTAAACCCGAATGCCCAAAATGGAAACGAGATTATCAGTAAAGAGATATATTTTGCAGATGGATTATGAGAACTATTAACTCCATTACCCTTTGAAAATAGCTTCTGTTCCTTTACAAACTCTTTGAGTGCAATCCTGGCCCCAGGGAAGTCAACAGGAGTTTTCCTTCTTTTCCTGCTGTTGCTTCTGTGCCTTTGAGGCATTTTGCTGAACTCTAACTCCACTTCTCCTTTGATGCATTTATTTCTCTCCATCCTGCAGGCCCATTTTTACCCATCCTTCCCTGAACTGGGGCTTTTCTTGTCCTCTGAGCCCATCTCATATCTTTATCTGCTTGTGCTGTCCTCTGGCAGTGCAATGTGTTCAGGGGCTTGGAGTGAGGGTCATAAACCCTTCTTTCACACTGCAGAAAAGTCTCACTTAGTCCATCTTCCTTTATGACATTCCCTTTGTCTCTGCTTTCTTTGAAGATGGGATCCCAACATTGCTCATATCATGTCATGCTGTGAGTGCTGGCAGACAGAGAGAGACAGACATTTGTGTGGTTCTAAACTAATCATTTTATTAAAGATAATGCAGAAGTGACATGGTGAATCATCTCATCTCCCAGCCACCTGGTAGGTCCTGGTTCTTTCCCCACACCACTCGGCTCCCCAATGGCTACAAAATATCTTCCAGCAAGTCCCAATCAACTCCATTAATTCCATATTAGTATCTTCCATGAGAGACGGGGCCACTGCTCCCCTCCCATCCCAACACAAGCCAGTCCACCATAGCAGCAGATGTCTTAGAGAAGTGAATGAATTGATCTGACGCCCTTCCCGTACCCAAAAAGCAATGCCACAAGGAAGTTTGTTTCCTCTTCACTGCATCCCAGGAATACTGTTCAGAAGAAGTGCTGGATTCCAATCTTTCATCCTAGGACAGTGGTGACAAATATATAACCCACAGGCTGGACCTCATCTTCTATATATATATATTGTTTATGTCCCACATAACATTCAGATGGGGCAGATAATCAGCTTTCATTATAAGTGGCGTGGGTAGCAATGCATATAATTAAGGTTGCGTGACTCTTACCAATATAAGATTATGCTTTCAGGTTGCTTATAATTTTGTCACACTAACAACTTGAGCTGAAATTTTCTGGAGTGGGTATCCGCCTAAGGCGGATTTTTTTTTTTTTTTTTTTTACGTGTGTGGGTTTTATCCCCTAGATAAAGTACTTCAAGTGTTTCTCAGAACAAGGCTAGGGAAAAATACACTATTTTATGCCACTGCTTGCATCCGACGAAGTGGGTATTAGCCACTATTTTATGCCACTGCTTGCATCCGACGAAGTGGGTATTAGCCCACGAAAGCTTATGCTTCAAAACTTTATAGTTAGTCTTTAAGGTGCCACAGGACTCTGTTACCTGTTTTATCCATGTTAAAAACTTTTTGTTTGAGAAGCTCTCAGGCCTCCTTGCTTTGGAGATAGATACATTACCCTGTGTCTGGGATGTGTCTTTAGCAGTCCCTATGAAAATCCACCCAAATTTGGCCATGTTGTGAACCTCTGAAAATGGCAGTTGACATGTGCTCAGTTGAGATGTTAGAATTTGGGAGCTAAATCCTCCAAAGATTCTCTCTGCACTGAGCATGCTTCATCGTAGCAATTTCCCAGCAGTTGTTGCCCCAGCATTCAGGGGCCACTGTGGCACTGGACTTGAGACATGACAGCGGGGTGACTGTCAGTCTTGTGCTCTCGATCACTCAGTATCCACTCCCATTAGCACCAGTGGGACTGGAATGTGGTGTTGAGCGAGGCAGAGACTGGGCCTGAGGTGAGTTGCCAGGTGGAGAGAATGAGACTGGGACAAGGACAGACTGAAGAGGCCTGAGGACTTAAACTGTTCAAGTCCACTCACCTCTGATCCTGAAACAGAATCCAAAAATTCCTGAGTTGCAAGAACAAGCAACCTTAATAATGGTATTTCCTAAATTTTCAGTGCTTGGCTTTTCAACCTTCATGTCCTTTTAATGTAGCTTCTTCTCCTCAGAGATGCAAAGAAAACTTTAAAAATTCAGACCGAGTAAACTGATGCAATGTCGCCTTCTTGAGTCTGCGGGCAGCCTGAAGTAGATGAGAGAGATGTGAACTCCTTCATCTCCAGTTAATCTCATTGGACAAATGACAACAAACTAAAATCAACATTAACTGTTGCACTGATGATCATTTTAGTAGATGGGATTAAAAAATGGGAGAGATGTCCAGGAGGGTGGTGCAGGAAGAACTAGTGAAGGGAAGGAAATGGAAGAACAGAGGGGACAGACATATGGACAAACACAGACATTCACACGAAAGATGGAGAGAAATGTATAAAAGAGTACAAGGAAGAAAGAGAAATGAAGTACAAGAATATAGTGATTTTATGTGGTGGTGAGGGTGGAGCATGTTTTTCCATTGAATGATTCTGAATGTGACAATAAAATACTTAATAAATGAATGCTAACTAAACAGTCATTATATTAGAGCCAGACTTTACCCTTGATCTATGTGCAAACCTCTTGTTATGAGTGGAAACTCTGCTGTGGGTGAAGAAGGGCACAGAATCCTAAATTTATACTGCAGCCCACAGACCATACCTAAAAATGGAATTTGACCCTCTCCACTGAATGAGTTAATGCACCCCAGACCTAGGAGCAGACTCTGGGAACTGAAAGCGCTTTCCCAACCAGGAGTCATTTACCAGGAGAAAGCTTGCTCCACTCTCCTATCTGGAGAGATTTCTGGGGAAATGGCAGTGTTCAGGGCTCACACTGCACAGTGGTTCACAGAAGATTATTTTGTGTCTCTCTTTCTTTCTCATGCAGCATGGACCAGTGATCCCAGCAACATGTACTTCTGCATTAGTGCTCAGGCATATATAACCAGACAAGAACACATTCCCATGAAGAGCATAGCTATTTAATGCCAGGGTAATAGCATTCCTTTAACAATGTTTGGGTTGCAGAAAACCGGTATTGTTATTTCACTAGAACTATGTTTAAAAAACAGAGATTATCCCTCCAGGGATACTCCACTGGATTTGCCTTCCTTTAAGAAATGGCACGTCTGGACTAAATAGCTTGGCAGTGTTCCTTTAAAACAGTGTAACAGTGAAAGAGTTCAAAAGATTTTCTTTGGAGCCTACTGCACTGGGAAAAAACCACGAGAGAAATAACAGTCTTTTAAAGGTAATATTCACAATACCACATTAAGAGGGAATCTTTCATAATATACAGTTCTGTGGCTAGATTCACCAAGCCACAAGTTTTTAAACTAATGTTAGACACAGTAAATACACTTTAAACCAGAAAGTATTAAATTACTTTGACACCTTGAGCACATTGATACTTTGATAGTCAACGTTATTTCCTATCATTAAGTAGATATCTTCTAGACAGACACATCCACTCTTAAGTGTTAGTGTTCTCACTGTAGGTCCCCTTACAGCTCATCAGTTGCTTGGGTTCCCGCAGGCAGGGCTGAGGATACAAACATAATTCATCGCTGCCCGAGGGATGCTATCTAAGACAACCCTTTCATTCCTCAGCCAGAGAAATTGATGTGTGCAATCCTCAAGAGTTAGCTGCTTCATACAGAAGCACTCTCTGGCTGCTAACCTATAGCAGCATTATAATAGTATTAATTATACAAGACAATCAGGCACTCAGGCTTCTTAGTAAAAACAAATAAAGACGTTCCCAGGCTCCATGAGACAGATGAGGTTGAGGGGAAAGGGAGAAATGTAAAGGGAAGATCTTTGGAAAGTTATGTGTATTGGGAGAAGCATTTTAGCAATTATTATTTTTTAAATCTTAATTCAACCACCAAGAAGGGCACATACCTCACAGATTTATAGCCAGAAGGGACCATTAGATAGATGATATAGTGAGGCCTCTGTACATCACAGGCCATAGAATTTCATCCACTCACCACTATACTGAGCCCAATAACTTGTGTTTGACTAAACCTCATCTGAGTAACATGGGACTATACCACTGAAACATTTTTCTCTATCTTTCAGTTTCCTGTCCCAATTCTCCTTCAGATCAAAAATAAGATTCTGAGATCTTTAGAGTAGGAGCTATTACAATTTAATTGTATTATAAAGTGCCCAGCACACTTTTGGGTGCTGTAAAATCAATAACCATCCTCCATAGTAAACAGTTTCCTGTGACGGATTAAACTTTAGCACCAAAAGGAAATAAGCCCTGTTTAAAGTGCATATCAATGTCATCTGACAAATAACATTAGTTTTGTAAAGGTTGGGAATGGGTGTTGCAACTTTACAGTATCCCATTCTTAACAACATCCATCATCTTTAAAAGACATTCCCCAGGTCACCATGCTCTCAAGATTCCTAACACAAGGCTGATTATTAAGGGCTTTCTGAGCAAAGACCACATAATAAAAATGTTTTTTTTTCTGTAGAAAGTGGTTGTGAAAAAACACTTGACCCAATGAACTGAGAAGTCTGTGAAATAGGAAATCCCAGGGCTTACACATATTTCTTGCAATCTTTGTAGAAAATAAACATTTGTCTTTTCTCATTACTTAGAACAACAAAGCTAACATATTTAAAACATATTGTTGATCTATTATTGAATGAGTTTGGATTCAAATACACAGCGCACACATGAAAACAAACATCTCTTGTGGGAGGGATGGGGGTGGAATCAAATCAGACCTTTGAAAATTATTCCAGACAGATTGTGTGTGTGCTGGATGCACTAATTGCACAATACTACTGATCCAGCCCTAAATGTTAATGTTCTAATCTAACACATATTTCATGCATAATTTGCTAGGTGCAGCAAACACTGCATTGACTCACCGCTAAAGTATTTTATTCCCCAACTAGCAAAAATACCCGGCGTTGCTCGGGGTATTTAATTGGAAACTGGGATGTAAGAAGACTACAATGTTTTTTATTAATACAAATTTTGTTCAGAAGTCTTATTTTGTCTAAGTAATTTCATTCTCTTGCATTTAGATGTGGTTTCTCTGATACATTTTCGCTTTTTACGCAGCATAACGAATAGGGTCATTTTTAAGAAAAAACAGTGTATTTAATTATGTTTGCGCTACACAACACTAAGCTCTCTGGTTATCTGTATTATTACCTCAAAACTATGTCACAGACAACAGCATGTGTCAACCTGCTGCCCAGATGATGTTATGTGAGCTGTGTAGTTGATGTGTTAATGAGCTTTAAAGAATTTCACCCCTAGGGGGTGTAAGAGGTGAGATTTAAAAAAAATTCGATTCTTACCCTGATTAGGACCCTAAAGCCTATAACTGTACCAAATTTCAAGTATCTATCTGAAACGGTGTGGAAGTAGTAAGGGAACACACACACACACACACACAGAGAGAGAGAGAGAGAGAGAAAGAGAGAGAGAGAGAGAATAGTCCTGTGTAAAGGCACAAGGGACCATTTTTGGCTGTTGTTCCCTATGAGCGTCAGAACACATCTATAATTTGGTAATAATCTGATTCATATTAATACTCAACCCACCTTCAAAAGTCACTATTGACATTTTTAAAATGTATTTGTATTGATCTTTTGCATGGATAATGTTGCAATACCCATTAAGAGAGATATTACAGTATTTTCAACCCTTTCTACACAAACAACTTTCTTTGCACACTTGGGATACTTCCACCCTAGCATTATCAAACCCATTTGTTTATATTTCCTCCATTAAAAATAGTAATATTTTCCACATATATCACCTTTTATACCAGGATCTCAAAACACTTTACAAGCGGGGGTTAAAGATCATTATCCCCACTATTGATACAGGCACAGAAGATAAGCAACTTCTCTCACCTCACCTGAGCCAGTGAGTCAAGCATCAAACCTAATGCCTAGTCCTTTTTCCTTTCCATATATATCATCTCTCAAAGATGATTCAAGAACCCTGCTTCTTCCTAAGGAACTCTCTCTATGTCGAGACTGTACCCAAGAGATTATCTTGTGGATAAACTCTCCTCTCATTCACAATTACGTAACATCTCAGCAGCAACTACAGCAGTTGTATGTATGAAATTAACCGAAAAAAACCCCACCTTAAAATGAATCTAGCTACTTTTACTGAAATTCAGCTGCTGGAAATAAGAACAAGTACCAGCTCTCTGCAGCTCACAGACCACAGTTAGAAATCTCTGTTCTGACCTAAGGGACCTTTCACCCCATAAATTAGCTTCTTCAAGGTGCAAGTGTATCCAATTCCGTTTGTGCACTTTCAGATTGTGTTGCTCCCTTACTGTAGTTGGGCACAGTACACCTCCTGGCAAAAGATAAGGTAGCCTGGCAAACTTTCTTTGGTATCACGCTAGATCAACACCAAAGAAGTTATTCAACAGACAAGCCTGTGGGGTGCACAGACTTTCTGTAGGATTTAAAATGATCATAACTTTTCACTCATGACTTTCCAATAAGCAGGCTTGAGTTTAACAAATTACATCATTGTATCAGAGTTAATTAATACTCTTCGGAGCAGCCCAGAACAACTGTCACAGGCATGACATATAATTAAACTTTACAGCCACTAAACAACTATTGAAAAGATTGGGGGCCACATTAGAGCTAGATTAGATTTCCTTTAAAAAAAATTAAATTAAGGAACATTAAGATTGCATGGTTAAGCACTCAATCAGTGCCGCTATCACAGGCTGCCAATATTTTAATAATGGACTCCTACAAAAATGTTCTCCCAAAAATGTTAGTCTGAGGTCAAACCTGTGTACTGCATCTGGGACATCTGTGCTTACAGGCAGAGAGGGAGAAAGAATAGAGACTCTCACAAGTACACATTCCCAGTCATGCTTTCAGTTAGAATTTATTATCTGATATTTGGGTGATGTATCTTTCCTCCAGCTCTCTTTAAGGGTATGTCTTCACTACCCGCCGGATCGGCGGGTAGCGATCGATCTTCTGGCGATCGATTTCTCACATCTTGTGAAGACGCGAGAAATCGATCGCTTGCGGCACCCCCGTCGACTCCGGAACTCCAGCTTGCCGGGAGGCGCAACTCCGGAACTCCAGCTTGCCGACCGCCGCCGCTGTGGGGATGAGCGGTAAGTCGGCTGCAGAAGTTGCATATCTGCAGTCAATCCCTCAACCTCCCCCCCCCCCGTAGTGGGGACCAGGCCTAAATATCTATTTGTTTGAAGAGGCAAATATAAAAAATATTTAACAAACTATTAAACTAGCTCACGTCTATGAATCTTTGTTAGTTAGCTTTGATGGAATAATGATTCACAACACATTCACATGCTAGAGAAGTGGTGTGAAATTTCCCATACTTCTCTTTTTAAAGTCTTCAGCTATGAGCTAGAGACAACTTCTGTCTTTCTCCATAGGGTGAAAGATGATCTGTTTTTTTTCCAGAGAATATTTGACTGAAAAATCTAATCCATATTAAATTATGTAAAATTTACAGGAGTTATGGATTACTGAACAGGAACTACTAAACTAAGAAGAAAAATAATGAACAACAATTTCAAACCTTGGTGCCTAAAGAACTACTGAGTACCCATAAAGCTGTTTTGCTCCTATAAAAAAAAAACACCCCACAATGCTAAACATTACTTTTGAAGTCAGGGCAGAAAGCACCAATTGTGTCTAACACTGACTCAGCTGGTGGTGGGTAAGACCCACTGGAACCAAAACGTTAGCCACAAGCAGTGAACACAATGTTAAGTACAACTTTTTCCTGTTTACATTGACTGCACAGTCATCCTTAGCATTGGGATATCTTTTAAGACTCCTCGGAGTTGTGTTCTAATACAAGAGGAGGTTACTTACCTGTAATTGGGTTTGTTTTTGTTTTTTTTTAACTCTGTGGTCCCTATTTGGATTCCAAACGTGGGTGCGCAGACGCACCATGTAACAGAGCCAGAAGGGTTTATAGCAATACCCATTAACTTACTTGCATTGTGCTCCATCTCATGCTCCTGTCCAAGGTTATATTAGGCCATGCAAGTCGACATCTCTCCAGTGCCCCGTACCACTGAATGGTCCAGTCCAGAGCAGAGGGGATGGAAGGTGGGTATTGGAATCCAAATAGGGACTACACACCTCGAAGAACCCCGAGATACAGGTAAGTAACCTCCTCTTCTTTGAGTGATGGTCCCTATATGGATTCCAAATGTGGGTGAGTAACTAGCAGTGATCAACATGGATGTGTGTGAGACGATATGGTTGAAGGTACTTTCTGCAGTACAGCTCAGCCTACTGTTGCATCCGCTGCCATCCCATGGGTGACGGCATAATGGGAAGTGAGGGTGTGTACACAATGCCACGTTGAAATGCAACAGATGTCCTGCCAGGAGACATCAGTGAGGCAGGCTGATGTGGCTGCTTGAGCTTGGGTAAAATGCTCCAAAGGGTTCATCCACCAGAGAAGAGAAGATGGAGGTGGTTGCTGGTCCCAAAAGCAGGGGAAAGGCCAGGTTAGGAGGAATAACTCCTCAGTGGACAACAGTGGATCTATGCAGCTGGCAGTGTGAGGGACCTTGTGGGACAATCCCAAGGTCCAGGCAGCAAAACTTATGTCACTCAGGAGTGTGGTTTTTTCACATCCCTTAGTGACAAATGTTTTACTAACATAAGTGCTAGTGTAGACGTGGCCTATGTCAGTCTGCTTCTAGAGTATTGTTTGCCATTGCATTGACTTAACATGCAATGGAACATGTCAAATAACGGATTTGTTTTAAAAAAATGAAGATAAGAAAAAAAATTATTATACATTTTTTTCTGTCCAAGCAGTATAAAAAAAAGGTGCTTTTTCAGGTGAAGTTACAAAGTTATGAGTCATTCTTAACCTAACTCTGAACTATGCCTGGTGAACGCCTACTTGTGATTTTTTTTTCTTAACAATGCAGTGATTTGACAACCATCCAAGGAGGAAATATTAACCTTTCTGGATTTCTCTTTCAGTCTGCAAATTTGAGATGGACTATAAAAAATACAATATATAATGACAAAGCTTTAATATCAAACAGCTTAGTTTAAGAACAGCCCTCACAAGCGTCCTATGGCTGACTTCTTCACTTCATGCCACAGGGAATTACAAATTTCAGGCATATTCTTGAAAGGAAGAAGGAAATCAATAGACAGAAATTTAATAGAGGATTTAATCATGGACTGTTTAGTCCTCTGGTTTTCACATTCCCAGAGTCAAAGTAGGGGCTTAAAACTGGGGTAAATTGGTCAGAATGAGGGTAAGGTATGTAACAAAGTAATTTTAAGAACATAAGAACATAAGTCCATACTGGGTCAGACCAATGGTTCATCTAGCCCAGTATCCTGTCTACCCACAGTGGCCAATGCCAGGTGTCCCGGAGTGAGTGAATGTAACAGGTAATGATCAAGTGATCTCTCTCCTGCCATCCATCACCCCCCTCTGGCAAACAGAGGCTAGGGACACCATGCCTTACCCATCCTGGCTAATAGCCACCAATGAATTTATCCAGTTCTCTTTTAAACCCTGTTATAGTCCTAGCCTTCATAGCCTCCTCAGGCAAGAAGTTCCACAGGTTGACTGTGCGCTGTGTGAAGAAGAACTTCCTTTTATTTGTTTTAAACCTGCTGCCCATTAATTTCATTGGGTGGCCCCTACTTCTTATATTATGGGAACAAGTAAATAACTTTTCCTTATTCACTTTCTCCACACCACTCATAATTTTATATACCTCTATCCTATCCCTCCTTAGTCTCCTCTTTTCCAAGCTAAAAAGTCCTAGCTTCTTTAATCTCTCCTCATATGGGACCCGTTCCAAATCCCTAATCATTTTAATTGCCCTTCTCTGAACCTTTTCTAATGCCAGTACCGTATATACTCGAGTATAAGCCGAGTTTTTCAGCCCACTTTTTGGGCTGAAAAAAGCCTCCTCGGCTTATACTCGAGTCAACCCGGTAAAAAACAAAAAAAACAAAAAAAAAAAAGCCTCGCTCTCCCGTCCCCGCCGCGCGGGCGGGCTGCCGGGAGCGTCCCGGTTCCCCCCTCCCCGCCGCGGGCGGGCTCCCGGCAGGGACAGGACGGGTCGTGCCCACAATGGCCGGGGCTCCCCCCGTGACAGGCCGCAGCACGGAGCCGCCGGGCCCAACCGCCCCGGGATCCTCCCGAGCCAGCCCTGCTACCGCGCAGCGGGGGCCGTTCCCCCCCCGGGGAGGGGTGAGTGCAGGGCCCGGCCCGGGCGGCGGGCTCGGGGGGGGAACGGCCCCCGCTGCGCGGTAGCAGGGCTGGCTCGGGAGGATCCCGGGGCGGTTGGGCCCGGCGGCTCCGTGCCGCGGCCTGTCACGGGGGGAGCCCCGGCCATTGCGGGCGCGACCCGTCCTGTCCCTGCCGGGAGCCCGCCCGCGGCGGGGAGGGGGGAACCGGGACGCTCCCGGCAGCCCGCCCGCGCGGCGGGGACGGGAGAGCGAGGCTTTTTTTTTTTTTTTTTTGTCCGGCGGGGAGGGGAGGAACCGGGGCGCACATTTTTTTTTTGGTCCGGCGGGGAGGAGGGAACCTCGGCAGCCCGCCCGCGGCGGGGAGGGGGGAACCTCGGCAGGGGGAACCTCGGCAGGGGGGAACCTCGGCAGCCCGCCCGCGGCGGGGAAGGGGGAACCTCGGCAGGGGGAACTCGGCAGGGGGAACCTCGGCAGGGGGGAACCTCGGCAGCCCGCCCGCGGCGGGGAAGGGGGAACCTCGGCAGGGGGAACTCGGCAGGGGGAACCTCGGCAGGGGGGACTCGGCTTATACTCGAGTCAATAACTTTTCCAGCTTTTTGTGCTAAAATTAGGTGCATCGGCTTATATTCGGGTCGGCCTATACTCGAGTATATACGGTATATCCTTTTTGAGATGAGGAGACCACATTTGTACACAGTATTCAAGATGTGGGCGCATCATGGATTTGTATAAGGGCAATAAGATATTCTCAGTCTTATTCTCTATCCCTTTTTTAATGACTCCTAACATCCTGTTTGCTTTTTTGACTGCCGCTGCACACTGCATGGACGTCTTCAGAAAACTATCCATAATGACTCCAAGATCTTTTTCCTGGTTAGTTGTAGCTAAATTAGCCCCCATCATATTGTATGTATAGTTGGGGTTATTTTTTCCAATGTGCATTTACATTTATCCACATTAAATTTAATTTGCCATTTTGTTGCCCAGACACTTAGTTTTGAAGTTCTTCACAGTCTGCTTGGGTCTTAACTATTCTGAGCAGTTTAGTAGTATCTGCAAACTTTGCCACCTCACTGTTTACCCCTTCCTCCAAATCATTTATGAATAAGTTGAATATGATTGGTCCTAGGACTGACCTTTGGGGAACACCACTAGTTACCCCTCTCCATTCAGAAAATTTACCGTTTATTCCTATTCTTTGTTCCCTGTCTTTTAACCAGTTCTCAATCCATGAAAGGATCTTCTCTCTTAACCCATGGCAATTTAGTTTACGTATGAGCCTTTGTTGAGGGACCTTGTCAAAGGCTTTCTGGAAATCTAAGTACACTATGTCCACTGGATCACCCTTGTCCACATGTTTGTTGACCCCTTCAAAGAACTCTAATAGATTAGTAAGGCATGATTTCCCTTTACAGAAACCATGTTGACTTTTGCCCAACAATTTATGTTCTTCTATGTGCCTGACAATTTTATTCTTTACTATTGTTTCAACTAATTTGCCTGGTATGGACGTTAGACTTACTGGTCTGTAACTGCCGGGATCACCTCTAGAACCCTTTTTAAATATTGGCGTTACATTAGCTATCTTCCAGTCATTGGGCACAGAAGCCAATTTAAAGGACAGGTTACAAACCCTAATTAATAGTTCCACAATTTCACATTTGAGTTCCTTTAGAACTCTTGGGTGAATGCCATCTGGTTCCGGTGACTTGTTACAGTCAAGTTTATCAATTAGTTCCTGTAAGAGTGTGCTACCCAGTCCCTGTGCTCTTGAATACAGAGAAAGGGACTCTTGTATGCCAGACCACTAACTTTAACTGCTCCCCAGCTTAAATTAATTCTCTACACCCCCAGACTCCCACACTTTACCAGCTGGAAACTTGGGGACCCCCCGGCTGCCACCATCTGAGTAAATCTCCAGGCCCTGGAGTGGGGTACTCAGACTCCCCAAAACCCTAACTCTGTCTCCCTCCCTGAGAGCCAGACACTTGGAGGCTGTTTCTCCTCCCCCCTCACCCTTCTCGGCTGAATGTAGAGACAGTATCCGCTTCTCAGCTCCTACCCTGAGCTGGTCCTTTTACCTACTCCCCTCCCTCCTCTCTTCCCAGTCTGGAAGCAGAGAAAACCTTAAGAGAAATAAACCAAACACTTTTTATAACTAACAAGATTTAATAAAGAAAAGAGATTAGAACATAGGATACAGTACAACTTACAATTTAGAGTTCTATAACTCCCCCTCTGAAAAGGATAGAGACACCCCAAATAGGTACAAAACTTAGGAAAATCAACATCACTTACAGTCAGCTAATTAGAAGTATAAGAAGGAAAGTAGAGTCATTCTCATTAGCCAGAGACGCTCCGGGACCCTTGCCAAGCTACATGGCAAGCCAAACAAACTAAAAAAACTCCCTCCCTCCCTCCCTCATGGCAGGGAAGCTCGTACGTCACTTGTTCTCAGGTAACATTAACGCCATACAGACAGGATAACCCTCTCCAGCACTTTACACTTATGACAGTTCCAAAACCTCCTCTAGTGACACTTCAATCTGGACAGCTAGCAATGTAGACTGAGCACCAGTACAGATTTCCCAGGACAGGTACCTCAAAATACAGATGACCCTGGGAAACCATGGACTGGTGGCAACCCTGTCCACCCCCTTCCCATCTTCTAAAAGTAGCAGCTCTCAGAGGCCAGTTTGCTTCTCCTTTATTCTTCCCATGAAAAGATCAGCCATTGCAATTGCTCCCCTCCTGGAAAACACCACCACAAAAAACAACAACAAAAACTGTTGGGCCTGGAGATGCCTCCCTCCCCATCTATTTAAAGGAGCAGCAGCCTTCAGTTGCTCTGCTTCCTGTCTCCTCTCTCTGGTAGTGTGCGTTAAGAGATGACCAGATCAGGGCCGGTGCAACCACTAGGTGAACTAGGCGGCCATCTAGGGCGCCAAAATCCAGTCTCCAAAAAAATTTTTACACATCGAAGCACAAGGGGCAAACACTGCTCCCCGCCTCCTGGCTCCAGAGGGGCCGCCCACAGCGCAGCCAGTCCTTCCCCCCGTGGGAACAGCTGGCGGCGGAGGTGGGAAGGGTCTAGCGCTCGTTGCACCGAGCATAGGCACCCCACCCCACCTCTTCCCCACCCCCATGCCAATCCCATCCCCAAATCCCAGCCCCGATTCCTCCTCCGGGCACGGTGTGTTCCCCCCCCCTCCATCCCCCTCCAGAGAAGCAAAGCGGTGGCGTGCTCAGGGGAGGAGGCAGAGTGGAGGTGAGCTGGGACAGGGAGATGGGTGCAGGGAGGGCCACCCACAGCAAGTTAGGGGGGGGGGCGTGTGCAAGGGAACCTCTCCCTGCCCCGGGTCACCTCCACTCCACTTCCACACCTGAGCATGCCGCCGCAGCTCTGCATCTCCTCCCCTCCCAGGCTTGCCGCGCCAACAGCTGATTGGCACCGCAAGACTGGGAGATGGGAGAAGTGGAGTGGCGGCGGCGTGCTCAAGGGAGGAGGCAGAGCGAAGGTGACCGGGGGGGGGGGGGGGGGGAGCCGCCGCAGGGATCCCCAGATGGAGGGGGCAGGAAGTTGCCCCCAGGGCTCCCCGGGCGGAGGGGCACGAGGTGGAAGTTTTGCCTAGGGCACGAAATATCTTTGCACCAGCCCTGGACCAGATCCCAAGGTTTTAGTGAAAACAATACACACACTCGGATTCACCCAAGGTTTAACTCTGCATGGAGTTATTCAGAAATAGCTATTCCTGAACAATTCCACGTGACGACACTTATTTGGAAATAAGAGTGCCTTGTTCCTGTTACTCTTAACCCAGCAGACTAACAGTCCCTCCAAACAGGGCAAGCCCAGTAAACCGAGTCATCCAGTTATCTTAATTACACAGATTAGCTATGCACAATTTGATGATTCCTAATAACTATGGTGCAGGAGCACTGATTTTTGCTGGGTACCTACCGTATATTTTCAGAGAATAAATATCCCCCTCAAAAAGTGATTATTACTTATTTTTTATATTTCCCAAATTCCTTCTTAGCTGATCTGTTTTTTTTAACATCTCTTTTCCCTCCCCACCCAATCCCACTTATTAGTACCATTTGCTATCAAGAAGCCTTAGAATAATGGGCAACAATGTCTCCTCAAGTTTGTTACTGTTACATGTACTGTTAATATTTATCATAACAGCACAGATTTAGATGCCTCGCACTGCTCAGATATTCAGTTCCTTCCACACACAGTAGTTTAAGAAAAGGCTTCCTTTTGTATGATGATTTGAGATTCATATTTTCAAGTCCATGCAGTAGTGCTGCAAATGCTCATGGGAATTAGGATTTAAAAAATTAATTGAAGGGATTAGAATCAAATTATATAGAGAATGAAAAAATCCAAAAAGAACAGACTTTTAAATATAGAAGGGGGCCATTAGCAATTCCACCAAATAAGTGAACATACAAAGAAACATGTTAAAAGTGAAAGAGGGGTTGTGAGTTGGTTTTTATTAATTAATTATTATACCATCATGCTGTCCTTCTTCCTTCATTAAACAAAGAGCATACTTCCTAATGAACAGCCAAGGTTGCCTAAGTAATGTGGGTTAAAGAAAACCATCCATTGCATAATAGCTTGTTTGAGAGGTTCATAGCTTTTCAACACTACACAAGTAAAATGATCCAAAATGGACTTGACAACATTAAAAATCCATTCCCAGCGCCGGGTCCCCTTCAATATCCAGTTAAGGTTTACAGAGCACTTAAATTGCAGGACCATGTGATAAATTTATCATGCACTTTTAAATATCTCACTCTACCCACCTATACATCTGCCCATAATTATTCTAACATTTCAAACCTAGGACCAGTTTGAAACAGCCACATTTTGAAGATAACCAACCTACCACAAGAATGTTACTTTCTTCTCCCCTCAATTGTGGCATTTCCACATTCTGCCCCTCCAAAATTACCCCTGCCTGATCAAGTCCTGAGGAAGCAACTACTCTTCTGTATTAAAAGGATTATGGCTTATAAATCCAGCACCATGGGATCATATAGAACCATAAATTGGTGCTTTATATCATTAGGAAGGGAGCCTGCTATCTTCCCAGGGGATGCATGGCATCTCCTTGTAGTTCTAGGAGGTCCCAAGAGAAAAGATTACAAAGTGGATATATTTTTACGATTAAAGAGTGGATGCTTTTGTGTCTCCCCTTGAGTCCTACACAGCCGGACCTCTGGTAACTCAGGACAACAATTTTAAACTTTGGTGTCTAAAGTTAGGCACCTAAATATGTAACATAATTTCTTCTCAGAAGTGCTGAGCTCCAATTTAAGAAATGTATGTGTAATCTCAAATGAAGAGAAATATGCTCTCCTTTCCCCACTTCCTCCACATTTAAACCCATGCATCGATAGACATACAAATAAATTTATATTGTAGATAAAATAATGCATTCTGCTTCAACAGCTGTTGCTAACTGCCTCAACTATGTGATTGGATGTTTCCTAAGTAATTTTAAGACTCTTCTCCAGTTCAACAGTCGGAAACACTTTTATCTAAGGGTCTTTATATTTAGATAATCAAATATCACATAGACCATCTGATCCTCTTCCAATGTTAATCTTTCTCAAATAAAATTACTGATATGGTTGTGCGAAATATGCAAATGTCCCGTGAGCAAGAAACCTTTAACCCTTAAACTGCAGCAGTCTTTGTGTTCTGTGTTTGTGCAGCACTTAGCACAATGGAGTCCTGGTCCAAGCCTGGGGCTACGTAATACAAATAATAATGTTTGTTTATAGGATACAACTCCTAGTCTTCTCACTGGTCCTTAAAATATTACCACATCTTATATCATAATGTCTCATAATAGCTGACTTTTTAAAGATCTCTGTACAAACTTCTCAGGATTGAAGTTTATGAATAAAATAGTACATAATGGCAATAAAATGAGAGGAAAGCTAACATTAAGTTTGGGAACTCCTGAATGTCTAGACCAGGGGTCTCAAACTCAAATGACCACGAGGGCCACATAAGGACAAGTGCATTAGCCCGAGGGCCGCATCATTGACACGCCCCCTCGCTGTTCCCGCCCCCGCCCCCACTCCACCCCTACCATGACGCCCCATCCCTGCCCCGCCTCTTCCCACCCCTTTGCAACCCCTTCCCCAACGCTGTCCCCTTCCTGCCAGCAGGGAGTGCAGGAGGTGTGCAGGATGTGGCAGGGTTGGTTGGTGTGTGGGGTGCAAGAGGGGCGAGGGGTGCGGCAGCAGGTGGCTCAGGGTAGGGAGTGCAGGAGGAGTGCGGGGTGTGGGGAATGCAAACAGGTTTCTACCCAGTATCAAGCGGGAGGGGGCGGGGGAAGCTGAAAAAGGCTCTCAGAGAGGAAGAAAGGGACATAGGAGCGGACCTATGCAAAGGACCCAAGGGGGGTGGGGAGCTGCCTTATGTCTTCTAGCGCAGGGGTGGGCAAACTTTTTGGGCCGAGGGCCACATCGGGTTTGGAAAATTATATGGAGGGCCGGGTAGTGAAGACCCTGCCCCCTATCCGGCCCCCTCCCATGTCCCGCCCCCTGACTGCCCCCTCAGAACACCTGACCCATCCAACTCCCCCGACCTTGTCCCCTGAGTGCCCCTTCCAGAGATCCCTCACCCCTGACCACCTCCCAGGACCTCACCCCCTACCCAATCTCCTGTTCCCTGTTCCCTGACTGCCCTGCCCCCTATCCACCCTCCCGCTCCCTAACCATCACCCTACAACCCCACCCCCTATCCAACCCACCCTGCTCCCTGTCCCCTGACTGCACCCACCCCTTATCTAAACTCCCCCTCCCCCGTCCTGGGCCCCCTTACCATGAGGCTCCTAGCTGCTCTGTGTGGCTCCAGAGGAGGGGGACAGCGCGCAGCTCTGGCCCCCGGAGTGCTGCCGACGTGCACAGCTCCT
The DNA here is from genome assembly GCA_032164245.1 of Sternotherus odoratus. NCBI lineage: Eukaryota > Metazoa > Chordata > Testudines > Kinosternidae > Sternotherus > Sternotherus odoratus. Next base: position 195,761,723 of record JAVMKO010000002.1, on the reverse strand, counting down.
GGGGAGGGGGTCAGCGCCCAGCCCTGGCCCCCGGCGTGCTTCCGGCGCAGCGTGGGTCCAGGGGACAGCATGCAGCCCCAGCCCCCAGAGTGCTGCTGGCGCGGCACTGGAGGAGGTGGGGAGCACGCAGCCCTGGCCCCAGGAGTGTTGCCTACCCAGCGTGGTTCAGGGCGAGGGGGGAAGCGTGTAGCCCCGGCGCCCGGAGTCTACCCGCACAGCTTGGCGGGCCACACACAAGAGTCCTGAGGGCCGCATGTGGCCCGCGGGCCGCGTGTTTGAGACCCCTGGTCTAGACAAGAGTTTATCTGCATACAGTAGCTTGATGAATATTAAACAGTGTCAGAGAAACAAAAATACTGTAGGCTGTGACAAAGTTCCTCCTCAGCCATAGTGGGTCCTGCACTTTCTGGATTTGCTTGCCTCAAAGGTTTACAGTGGCCCTCAGTTTGGCCACTTTTGCTACTGGCTCAAACCTGCCGTTCCCTCAGCTGACCTCATAACTGGCCAGCATGGGGGGAAAGCAAGGAGAACAATCCCCGCAGTCTCCGCTGTCGACCTATTGGTTTGGGGACAGGCCAGACACCTTCCCCTCTGATATGATTCACAGTCCAGGTCAACTCCTCTTGTGTCAAATAGGGAGTTGGGGGGAACCTGGGCCTGCCCTCTACTCCGGGTTCCAGCCCAGGGCTTTGTGGATCACAGATGTTTACAATGTCCCCTGTAATAGCTGTGTGACAGCTACAACTCCCTGGGCCACTTCCCCATAACCTCCTCCCGGCACCTTGTTTGTCCTCAATGCAGGACCTTCTTCCTAATGCCATTTGTATTCCTCAGTCCTCCAGCAGCATGTCCTCTCACTCCCAACTCCTTACATACCTCTCTCTAACTGAAGGGAGATCTTTCTTTTAACCGGGTGCCCTGATTAGCCTTCCTGCCTTACTTGGTTCTAGTAGCTTCCCAATTGGCTCCAGGTGTCCTAATTAACCTGCCTTAATTGGTTCTAGCAGGTTCCTGATTGTTCTGGAATAGTCCCAGTTATCTTACCCAGGGAAAAGGGACCCACTTAATCTAGGACTAATGTATTTACATTCCACCACTCTCCTGTAGTCACAAGGCCAAACATAAAAATTGTTGTTCCCTTATTCTTTTTGTCATGCACTTTGTCTGAAGGCTATCCTATAATCTTACATGTGTTCTGTCGTGAAATAGCATGAAATAGAAATTCCTGACAGATGTAGAACTTCGCCTCAAAAATATTCACAGATGTTGCTTGTACATCAGAAAGGTTAATTTTCTAATCTAGGCCAGGCTTTAATATTTCTTTAAAAATGGTAGAAAGGGAATGGTTAATTGCTAATGCATATGTATTAACTGACATTCTTATTCTGATCCTATAAAAATGTAACAGGAAAGGGGAAAAAAAAGTGTAAAGTTACCAGCCTCTTCAATTTCTTGCCAAGGGTGTAAATGATAGTTTTGTAGCAACAATGTGACCCTCCCTAGGCTCTTTTGGTTTAGACACCTAAGAATCAGAGATGGGCAAACTGGTTTTGTCTAAATGTGGACCCACTTGAACATGTGTATCCAGGGGTTTTACTCTGATATTACTGGTTTTGAATTCCAATTAGTATAGATTACAAAACAAAATGCAGAGGAAAAAATGAAAATATGATCACAAAAACCTAGGGTAAAAAATGGAGCTGAGAGCAAATAGAAAAACAAATATAGAGACTATGGAAAAAAGAGTAAAGGGATATTCAAATGGGGTGCTTTTTTCCAATAGGACTTTTAGTGAAAACGATAAGAGAAAAATAATTTTCCAGTGTATTATGTGAACTACCTTGGGAATATACAACATAAGTGCCTTTCCAGCTGTGGCATGTCTTTCACTTCACTGACATTAAAGATATACACAACAAGCCATAAAAATTCTGCAAAACCTATTTTTTTAAATACAATGCATTTAAACATAATGTAGGTCATAATACATGGAAGGTCTAGAACATGAGCTAGATGTTATTTCATTTTAATGCAATATTTAACATTTGTCATTTCTCTCTCTCTATCAGTCACACTGGAGAAGCAGGTGATAAATTGTACAGGAATGTCACAAAATTGTAACTGTTGTATGTAGTGTTGGTCCCAGGATATTTGGGGGGGAGGGAGGGAGAGAGAGAGAGAGAGAAAACGAACATGGGTGAAATAATATCTTTTATCAGATCAACATCTGTTAGTAACAGAGACAAGCTTTTGATATTACACAGAGCTCTTCTTCAGGTCTGGGAACTGTACTCAAGAGTGTCACAATTAAATACAACAAACATTTTGTCCAACCATGGGAACAGCCATGAGTACTAGGATGGTCCCTATATGCCAAAATCTTCATGAGCCACCTTGAGGAAGAATTTCTGGACAAATCAACCATGAAACCAAGAATATACCTGAGATACATTGATATTTTCATCCTCTGAACAAATGAACTAAACATCCTCAGAGATTTCCACCACAACCCCAACAATCACCATCTGTCCATTAGAACTCTTGAGATATTCACACACTGGACATTACAATTAGCTTCAGTTTAATTCACTTGCCCAGCATCACATAGGAATTCTATGGGAAAGGTAGGGATAGAGCACAGTTCTCCAGGACAGAATTCAAGTGCCTGAACCATGAGGCTTTTCTCCTCCTGCAATTCCCTGCCTCATTCACTACACACCTTTCAGATTCTGCAGCAAATGAGGAAAGAATCCTACAGACAACAGTCTACTCCACTATACAAACAAGATTAATTTCCAGAGTAGGTCCATTCCACACACTGAAGAAGGCCAGGTGGCTGAGGAAAAAGCAGTATGTGGTCATATAATTGAAGACAGTATCAAAATGCATACACACAATGGTGGGCACATTAAGGTTACATAGGCAACCTTAATTCTGCATGACATAACTTTGAATGTTTGACTTTGCAATCCTAAAATTACTTTAGCACAGTGATTTGTGTGTGTTATTTCCTAGTTTAAAAACAAACAAACAAAAAAATCCACCGAAAACCCTCCATCATGTGGCCTATATTAACATCCACAAGGTTCACCAACAGGGTTGGAACCTTATAACCACCATATGGACCTCTGCTTCATGCGCTAAAAAGGTAAGAGATCACAGTCATAGGTGGTTGTTCTCTATGTGGATTGGCACTAGTGGGATGACACACACACTTTGCCAGTGCATTTCTCAGCTATTTGATGACAGCAGAGGAATGGTGAAACTCTTGGGTTCTACTCTAAGTGGTGTATGGCAGTGTGCTCTAATGGTCGCACACCCATCTGCCCCCATTTTCATGAAACTCAATCCATTCTGTCTCTAGACACTCCAACATGTCCTGTCCTGTCTCCATTCTTCTGTGTGTCTTGTCCCAGACCCACTTTCTTAAGAAGAGCCATAATGAATGAAACCAATAGTCCATCTAGTCCAATATCTGTCTTCCAACAATGGTACCAGATGCTTCACAGGGAATGAACAGAACTGGGCAATTATTGAGTGACCCGTCCCCAGCATCCAGTTCCAGCTTCTAGCAGTCAGAGGTTTAGGGACACCCAAAGTATAGGGTTGCATCCCTGATCATCTTTGATGGACCTGTCCTCCATGAACTTATCTAATTCTTTTTTGATTCCAGTTATATTTTTGGCCTTCAAAACATCCTCTTGCAACAAGTTCCAGGGGTTGCATTGTATGAAGAAGTACTTCCTTATGTTTGATTTAACTTGCTGCCTATTAATTTCACTGGGTTAATGCCATTAGTTTGTGTATTATGTGAAGGTGTAAATAAATAACACTTCCTTAATCATTTTCTCCACAGCATTCATAATTTCTATCCTCTATCATGACCTCCCTCAGCCATCTCTTTTACAAGCTGAACAGTCCCAGTATTTTTACTCTCCTCATATGGGAGCTGTTCCATACTCCCAATCATTTTATTTTCCTTCTCTGTCCTTTTCCCAATTTTAATACATGTTTTTTGAGATGGGGCAACCAGAACTGCATGCAGTATTAAATGTGTGGGTGTGCAATGGATTTATATAGTGGCATTACGATATTTTTGGTTTTCTCTCTCCCTTTTATAAGGATTCCTGGGATTTTGCAATTCTGTACTTGGACTGGTTCCCTCCTATTGCTTTAAGCACACCATCTGCTCCCTCAGGGGAATCCTACTCTCCCTGGAGCTGATGGTTGGAATATATTCAGGAGCTTATGCATATTATCCTGGATATCCAAGGTAGTGGACGTACACCTCAAAAGGTCTTGATATACCTTAAAAGTATTTGGCTATCAAGGGAGAGGAAGATCCAGTAGAATGATCCAGGGAGGAAGAGGAGGCAGCCTGCTGCATCAGTGATGGATCCTGTTCTTGTACCACAGCACCCAGTCAGTAGACCCATGCAGGACCAGAGGGAACAGACTTAATAGTCATGGGAGCCACCAGTGATCAGGTTCTGGAGCAGGTCAAAGAGCAGGTCCACAGGGGGAGACATCTCAGGGATTCCAAAGAGGCCACTAGGCATATAGATAAGGCCTGGGGCCCACCTGCCACCAATGCCAAGAGCCTCTGTGCCAACCGAGGGACAGATTTTGATCTCAGTATTGATAGTGATCAGAGGGCAACCGCTAGCGCTTATCTGGTGAGGAGGGGGAGGATGACCCCAAAGTGAGTCTTGAAGAATCCTCGAGGTTCTTTGATGACAACAGAGGATCAAGCCTTGATGGGGCAAACAACTGGTCAGATTCACCTGAAGACCAATTAGGAGGTGGCATCACTGCTGAAGAGGACTTGGGAACTGGCTCTGGTGGCACCAAATAAGACATGCTTCCACATAGTACTGTGGAAGGTTTCAGCTCCAAAGCCGGTTCCAAACTTGATGATGGAATCTGACACCAAGAAAATGGCAGTGCCGAAGGATGTCCCAGCATCGAGAGGGCTGTCAGTGCCAGGCCTGGTCTTGACTTCAGGGTCTGCAGTCCAGGAAGTGTGAGCTGCTGTGCCAATGGACCTGGCAGCTCTCAGACACAGACAGAAGATGCCCAAGGGCACAACATAGGATGAGCTGGTCAACACCATAGCACTATATAACTCCTGAAATGGTGGAGAGCCCAGAATTGAGAGGCAAAGTAGGTCTGATGCTGCCTGGATTGCCACTGGCATGGAGATGGTCAATGTTGGTGCCATCATCATCAGTATTGGACTCAACAGATGCCCAATGGCTGGAACTGGAGTCAACCGTACAGGCACTTGATGCTCCCTGGAAGCAGTTTGGATGGATTTGCTCCATGCCGTGTGCCAAAAGGAGTATGGTGCCAGTCAGCACTCCTCTTATAAGAGGCGGAGGAGTCTCTTCAAGCTCTTGAATGATCCTGGGCCATTTTATGGGACCTTTTTCTCGCCATACCAGAGGACCTGTAGGAAATGCCAGAGGCCGAACCTGAGCAGCATCATTTGTTGGGTCCAAAGGTGATCACAGATCAGACGAGGGGCTTGGTGCCAAAGTGGGTCTCATGGCCTGCTCCAGAAGATGCAGCTTCAACCACAAGTCTCTCGCCAAGTGGGTCCTCTTTGTGAACAACTTTTAGATGGAGCACCTGTCTTTAATGTGTCCCTTGCTGAGACACAACAAACATTTCATGTGAAGGTTGCTGTTGGGAACAGCTCCCTACACAACAGAATGCTTGAACCCTCATAAGACCATCACACAGGGCAACCAACTACTCTAGCTAACACTAACCTAAAACTTAACTAGACCTAAGGTTCTAATACTACACTCTGGTGTGTGGGGTGCACAAACCCACATAGAAAACTCAGGGAAGAACATCATCTTCCAAGTCACCGTGGTCCAAACTCCATAAGCCTATTGGCTAACACAGCCTTGAACATCATCAACCATATAGTCAGAGAAAAGGAGTACGCCATACAGTTCCATGTACCAAACACTGGACTCTTTCATAAGTATGAGTAAAAGGCATTGTTATTCACTATGCTTTATAAAAAATAATTCACAGAAACATTTTGCTTGATTTAAGCACACAATCAAAATTAATAAATCCATTACTTAAAGGGATTAATTCATGCTCCATAAAATAGCAAGCAGAGTGCTGTAATACTGAAAGCACTTACAAGATTTCTATTAGGTTTGTCTTTTATAGAAATCACATCTAAAATGCCAACCAGTGTGTTCAGCCATTATTATTGCAGAGCATTATGTAGCCCCACAAACATTTCAATAAAACAAGTACAAACATGCCCCAAGAGCTTCATAAAAGTCACAACCCTTAAAAGGATCTAGTTAATATGCTGTTAAGTCTGTATAACTTCCTTTCTCAAGGCACCAAATAAATGAGGAACAAAGGGGACAGACTACTGTTTAAAAAAACCCTAATTGTGTTTCTGTTTGCAGAGCTGATTTTAAAAACAGGAAAAAAATGTAACCCCACAGTTACATAGGGCATCTGGTGGAGTTTTAAAACTTTATAAAACTTTATGGGAAATAAAGGGAACATATTGTATTGTCTACTGTAGAGCCAATGTACAACCAGTTTAAGCAGAAAATATTGCCCCTCCCCCTTTAAATAAAGGTTTTAGCTCCTTACATGTATCAGAAGATCCGAGAAGAGTTTCCACACAAATACAGCCAAATACACAAAATGGTCTACAAGTAAAACCAGGAGTTTAAGAACCTGAAGTGCCTTCCAAAATTTGAGAAGGACAAGGTGTGGAGAATGCTTTTAGATGTCTTAAAAGAGCAACACTCCGATGCAGAAACTACAGAACCTAAACCACCAAAAAAGAAAATCAACCATCTGTGGTGACATCTGACTCATATGATAAAAATGAACATGCATCGTTCCGCTCTGCTTTGGATCATTATCGAGCAGAACCCATCATCAGCATGGAAGCATGTCCTCTGAATGGTGGTTGAAGCTTGAAGGGACATATGAATCTTTAGCGCATCTGGAACATAAATAGCTTGCAAGGTGGGCTAAAACAGTGCCATGAGAACACCTGTTCTCACTTTCAGGTGATGTTGTAAACAAGACTTGGGCAGCATTAACTCCTGCAAATTGTAACCAAACTTGTTTGTCTGAGTGATTGGCTGAAGTAGGACTGAATGGACTTGTAGGTTCTGAAGTTCTACATTGTTTTATTTTTGAATACAGTTTTTTTGTACATAATTCTATATTCGTAAGTTCAACTTTCATTATTAAGAGATTGCACTATAGTACTTGTATTAGGTGAACTGAAATATACTTTTGTTTTTTACAGTGCAAATATTTGTAATAAAAAAATAAAAATAAAAGTGAGCACTGTATACTTTGTACTCTGTGTTGTAATTGAAATGATATATTTGAAAATATAAAAGACATCCAAAAATATTTAAATAAATGGTATTCTATTATTAACAGTGTGATTAATCACACAATTCATCTTTTTAATTGTGCGATTAATCATGGTTAATTTTTTTAATTGTTTGAAAGCCCTAATAATAAAAATCATGTTACAAAAAAAAATCTTTTAAACCTTACTCAGGTAAGAACAATAGCTGTAACCTTTGATATCACGTGAAGTGAAACTCTACAGTCTCAAGTTACAATAGTTTGTGATTTACTTTCTTTTTACAGGTTTTATAATGGAAAGAGTAGCGATTTCCATTATGAAATTAAGGGGATTCTACAGTCTACACACATTAAATTGTGATAATGTGTTTGTTTCCTAGCACATTTGTAAATTCATCAATGGTTATCATAATAAAGATTAAGTGTCTTCTTTTCAACACAGTTATAAAGATTAATGTAGTAAAAACTTAGTTATGAAGACATCATAGTAATGTTTCTTAAGCATATTGCTTAATAGGCAAATGAAAAATATCATAGCCTTAGCAGCAATATTGCTATTTTCCTCAGAATTATTATTTCTTTATCTGCAAAAGCATTCATTTTTGAAAATGAATCCTTCTGTGGTGTTTCACAAGAAGTCATCTCAGACTGACTTGCTGGGACCTACAAACTAGAATTTTACCTACTATGTGAAATGAGGCATTCCTACAAGGAATCCATCAAAATACTTCAAATTTTCCTATATTATTTTATAATTCTGGTCCTTGTTGACATCATTAAATAATCACTTCAAGATGAAGCTTCATATTAAAGAGTCACAAAAAATTAAAAGTACAGTACATCTTAGCTGTAGAAAACATTCTATGATTTACTAGCCTTTGAGAAGTGTTTAAGAATATGTTATTTATTTTTAGAATGCATTTAGTAACAGTTATAGATGAATAAAAAATAAACTCACTGAGTTTTTTTAGTTCATGAACTGTTAAACATGACTGAGGAATCTGTAATTCAGAACTATATATTTTTTGCACATGCACACGTACAGTGGTGTTGTGAAATACAGTAACTAGTATTTGGGTGCTTTGTAATGCCTATAACTGCAGGGTCATTTATTTAGAAGAAGGAATAAATTATTACCTTTCAGAATAGAAGACCACCGATGAACAAGCACTTCTGTGGTTTGCACCTGCTCTTGCTGCTGCTGCTGTTTAATCAGGTTTCCTTCACTGCCAGCCCTCAAAATCTTGTCACCTAAACTAATTTTTCTCAATCTACTGTTAAAGTCTTCTTTTCTAGATGAAAGCAATTTAGATGCCATATTAACTGATAATGGTCTAGCTGTGCGAAAGGGTTTGGACATTTTGAATATGCAGAAATACTACCTGCTTCAAGAGCAAATTCTAAAAATCCTTTTCAGCTTTACAGTAAACCCTCGATTTAACGGACCTCGATTTAACGGACTTCGGATGCAACGGACAAAATTTCTGAGCAAGTCTGATGCATTCCTGATCCATTTCTGGTGGGCTGGCTGCCGGCTCCCGGCTGCTGCCTGGGTCCAGGCAGCGGGCGGGCTGGCTGCCGGCTCCCGCCCGGGTCCCAGAAGCGGGCAGACTGTGGAGCTGTCGCCCCGACCCTGTGGCGGGCGGGCTGCTGCTCAGACAGCTCATTTTTTTTATTATTATTAAATAACGGACTTTTTGATTTAACGGACACCCCCTCGCCCGAATTAGTCCGTTAAATGGAGGTTTTACTGTACTTTTCTGCAGGCACACTCTGGAGTTACTGTACGCTGTGTTCCCGGCTTTAAAGTGATGTGCTGCCAGTTTGATAGGTTTTAAACAAAAGGCATTTGTGTGGTCACACAGACAGTTTACCAAACCTGTGGAAGGGTAAACGTGTGTTAGGATAGAACTGATGACTGTTCTCCAGTGGTGAATTCTCAAAGTAGTAGTGAAGAACAGATACTCTGTCATGGATTGTAAAAAGCTCCTGGCATGTACAGACTAGACACTGAGCAGCATTAAAGTGGAACAAGAATTCCCCACCTACATAGGTGAAATCATAGCAGATAATCCAGATGTGTAGTTTATATTTGAATGACGTGTGTGACTGCATTCCATTTCCAGATGTTGATCTCAAACAAATACTTCCTGGATTTGGCATACCGTATATCTTTCTACCATCAGATCTACTAACTCAACAAAGTAAAAGAGCAACTGATACTGAATATCATCTTTCATTTAAATATGCCCTGGGTCCCTTATTATTAACAAACTAATGCTCACTGTGATTATTTGGTACAGTAATTTCAATACCATCACATTGAATTCCATTCATTACAGTTTCTTTTGTTGATTTTATATACACTCATACTCTCTCTCTCTCACACACACACACCCTCAAAAATGTGCCCTCTTGAACACGCAGGATAACCATTTTCCTCCTTTCCTCCCCACAGAAATCATTTTATGACCTCAAGCTAAATTATTTCAAACCTCAACTGCTGGATGTTCCCCTTTGAGACTGCCAAGGGAAAATCTATATAAATGCCCATTCTGTACATGTGATTGGTGGCAAGGCACAAAATGCGTTTGGTCAGATGAGCAGAAAATTGCACTCAGAACGTAAGCATAATGTAATTTTCCCCAACACTCCTCAATAACCGTAAAACCATATAAACCAGAGAGGTCATCACAGCTTACTACTAGAGCTACAATAAAATCTACAAGCTACATCTGAAAACCTTCTCTTCATGCCACAAAGAAACCCAATAATATTCTACCTCAGAAGGAACAAGAGAACTTGGATCATATTATTACACAACTAAAACCAACATTATCTCCCCTAGTGCTACACTACTACTGATACAGTGCAAGATAAATATTTAACAAGTAAAAATAAAACAGTAATAGAAAAAAATGATGGGTATGAAATGTGACTAAGACCTTGTCTACACTACCAGCTGGATCGACGCGTAGAGACTGATTAGGGATCGATTTATCGTGTCTCGTCAGGACACGACAAATCGATCCCCAGAGGCACTCCCGTCGACTCCGGAACTCCAGCTCGCCAAAAGGTGCAAGGCAGAGTCAACGGGGGGAGCCCGCTGTCAACCGCTGCTGCCATGAGGACAGCAGGTAAGTCGACCTAAGATGCATCGACTTCAGCTATGGTATTCACATCGCTGAAGTTGCATATCTTAGGTTGAGATATGCTAGTGCAGAGCGGGCCTAAATTATTGTTGCTGGAGGAATCTTGACTTCTGTTTATTCTGACTTTCTGGGAATTTAGCAGTGCAGCCTTAATATGGGTGGTAATTTTTTTGCATTGAAATTTCCTGAATGACTTTTTAAAAAGTAAAGAAAATTGTCAATTCCCATAGTAAAGGGGCATTTATACCTCCTCAATGAAACATTATTTCTCAGCACCAAACTCAGGCCTGCCGAAGGTGGGGGGTAAAGGGGTCAATTGTCATGGGGACCAGCAATCTAAAAGGGATGGGATAGATACATTCTTATTAATAAAAATTAAGATTTAAAAAAAGAAAAATCATTGTCCCTCACTGTGAGTAACCGTTTGCCAGGGCGCTGCTGCACCCTGCTGGTCTGGCAGAGCCTCAGCAACAGCAGCCTGGGCCCCGCGGAACTTGTTGCCTCCTCTGGCTGCTCTGGAGCCGCTGTAACTGCCATGCTGGTTCTCCAGCTGCAGGACTGAGGACGGGGAGACTTTAAAGAGGAAGAAGCTGAGCAAGCAATATTGCCAAGTATAAATTGGACACATCCTTTGCTTACAGCCACTGCACCAAGTGTCTGCATGGTCATACTCTGCAGGGCACTTCAAGATATGCTGAATAGTTCAGTCACTGAGAGACAGATCTTTTAAACTATTTAGGCACTTAAAGGTGCAGATAGGAGACTTTGGGGATTTTCTAGCATGCCTAGGTATGTAACTCCCATCAGGAGTAAAAAGTATGACCCAGACAGGGTCAAAGATTTCCCCACCCTCCTCCCCTGGTCTCCAGCAGCTATCAGCCCATGCTAGCTTTCTACCTATGCTGGAGTGGCTTCTCTTCTGTTCCTTACTCCAGTTAGTTCATGACTGGGAAGGAATGGGGGAGAGTTCTATTCTGCCTCCCCAGCGGATAATTCTTTCCCCTTCTCTCCCCTCTGAGAGGGAGTGGGACAACGGCCTGTCAAGATCTAATATTTTTTAAGAGATCAAGATACGTCACTTACATTAACTTTTAGCTTCACCTTTCTTAAATACGTAGCTGGTGGCCCCAACCAGCCATTAATGTCTTTCTCATCTCAGCCTTTCCAAAAAAATAAATAAATTGTAGGCTGTTCAACTGACATTTTTATATGTTGGACAAGCTGAAAACCTTGAATAAAGCATTATTATCTCATTAACGGGCCAAGAAAACATTTGTGTGTGTGTGGCCCAGAGTAATTTCCTTCTCCCCATTTCTTTCATTCAATGACCAATTTCCCTAAGGAGATGAGTGTTCCTTTCCAGCCCTGTCAAACTCACCTTTTCCCAGACCCCTCTCGTTCCCTATGGGGTCTAATGAATCTCCGCAAGCATTAATCTTCTTTCAGCAGCAGTATGAGTTTTTTAAAGCCCACAGTTTTTTTTCTTGAACTACTAAAAACAAAATACCGCCTCCCCCGCAAAATGTTTCCCTTAGACCAGGCTTGTCCAACCTGCGGCCCAGGGGCCGCATGCGGCCCAGGACGGCTATGAATGCGGCCCAACACAAAATCGTAAACTTACAACGTTATGAGATTACGTCCACAAATAATGAAGTATTATTCGTAATTCGCATTATAATTGCAAACAGTTAGACCAAAAAACCGAAAAACTGATAAAATTGACTAATAAAATAAAGAGCGAGAGGACTCTAATGTCGCGTAAAATGAATTGTGACAAAGAATTCGTGTATAGTAGGCATAACGCGTGGCCCAAGACAACTCGTCTTCTTCCAATGTGGCCCAGGAAAGCCAAAAGATTGGACACCCATGCCTTAGACCAGGGGTCTCCAAACTACGGCCCGCGGGCCGGATGCGGCCCGCGAGGCCCTCTCATCCGGCCCGCGGAGATCTTTTTGGCTCCGCGCTGGGGCCTGGAAGCGCCGCGCGCTCGGCCGGCGCCGCCAGCCGCGGGGCCGGGAAGCGCCGCGCGCTCGGCCGCCGCCGCCAGCCGCGGGGCCGGGAAGCGCCGTGCGCTCGGCCGCCGCCGCCAGCCGCGGGGCCGGGAAGCGCCGCGCGCTCGGCCGCCGCCGCCAGCCGCGGGGCCGGGAAGCGCCGCGCGCTCGGCCGCCGCCGCCAGCCGCGGGGCCGGGAAGCGCCGCGCGCTCGGCCGCCGCCGCCAGCCGCGGGGCCGGGAAGTGCCGCGCGCTCGGCCGCCGCCGCCGGCCAGGGACGGCTCGGAGCTGGGGCCGGGACGCGCCGCACCGCCACGCAGTTGCAGGGGGCGAAACAAGGAGCCACCAACTGCCAGGCGGCGAACCGGTCTGTGGGGAGAGACTGGGTTGAGCAGGTCAGTTGGGGGGGGTGAGAGACCTGGCTGGGTGGGTCAGTTGGGGGGGGGGGTTGGAGGAAAGGAGGTTTTGGGGTGAGAGACCTGGCTGGGTGGGTCATTTGGGGGGGGGGGGTTTGGAGGAAAGGAGGTTTTGGGGTGAGAGACCTGGCTGGGTGGGTCATTTTGGGGGGGGGTTGGAGGAAAGGAGGTTTTGGGGTGAGAGACCTGGCTGGGTGGGTCATTTGGGGGGGGGGGTTGGAGGAAAGGAGGTTTTGGGGTGAGAGACCTGGCTGGGTGGGTCATTTGGGGGGGGGGTTGGAGGAAAGGAGGTTTTGGGGTGAGAGACCTGGCTGGGTGGGTCAGTTGGGGGGTGGGTGGGAGGGAAGGAGGTTTTGGGGTGAGAGACCTGGCTGGGTGGGTCATTTGGGGGAGGGGGGTTGGAGGAAAAGAGGTTTTGGGGGGAGAGACCTGGCTGGGTGGGTCAGTTGAGGGGTTGATGTGTAGTGTTCATGTGTAGTGAACAGGTGTAGTGTTCATGTGTAGTGAACAGGTGTTCATCTGTAGTGTTCATGTGTAGTGTTCAGGTGTTCAGGTGTAGTGTTCAGGTGTAGTGTTCATGTGTAGTGAACAGGTGTTCATGTGTAGTGTTCATGTGTTGTGAACAGGTGTTCATGTGTAGTGTTCATGTGTAGTGTATCAATGTGTTATTAAATAATAACTGAATAAAATAATATTAAATAAATAATTAAAAACAACATCCACTTTTTGATTCTTTTTTATTTGGACCTCGAGTGTGTTGTCGGCCCCCGAACTGCTATTTGATAGCTAATGCGGCCCTCGGGCTGAAAAGTTTGGAGACCCCTGCCTTAGACCTTAGAGTTCTAACTCAAGCTGTGTATGAGGTATACATCATACATAGCTTAATGTAACATACCATTAAGCCACAAAGTAGTCCAATTTGTCAGGTTTATGTGAGTTTGTGGGAAGCTTTTGATTGCTTTAGGTCAGTGAATAAGCTCTGTCATTGCTTTACATACACAGCAGAACTAATGATGGAGGATCACCAAAGCAGCTTTTTCCTTCCAGTAACCAAATGCATGTAAACAAGTAGTATTTTTAGAATACAATGTACTTTCCAATGTACTGCTTAAAACAGTGTTCTATTACTTTCAAAATGCAACTCTTCTTTCCTTCTAGAAAATAAATTACTTCTGAAATATGACAACAAGTATTTGCTACAAGTTAGCTAACAGCTAACAGTTACCATAGCATATTAAATAGGTTATTATAGCCTCATTAACTTAAGTACACGTTTGTGCCCCCTGGCTTAGAAGAAACACTACTGCAGATGCTATTAATCAAAACAAAGAATTTGCAAAGCTCAGAGTTTCCTTTTTTGGATACTCAAAGATTCAGTTTATATTAGAACATAAGGGGTGTGTGTCTAGGGGGGAACAGTTCAGTTTGAATCAAAAAAATGTAGCTTAATCCAGCTGCATAGTCTGTTATCTGGAATTTTCCGGTTCTTTAGGAAATAGACTATGCAAAAATGACCCTCCATCTCCTCTCTTGCCAACCCCACCCAATACTTTGAGATGCATCTATCTGAAGAAGTGACAGAAGCACATATACGACATTACTGTCTTTGAATATATTTTTCAGAACAATGACCTGATCCTAGAAGGCAATGACAGCCAGCAATTGCTATTGAACTAAATATTATAGGTGCTCAAAAGAATAAGCCCTGTGTAAATGAAATCTTCTCTACTCAGAATTAAGTAAGTAACCATATGGCATAGCATTTTCAGTCAGAAATGAGAAATGAATTTATATGTTCAGAAAGAACAAGATCCATGATGAAAACAATTTCGGATGCAAAGCACAAATAGACATGTAATGTAACAAAAAGCTTTAGTGTTTCAAAAAGGTACATTTTCTGGTAACTGAAGCAATGTAAAATTAGTAACAAGTTACTTTTGCAGATGTTGAAGCTCTCAAAATTATGTGCAAGTGCTTTATTTTTCCCTATATGATTACAAAAATGGTTGTATGCTATACATAATACATAAGGTCTATAATGTTCCATATATTATGGTTCATTTTAAAGCATTTCAAACACTAAGATATTCATCTGAGGAAATTAACCCATATGAAAACCACACAGTCATTCGGTGACATCACAACTCCTCCACCCCACCCCACAACAGAACAAAAGCCCTAATAAAGGCAAACAAGTTCTCTTTCATTTTGTCTAGCAAAATTTTGTTTGGAGTTCTGCTGTAATATAATATCTGCTGTGAAGAGGCAATAATAATAATTAAATCTCAGCTGCCATTTCTATCAGAAAACCCTATTTTCAGAGATTTATTATTTAGCCCTAAATATTCAATTTCAGCTTCCACTAAAAAAAAAATCTTTGTTTTATTTTTTGAATGTTCAGAAAATTATATAAAAGTTAACTTAATGCTTGCAAGAAGTACAACTGAATTCTGTGCAAAAATAGGTACAGTAGTGGAAGTAGCAGTACCAATTTCTCTTTATTAACCCACCAACAAGTTTAAACTTTGACCTGAAATATAGCTAGAAGGTAACACTGTAGATTTGTCTCAATGCTCAGCCTTTTTGCCCGGGTCTACAGCCTTTGTACCAGTATAACTATTTCTATTAAGAGTGCGATTTTTCCCCCCATACATTTATATTGGTATAGCTTACTCCATACCATACCAGCATAGTTAAGGCAGTACAACTTTTATGCACAAACAAAGCCTACTATTTGTGATCTCTTTGGCAAGACTGCTAGTAAGATTTTCAGTTAATGCCAACTGTGATAGGAGTTTTTGTGATGATATTACCCATTTAATGGTAACTAAACAAAGCACTAAATAAGTTCACAAGGGCCATGAAATGGTAAAAGCCACTACAACAGCTGAGCATGCAATTCATAATGAATAGTTTGAGCAATCTGACCTTGCTCTCTTTGTAAACTGCTCACAATCACACTGAAAAATTCACCACTTTGTTTCTCAACTTTATTTACCAATCTCTTAAAAACTGAGCTCCTTTGAATATTTGCACTTTTTGCAATGTTAGCCAGTTACATGGCATTGAAGTGAGAGTAAAGTGTTGAAATTTCAAAAATTTTAGGATACATTATTTGTGAATTGAGGTTTTGATCAAATTAAATGAAGTATGTTTATCACGGATCCCTATAAAGTTATTAAATCAACCAGTGATAACTATGAGTCACTAAGTCACTAATGATTAAATAATAGTAAATAGTATAAACATTACTTTGTATGCCTATGGTGTGCTTCACTTGAGGAATTTGAAAAACAAAAATTGAACATATTTTTAATAAAAAAGAAAATGGGTAGTTTCATATATTTTATGAAATGACATAAGATAGAATATGTCTAAACTCTTCCAATGCTATTTCATGGGTTATTAGTCCTTAATGCCATTGGGAACTTTAAAGGGAGAGGGAGAGGAACCACAAGAAAAGCTGCACAGATGTTAGTAAAGAAAAATATTGCTTTCAAAAGTCAGTCTTTTGGTGTGGCCACCGCTTCCCAGAGTTCTTCCCAGGGTTAGGTTTTATTTTTTAATAAAGAGTGGTAGTTTAAAAATGATGTGACTGAAGATTTCTAAGATATCACTGCTACAGTGTGAGAGACCAGACAGCTTTATGGAAAATAAACATGCCTTTCAGAAACATTTGCAGTACTCAGGAACAAAAAAAATATCTACACCTGCACTGGAAAGACTGTTGAGAGCGTGCAAAGGGAAGGATTGGGTTTCCCAAGAGAGACAAAACATGGATGATAAAGTGGCTGAGTGCAATTCTATCCATGCAAATGATGCACTCAGGGGCCATTTTGAGTCAGCAGTGTGCCCTTGCTGCCAAAAATGCTAATGGCATTTTGGGTTGTATAAGTAGAGGCATTGCCAGCAAATCAAGGGACATGATGATTCCCCTCTATTTGGCATTGGTGAGGCCTCATCTGGAGCACTGTGTCCAGTTTTGGGGCCCACACTACAAGAAGGATGTGGAAAAATTGGAAGAGTCCAGCAGAAGGCAACAAAAATGATTAGGGGGATGGAGCACATGATTTATGAGGAGAGGCTGAGGGAACTGGGATTGTGTAGTCTGCAGAAGAGAAGAATGAGGGAGATTTGATAGCTGCTTTCAACTACCTAAAAGGGGGTTCCAAAGAGGATGGATCTTGGCTGTTCAGTGGTAGCAGATGACAGAACAAGGAGTAATGGTCTTAAGCTGCACTTGGGAAGGTTTAGGTTGGATATTAGGAAAACCTTTTTCACTAGAAAGGTGGTGAAGCATTGGAATGGGTTTCCTAGGGAGGTGGTGGAATCTCCTTTCTAAGAGGTTTTTAAGGTCAGACTTGAGAAAGCCCTGGATGGGATGAGAGGTCAGACTTGAGAAAACCCTTAGTTGGTGATTGGTCCTTCTTTGAGCAGGGGGTTGGACTAGATGACCTACTGAGGTCCCTTCCAACTCTGATATTCTATGATTGTATGATTTATTTCCCATTTTGTATGTGCGCAAATGATTGTTCCTTCCTAAGTGCAGTACTTTGCATTTGTCCATATTGAATTGCATCCTATTTAGTTCAGACCATTTATCCTGGTTGTCCAGATCATTTTGAATTTGAATCCTATCCTCCAAAGCACTTGCAACCTCTCCCAGCTTGTTATTGTCCGCACACTTTATAATTGTACTCTCTATGCCATTATCTAAATCATTGATCAAGATATTGAACAGAACCAATCCTTGCGGGGCTCCACTCGTTATGCCTTTCCAACGTGACTGTGAACCACTGATGACACGATTTTCCAGTTATGCACCCGCCCCATAGTATTGTATAGTAGTTCCATCTAGGTTGTATTTCCCTAGTTTATGAGGAGGACATGCCAGAAGGTATCAGAGGCCTTACTAAAGTCAAGATACATCACATCTTCCCCAATTCACAAGGTTTGTTACCCTGTCAAAGAGAGCTATAAGGTTGGGTTGACACAATTTGTTCTTGACAAATTTATCTTGTTATCTTCTAGGTGTTCTCAAACTGATTGTTTAATTATTTGCTTCATTATTTTTCCAGGTACAGAAGTTAAGCTGACTGGTCTGTAATTCCCCGGGTTTTCCTTATTTACCTTTTTATACCTGGGCACTATATTTGCCCTTTTCCAGTCTTCTGGAATGTGTCTGGTCTTTCATGACTTTTCAAAGATAATTGTTAATGGTGTAGATATCTCCTCAATCAGCTCCTTGAGAATTCTAGGATGCATTTCATCAGGCCCTGGTGATTTAAAGACATCTAACGTGTCTAAGTAATTTTTCACTTGTTCTTTCCCTATTTTAGACTCTGATCCTACCCAATTTTCACTGGCATTTACTATGTTAGATGTCCAATTGCCACCAACCTTCTTGGTGAAAACCGAGACAAAGAAGTCATTATCCACCTCTGTCATTTCCACAATTTCTGTTATTCTCTTTCCCCTCAATTGAGTAATGGGCCTACTCTGTGCTTGGTTTTAATGTATTTGTAGAATGTTTTCTTGTAACACTTTATGTCCCTAGCTAGTTTGATCTAGTTTTGTGCCAGTTTACCTTCATGTCAGCTCTGTGTAAACATGCCTTACATTGGGACAAATATTCCACCACTGTGGTGAAAGAAAATGGCCATGAAGATTCACCAGCTCAGTGATGGGAAAAGTGGAATTTTTCCTTTCCACATTTATGGCTATAAGGCTTGGCTCCATATCTGGCAGATACCAAAGAACGCAAACTCCATGCAGATCCCAGAGGATAGATGAAGGATGCCATGATCCCCC
Source organism: Sternotherus odoratus (assembly GCA_032164245.1). NCBI lineage: Eukaryota > Metazoa > Chordata > Testudines > Kinosternidae > Sternotherus > Sternotherus odoratus. The sequence continues at coordinate 195,742,973 of JAVMKO010000002.1, read as the reverse complement.
AACACCAGCTTGCTGGTAGTGTGATTCCAGTGGAGCTACACTAAAAAGGACATCCTCAGCAGTAGTTGCCATCAAGAGAAGTGTAGGGGACAAGCTACACAGAAGAGATATCACAGCCTGAAATGTACCATCTGCCTTTCAGGATTCTCCTCAAGGAAGAATAAAGACTTCCTGGCCCCAGTCCCAGCTCATCCTCTAGCTTATCCCAGTGTCCACCTCTTCTGTAGCACAGTCTTTGCCTTGAGGTAAACACTTCACACACACCATGCACACACACATGCACATACCCACACCCCGCGCACAGGACACTTCATAAACAGGTGTTAGGGCAACAATCCAGGTCTTGTCAATTTCATTCTGATGTTTCTTTCAAAAAAGTGATTAACAACAGCAGAGGAATTTAAACTGCCAGCAGATTCAGGAAGAGAGCACCTAATTAATTCATATTCAGGCGGTTTTCTTTGCAGCCACAAGGGAAACAAAACAAAGAGAGCTGAAAGCCCACAGCTAAAACTTAACTACCCACCCATCCATAAAAAGTTTGCATGTGACTGAAATTTAAAAATACCTACATCGTGGTAAAATAGTCTGATGTGTTTGTCCACGTGCTCTCTTTTGGTTTCTTTGGACTTCCATCTTTCAGAGCAACAGAACTTATGTTTTCTTCCATTTATTCATATTTAAGATTTGTGTAGTCATTTTACATTTTACAAATTTATTTTATTCTTTATACTATGTTGCTTAACTTAATGCAAGACCTATTATGTTCCAGGCTCTCTTGTAAAATAACTGATGCTAGATTAGATACCCTCTGTTGGGTAGGATACTATTGGCATCTTAGTGTCCTATACTACTGAGTGTGATGGATTTGTAATGAATTAGGCATCTATAAATAGTTGGCTGTGTGATCCCTTGCTCTCCTAGCATCTTAACGCAAACTGCAATAAAGATCATTAATCAAAGGTAAACAAAAACATTTTCATGACTGTCCAGTTAAGATTAACACAAACCTTTTAAAGACAAATCAGTGTAAGTCCTCATGAGCACCAGCAATGTGGAAACGTATTTCTTATTTTCACACTACTCATACTTGTAAAGACTGAAGCTTCAGATACTGAAGATACTATGCAGATGAATGTCATAATTTGCATAACTGATGAATACACAGTTTATTTACATAAAATGACAGAAAATGTCCTGATTACCAGAGTTTAAGCTTCGTAAGGCTGTAGCATAGAATAATACAGGAACTGCTAACCTTCTGGCTAGCTATGGTATCAACTTGGGTTGGCATCTAGATAACTTCGGTGGCTTCTTGAGGCTTTGCCATTGGTTATGTCTAGTCCTTGATGGGGAAGAAATGCAAACTAACTAGCAATGCAGCAAAGAAAGCATGATATTCAGAATAGCTAAAATTACATAAAGCAACTTCTAGCAGCTAATACTAAAATACAGTAAACCCTCGATTTTACGGACCCCGATTTAACGGACTTCGGATGCAACGGACAAAATTTCCGATGCATCCGAAATCCGTTTTGGGGGCTGCCGGCTCCCGCCCCAGAGAGCCGGCTGGGTTGACAGCTCCCGCCCGGCTCCCCGCAGCGGGGACCCCTGCGGGAGCTGTCAACCCCACCCCCCCACCCCCTCTACCGGCTCCCCGCAACGGGGAGCCGGGCGGGGGGGGGGCGTTTGAGAGCCCCCGCTCGGCTCCCCGCAGCAGGAAGCCGGGCGGGGGGTTTGACAGCTCCCGCCGGGCTTCCCGCTGGGGGGAGCCGAGCGGGAGCTGTCAACCCCCCCGCCCGGCTCCTCGCAGCGGGGAGCCGGGCGGGGGGGTTTGACAGCTCCCGCCCGGCTTCCCGCTGGGGGGAGCCGGGCGGGAGCTGTCAACCCCCCCGCCCGGCTCCCCGGAACGGAACGTTTGAGAGCCCCCGCTTGGCTCCCCGCAGCGGGAAGCTGGGCGGGGGGTTTGACAGCTCCCGCCCGGCTCCCCGCAGCGGGAAGCTGGGCGGGGGGTTTGACAGCTCCCGCCGGGCTTCCCGCTGGGGGGAGCCGGGCGGGAGCTGTCAACCCCCCCCCCCGCCCGGCTCCCTGTTCCGGGGAGCGGGGGGGGGGTTTGAGAGCCTCCGCTCGGCTCCCCGCAGCGGGAAGCCGGGCGGGGGGTTTGACAGATCCCGCTCGGCTCCCCCCAGCGGGAAGCCAGGCGGGAGCTGTCAACCCCCCGCCCGGCTCCCCGCAGCGGGGAGCCGGGCGGGGGGAGGGGGTGGGGTGGGCTGACTCACGGCTCGCTCTATATAACGGACTAATTCGGGCGGGGGGTGTCCGTTGTCACCCGAAAGTCCGTTATTTAATTATTTTAAAAAATGATTAAATAACGGACTTTCGGTTTTAACGGACACCCCCCGCCCGAATTAGTCCGTTATATCGAGGTTTCACTGTACAAGGATATATAAAATATTGTATTAACTATTTTTTGTGAAGAATCAGAGAGGTAGCTGTGTTAGTCTGGGTTACTCTTTGTTGCTTCTATTTTTTGTGAGGAAAACCTAACTGGTCACCATACTGACTGAAATATGTACATACAAAGTCTTTAGAAAGAGAATTAAATATCCATTTCTGAGAAGAGACTAAAACTGGCAATGACACTAGAAGAAAGGAGAGGCTTTGTGCCTGTAGTATTTGGGCATACAGTAGCTCAAACTGTTAATGAAGATGGTGCATATTTTGATCTCTCTGGTTATTTAATTTCTTAGACAACCCCAGTTAACTGACCTTTCAGTATACGAGTAAAAAAATTGGGAGCTACAAGTAAAATAGGTCATGAAGCTTTGTATGATTGCTATACAAAGTAAATCAGAAAAGTATGCATGACTAGGAGGACAAAAGAGAACAGAAAAGGATGGGAGAGAAGGCAGAATATGGTAAAGGACAATAACAGTTCCAAACTGTAGCGTGCAGGTAATGGATACCTGACCACAAATCAATTATAAGGGAAGATTGGAAATCATGGTGGGTTTTATTGTCATCTGTTGCAGGGGGCTTATCTCCTTGCCAGGAGAAACGAGGCTTCACACAGGTGGCTAGTTGGAAAGTGGTGAGTTTATTAGGGGGAGCGGCATTACCGTGCTGGGGGCTTCCCGGTCAGCACTGCCGCGATACAAGATGTCTGACACACCCAGGCGAAGCCCAAAGGGGAAGCCCAACAAACAAGGGCGTGTCAGCACAGATATACCCATACTCATTTGCATCTCATACATACTCATATCTCATTTGCAAGCAGCAAGCTGATTGGTTACACGCTGTTCAGCACTTGTTGATTACGCAGTCCTGCCTCAGTTTCCCCATCTAGTTTCACACGCATTTGTTCTCACACAGACAGGGTAAACACTCATACAGCTGGGAACTTGTTCCCAAACACACAGATAACAACAAGGTCATTTACAGATTAATACCACCATTACGCCTTCTCCTGGAGTTGACTCAGAAGTGTAACTACGCCCCCTAGTGGTTGCCTGTCACATTTTCTTCCGGTCACTACATCATCTAATACACTCTTAAAGAATTCCCAATTTTCATTCACATTTCTGTCCAAATTTTTCCTCCTACTCAATTTTGCTCATAATTTCCCTTATCTTTGGGAAATTTGCCCTTTTGAAGCAAGAAGTATATATACTTGGTTGGACTGTCCTCTGTTCATAATGAATGTTATCAGATCATGATCACTCATCCTTAGGAAACCACGAATCTCCAGTCCCGTGATTAATTCACTCATTCATAGTACCTTATTCCAATTGAAATTACACAGGGAATTTTGGGTGGACAGAATTTAATTATGCAAATCAGAATCTGGACAGGAGTCAGGACTTAACAACTCTACCCTTGAACGAAGTGCTATTGTATGTTTAACAATCTCTGTTGTCTGTTTCTCTATCTTGGTCCCTTCTCTATCTGAGTCACTGGACTCTCTACAGTTAGGGACATTCTTACACTTGTTCTTCCACATCTAGTTTATGATGCATCTAACTGTACTGTGTTAAATACACTGCAAACCCATATGAAAAGAAAATCTTGCATGTCATTGATGATATTAGCCAACAGTGACACTTCAGACAGGAGTGCTGACTTCAGACAGGTTCCCTGAGGTAGCACTTCAATAGACCCTGTCACAGGGACAGGGTAAGTTGGTTTAGGAAGGAAAGAAAGAAACGAAGGAAGGAAAGAAAGAAAGGCTAGAAAATAAAAGAGGTTAGGGATGAAGATAAAAGGATGTGGAGCAAGATTTAATCACACACACACTATATAAAATATAAAATAATCAGATTTTTTGTGAAATAGGAGGCTCTATTTTGCTCAGTCTGGGAACTCCAGAAATTATTAGAGAAATGTATTTTGTGGATATTTGAGAGAGATTTTTTTTGGCCTGGTTTTGGCTCCAATTCTCAACTGCATCCAAGCAGCTGTGTATCCTGCCATCATCACAACATAGCCCTGAAAGCCAACATAGTCAAACATAGGAGGCGTGCTGCAGGGTAGGGGATTTCTCTAGGAGTGTTATGCTCGTTTAACAGTTCCTACACATTTCCCCCTCCATGTACCTTGTCCAAGATGAAGGACAAAAGGGTGCAACTCAGGCTTCCCTCTGCCCCTGTGATCCTTGGCTGCACCAATGGATTTGACAGCATGTATGACTTAGAGTAGCCCCCAAGAAGCTCTAATTAATTCCTGAGGAGCAACCAAGAATCAAGGGACTGCAGTGGTGGTTTAAAGGAATCTTTACACATGTACACACACACTCTCTGTCCAGTAAAGACTCCTTGGCTGCAGCCAAGAATCGGGTCGCTGGTCTTATAAAGTTGCTAACTGAGTGAGCTTTATTTTGGTTATTATGAAATAACCAAGTTGAGACCTGGTATTAGCAAGCGTATGCCCAGTCTGCACACACCAGACAAATTTGGCCTTGCAATATTTTATACATTTTGAAACCAATTATAAAGGCACATTTGTTTGTAGTTAATTAATACTATTCATTAATGAAAGGAGTTTGAGTGAGACATTTGTGCCCATAACTATGTTATTATGATGAATATATTTCAAAGTACATTGTCATGTCAAGTCGAATAATGCTCAGTGTTGAGGAGAAAAGCTTTTCTAGTAATATTCCTGATAAGCATGAGTGAAAGTCCATCCTGTAGTTACTGTATATTGTGGCTTTTTCTTTTTGTTCAGCAACAAGAGGTGCAACACACTTTTCTCATCAGATTGACTTTTCTTCTACTAGTTAATGGTAGGCTGTCAATTAAATGTATGCCTGCATAGTTTAGGCTGCATACGAGGAATTATAAAGTTAATTTATTATGTGAGAACTTTAATTGTAGATGGATGTAGAAGTCAAAGAACTGTTGATAGATCCTAAACAACGTGTTATTAATTGGAATGGGGGAATCCAATTCTCAATTTATGCACAATATAGCAATTAGGGTAAAAGACAGATCAGTAAGTTTGTATTTATTGATTGCTGTTACTCACCAAGTGGAATTCAAGCATTTGGATAAAGAGTATTCAGTTTTTTCTTTCCTTAATTACTATTGGTTTACTTTTAATTAACTTCAAGTTTAGTAAGAAACAGTGGTGAATCTTTTGTAACACTATTGTTGACAGCTAACAGTAACAGAAGCTAAGTACATTCTTTGTTTCATCATTTTTTACGTATCATTCCTACATCACAGCAACACACAAACCAAAGATCAAGCAAATAAAAGGTGAAAAGGGGTCTGTTTAATTTTTAAATTGAATCTATATAAACTACAGTTTTAAAAACCTTGCAGCAGCTCAAGCTAACACATAGTGCACATCAGACTCTCCACAAAAGAGCAATGAAGTATGAAAAATATGCACTCCAATGGCTAATGGGGAGCTGCGGGGGTGCCGCTTGGGAAGGGGGCAGCATGCAGAGTGGAGCCCCCTGGCTGCCCGTACATGTAGGAGCGGGGGGGGGGGCAAGCCACTGTTTCCAGGAGCTGTGTGGAGCAGTCCCCGACCCTGTTCCCAGCTGGAGCATTGGAACAGAGAAAACCCCAGACACTGCTCCCCAGTGGGAGCTTGAAGGGAAGATTAAAATGGGTGGTGGGATGGGTCCGGCCCCCACGCCGTAGTTTGCCCACCCTTGTACTAGCTATTTCCTTGCTTTTAAGTGTGTGAACATTGTAAACACAGTGACAGTCAACTGCATAGTTGTATGTACTGTTGTAACCATGTTGGTCCCAGGATATCAGAGAGTCAAGGTGGGTGAAGTAATCCTATATAATAATAGGCTAAGGATGTTTGTGTGAAGCAGTCATGCTCAGTAGAGACAGCCCGGACGAACGGCATGCTGGGGGTTGTAGTTCGGAGGCACAAAATGGCCGCTGCGCATGCCCGCCTGAGGGATCCTCTCTCACATGGAGCTACAGCACCAAGGAGCAGTTATACATATAAAGTTAGACATAGTTGGAGGGAGCTGAGCGGGGTGGGTCGTTGGAGGGGGGAGGGAGGGAGCTGAGCAGGGGGGGTCGTTGGAGGGGGGGGAGGGAGGGAGCTGAGCAGGGGGGGGTCGTTGGAGGGGGGAGGGAGGGAGCTGAGTGAAGGGGGGGCCGTTGGGGGGGGAGGGAGCTGAGCAAGGGGGGGCGTTGGGGGGGGTAGGGAGGGAGCTGAGCGAGGGGGGGCCGTTGGGGGGGAGGGAGGGAGCTGAGCGAGGGGGGGCCGTTGGGGGGGAGGGAGGGGCATGAGCCCTTACCATTGGCCTGTGTACACGGGCTTTTACACTAGTATCTTATATTGGACCAACTTCTGTTGGTGAGAGAGACAAACTTTCGAGCTTACACAGCGCTCTTCTTCAGGGCTGGGAAACAGCTGCGACACTGAGTAAGTTTCTCAGTCTTAAAGAAGAAGAGTTCTATGTGAGCTCGAAAGTGTCTCTCTCACCAACAGAAGTTCGTCCAATAAAATATCACCTCACTCACTTTGTCTCGTTAATATCCGACTACAACACTGAAGTTACATGATTCTCACTTAACTACAAAAAGCCTATTAAGGTTGTCATTTTTTAAAACAGCATTTTATGTTTGGAATAAAAAAAACATAGATTTTAAAATAGTTTTAAACCTCCCTGTGTTTTTCTTTTAAACAGGATTTTTATTCTTTTTCAGTTGTAGTTGTGAGTCTTAACATACATTTTCATGAAAAACATCTTCAAATAGGTTTAAAAAATAATCCTTTTCTTTAGTTGAGAATGTGTCCAGTACACCACTTCGAGGAGAGGATCAGATACCAAACAACAGAAGATAATTTCTTCCCCCATTTTGAAGCTGTGCTTGTGGCTTTGAAGCTATCTAAGGATATATGGTATTTTTAGGCTGCTGATATGTCTGGGCTGCTCTGAACTCCTAGTTACCCATTGTCCTTCACGTCTGAGAAATATTTGTTGGTTTGGGATTTTGTCTCATTGAGACATCTTCCTGAAATGTATGGATTGTTCTTAAACAGACACATGCACGCACATACACGTGTACATGATGACAAACTGAACTCAAAACTGAAGAGATTCCATAGGCTTTGTCCTATAAGCAATACTAGTCTAAATTAAATCCACATAAAGAGATTCACCTGTGTAAAATAATATAGGTAATAGATTATTTTCATTAAAATACTGAAACAGAAGTCATATTTTTTGCTTACAGCACAGAAGTTCAATTAAACAAAAGGGGGAAAGAACTTTGTAACCTGTTGTGTTCAGTAATTGGATTCTGCACTCTCTAAATATGTTGTTGAACTAACTAATGGAAGTTTCATACTGTGTATGTGAAAGAGGGTAAGTGTGTGTGAGAGTGAGAGGCAATATTAAAAGATATGGTCAAAATATGATTATCTTTTGCCTTTTGACAAAAATCAATCCAAAACTGAGAATCTGTTTCGTATATCAAAACCTACTGTGATCATCACATATATTCTGTATTTCTACTGCCATGGAATTTACTGCAGGGTCCATCTCTTGTTGTAAAATTCTGTTCCAGAACTGTGCTGCACTTAAAAAATAATGTTTCCATCTCCCTGGTTGTAAAGATATCTTAAAAAACGTGAACTAGTATGTAAGACAATCCAGTGTTTCCTTCCTGAGTCTATAGACAACATTAAACAATAGCTCGGAGAAGCTCAGATTCATCTGTTAATGTTAGTAGGCTGTTAATTCTGAAGCCTAATGATAGATACAAATGTTGACAAATTATATCCTTTCAATTATTTAATTGCTGCTAATTTTATATCTATTTGACCAGCTGCTAACTATCCAGGTCCTCAAAGGTTCTGGACTTATGTTTCTTACTGAAAGAAGCATAACTTAGAATCTTTTTATACATTTCATTAAAACACAAACTAAAATACAATCAAGAAAACATATCACCAAAATTAAGTTATTATTAAACAGGGTTAAAAAAAAGATTAAAAAACAAAACAATTTTTTATTTAAGTTAAATGGGGACTTATTTAAAGATAATAAACATTTAAAATTACATTTGAAATTTATAGCCTTTGTTAACGTTTAAACTTATCTACTAGAATAATTTATATTACTGTATATACAAAAAAATAATACCAAGGAGACCATTTGCTAGCCAGTTTTTCAGAAAGTGGAATCACTGAACTACTGGAAGTCATTGGTTGAGTACCTGTAAACAGAGTTTGTCGAAGTGCTAAACTAGTTTTTGACAGAAGTAGGTTCCTCTGCAGGGACAGAGAGAATATTGTCTTCATTTCAATTTATTGAACTAGCACAATTCAATGAAAAGTTCATTCTAAGGGCTGGTCTTCACTAGGGGGGAGGATCGACTGAAAATATGCAACTTCAGCTACGTGAATCACGTAGTTGAAGTTGGCGTATCTTCAGTTGACTTACCTGCTGTCCTCACGGCGGTGGCAGTTGGCGGGGCGCTCCCACATTGACTCCAGCTTGCGCCTCTGGGCAAGCTGGAGTTCTGGAGTCGATGGGGGTGCCGTTGGCAATCGATTTATCATGTCTTGAAAAGACACGATAAAATCGATCGCCAAAAGATCGATGGCTACCCGCAGTAGTGAAGACCAGCCCCAAGTTAAGAAACCAACTGGGAATTTAAAAAGCAGGAAAGTTTGTTTTTCCTCTTCCAATTTTATGAATAAAAACAAATTGTGAGAGGATAACATATACAGTTCTAAAATGTCGAAAGAGATGATGATGAGAAACAATCAATCAGCTCATTAATTAGTTACAGAAAATTAGGGCCTTACCAAATTCATGACTGTGAAAAATGCATCACGGATGATGAAATCCGGTCTCCCCGTGAAATTTGACTATTGTAAGGGGACCGTGGCATTGCCACCCTTACTGCTGAACCGCCTTCAGAGATGGGTGGCCAGAGACCAGTGGCTGTTGGCCAGGCATCCAGCTCTGAAGGCAGTGCTGCCACCAGCATCAGCACACAACTGTGGGTAGCATGGGCGGGGGCACCATTTTTTGGAGGGTGGGGGAGGCAGGGCTGGCCTTACAGGTGGGTGATATGGGCAACTACCCAGGGCACTGTGGTCAGGGGTTGCTATGGTCACACCTAATCTCACTCTCACACAGCCAGCCGAAGACCCCTTTAGCCCCCAAGCTCTGGGGAGCAGCACGGCTGGGGGCATCCTGGCCATGGGCGCCTACTTTGCGCCAGGCTCCAGTTGCTAGCCCTGTCCGGACAGTGGAGGGATGGGACTTCTTTCTCTGCACAGGTTGGTCTTGAGACTTGGTCAGACCCACCTCCTGGTGGTGGCGCAGAAGTAAGGATGGCAATACTGCCACCCCTACTCCAGACTCCTTTCTGGGTCAGGACCATGACATTGCAATACCATGACATTTCAGATTTAAGTATCTGTAACTGTGAAATTTAAGATTTTAAAAATCCTATGACACTGAAATTTACCAAAATGGACTGTGAGTTTGGTAGGGCCCTACAGATCATACTTCACTTAATAAATGAGTTTTAAATGCAAAACATGTTTTGATAAACTTTTTCTTCTGTATCTGGCACTTTTAAGACAGTTTTATCTAAAAAAAAATAAAATGCTGTTTTGGTGCATTATTAATTTATTTGAATTGCCAGCCAATGAGCTTGACATGAATGACAAGTAAAAAAATAATTATCTAGTAAATAAGAAATGCAGCTTTCCACCATTTTCTAGCATAATAAAAACATAATTAAGAATCTGAATAAATCATAAATTAAGTTACACGACCCCTTAAATAAATATGTACAGATATAGCATAGCCTCTGATGAGCAAAAAGTAGTACCATATATACTATAGAAGCTGTATTTAGTTGAAAATCAACATGTTTTAATGGTTACCAACCTATGAGAGTCAACCTCTCCTTAGGAAAATAACTAAGAAGTAGAAGTACATAACATGATTAAAATCAATTATTTAAAAATTGCTTTGATTTAAATCAATCCACCTGTCATTAATAATAATATTAAGTTGCATTAAAAAAGGAGGTTACTAACCTGTCCCTGAGGTTCTTTAAGATGTGTGGTTACTATCTCTATTCTATACGTGGGTTTGCATGCGCACCATGTACCTGAATCCAGACATTTTAGTAAGCTGTGTCCATTGGTCCACACATTCAGTTTTTCTCCTTGTGCTCCAAAATGAAAATATAAAGGACAGTGCAGACAGATGTCTCTCCAATTCCTTTTCTCACTATAAATCTGGCTATGATCCATAGCAGAGGGGATGAAAAGCAGGTAATGGAATACAGATAGGGACCACACATCTCAAATAATCAATTACAGGTAAGAAACCTCCATTTCTTCTTCGAGTGATGGTCCCTATGTGTATTCCACACGTGGGAGATTAATAAGCAGATGGAGGGGGTGGGTGCAAGTATGCAGATATTATGGCCATTTGTATACTGCTGTCCCCACAGCTGTGTCTGTGGTAAAAGATTGGACTAAAGCATAACATCTTGTGAAGGTGGGTAAGAAACTACAGGTAGTTGCCCTACATACTTCTAGTAAAGGTACATCTCTCAAAGATGCTGTAGAAGTTGCTTGTGCTCTAGTGGAATGGGCTGTCAGCCCTCCACGTAGGAGAGGTGAGGGGAAGAGAAGATGTATTAGATGGATGATGCACCCTGAAATCCATTTAAAAAGTCTTTGGGCAGACAGAGTTTCACCTTGCAATCTCCCTGCTATGGCAATAAAAAGTCTAGGTGTTTTTCTAATTGTTTTTGTTCTCTGTAGATAAAAGGCCTGTGTCCATCAGAAGTCTAGGGAGTAAAGCCTGATCCCTTTTTACCATTGTCCCTGAAACCTAATAAAGCCACATCACTGTTGTATTACACTGGGAATTGTGATATCTAAGAGGTTTTCTTAGATGGAGGCACCAAGTGCCTTTCTAGCTGACTCATACATCCAAGGAGAAAAGGTAGAAGGTTAAAACCATACCTCAGGGGTAAAACTGGCACCAAGACGCTTTCCCACAAAAATAGTGTCCTGCTCCTTAAAGGACTAAGCCAAGTAATCAAATCTTCCAGACATGAAGGGGGGAAAATGAACTAGTTTTATCTTAGCTAGCCTGATAGCACTAGGAATTGTTCTAGTTGAGAAGCATCCTCCCTATCTCTGTTCCAGTTTGACAGTGACTGGAAAGACTCATGGATGCCCCATGACTGACCCCATCTTATTCCCTTGCAGATCCCTGCAATAAGTGTAGGCAGCTGTGGGTCATTCGTAGAGAACAGGGGTAGTTAACCCATTCCTCACTTCACCAGGAGGGATATGTATCACCCTATCACAGGCACTTAGATAAGATTTTCAAAGATGCTGAACAATCAAAACTCTCACGCAAGGGAAGTGGTACATTCTTATCGCATCAGCCAGTCAGGTCACATATTTAGAAGTGCCTAAGTACCCAGTCCTGCAAGGTTCAGGAAAAGCTTTTATTTTCATTAAGAGTGCTCAGCACTTCCTAGTGTAGGACCTATATATGGATTTAGATGCCTAAATTTAAGCACCCAAGTTTGAAAATTTTGATTTATTAAAACTATCTTGTGCACAGTCCCTTTACTCTCACACTCAATTCCCAGTCAGTCAATTTTTGTACCCATATTTTTTCATGTCATAACTATTTCTGTGTTTATGCTGTGGTTTTAGCAAGTCTAATTTTATCTTGTTGACTATCTAATGTTTACAACTGCTCCACGATAAACACTGCCCCTCAAATCATCTGCTACCAAGGAAATGATTGTAAAGATTACTGCATGAGATAGTGAGTTCTTCAGATGAATAATCAACAGAAGCAGCACATTCATGACAAAAAAGTAACAACCTGAGATAGGAAGAAGAATAAGAATCGATATTTGAACAGAAAATATATTTATACTTTAGAATTATGGGGTGGGGGTATTCTTATTCTGCAATAAGGAATAAGCGTAATTCCAAATAACTACCTGTCTGTCAATAGCAAAAACAGCATAAATTCTGAAAAAAAGCATAAACACAGCAGGACAAATTCTACTGTCACATATAAAACCCTACTGGACTTTATAACATGATCACCAAGTTTAATGAAATTACATGTGTGTACCAGAGTAGAATATATTCCAGAACACAGACCTCATCTAGAACCTGTGCTATATTTGGCATACATCTATTATCACAGCATAATGTACCAGAATCACCCCCAAAGGAACAGGGGGAAAAAGTTATCGAGTAACGTCCTTCTCTCTATCAGAATGTTAATGGAGTGTGAACTATGCCAAATGAGCACAATGAAGAACATTCACTGCATATTTTTACTCAACAGCAGTTCAAACTATAATACATCAGGAAATGAAAATAAGAGGCGAAGAGAACATATTTTATTACATCAACAACCTACTGTACTAATGGAATAAAAACCTTCCCTCATAAAAACACATTAGTCTATGCTGACCACACACTTTCCCTTTTCCCAAGATTGAACTCATACATAGATGAGTCTACTTCAATGCCCACAAAATGAAGCGACACCTGAAAACAACTAGTTCTCTTCTATGTTTCTAAGACTTGTTTTAAATTCTTTTCTTTTATGACTCAAGTGAAAAGTACATATCAAAAGCAAATGACAAACATTCAATATATGACCTTGATCACTGTAGAAATGACATTGGACATTTATAGTCACAAACTTTGCTAACATCCGCAGCACTGACATACTTCTATTTTTCAGCTACCAGATGAATGTTATTTAGTTGGTTAATATATTATGCATAAACTAAAATTCCAAGTAGCAATAGAAAAATGAGCCATTGCAAAAAATGAAAAAAGATATAAGAAATATGATAAGGAGTTAAAGCTCACATGTTTCAAAAATACAACCCCTGATATATAGTTTTGGGGGTAAAACTGCTAGACCTTTAGGATATTTTTTACCGTTGTAGATCTTTGCAGATTAGGATTACTCAAAAATTTCAACAGAGAAGGTCCCTACAGCTGTATAAACATTAGCAGAATGTGTGTGTTACTCATACTGATACACATTTATTTTTCTCTCATTTAGATTTCAATACATCAGTTCGGCAAAGGGAACTGCCAGCTTAGACCCTTATTTTAAAAATAGAGCCCCGCTCACACTAACAGAACTCTGGACAGAAGTAAGAATCCATTCTTGGGGATCCCTTTCTAGAATTAGGACCTGTGTTTCCATTCTGCTCCCTACACACAGCACAGATAAATAGGCTCTATACAGTGAAATTCTGCAAAGCTGAAAGGGCAGAAATCCTAGCTATATCCTACCATATCAGAGAGGTTTGACCAACTGGTCTGCATTGTGAAGGATCCACAGGCCATGTACTTAACCCTTGCATGAAACTTCCATCCACTCCTCTTTTCCTCCTTTCCCCATGTCATAAGTGTAAAGGGCTGGAGAGGGTTGATGTTATCTGAGAACAAGAGACGTAAGAGCTCCCTGCCATGAGGGAGGGAGGAGTTTTTAGTTCAGTTTGAGTTTTGGCTTGCCAATGTAGCTTGGTAAGGGTTCTGGAGCATCTTTAGCTATGAAGATGGCTCTACTTCCTTCTTAAAGTTCTGAGTAGCTGTACTGGGAGTATAACCTTTTGATTCTTTTAAGCCTGTGCCTATCTGGGGTGTTTCTCTCCTTTTCAGAAGGGAGTTAGAGAACTCCAGATTGTGAAGTGTAATGTCTCTCTGTTTATTCCCTTTTCTTTATTAAATCTTTTAGTTATAAAAGCGTTTGGTTTTATTCCCTTAAGGTTTTCTCTGCTTCCAGTCTGGGAAGGGAGAAGGAAAGGGAGTAGGTAAACGGGTCAGCTCTGTGTAGGAGCAGAAGAACAGAGTCTGTCTCCTTCTACCTTCAGATGAGAAGGGGGAGGGGTGGGGGAAGGGAACAGCCTCTGAGGGTCCGGCTCTCAGGTAGAGAGACGGAGGGTGGGGAAGTTTGGGGTCCCCTCCAAGGTTTTGGAAGTACACCCGAATGGTGGCAGCATTGGGTTACCCCAATTTCCCAGCTGGCAAAGTGGGAGTGTGGGGGAGAAAGACTTAACTTAGCTGGGGAGCAGTTAAAGTTTAGTTGGTCTGGCATACAAGAGTCCTTTTCTCTGTACTCAGGAGCACAGGGATCAGGGTACCACTCTGACACCCCATCACCCCCAAATCAATCTTTCTTTCTCTTCTCTCTCTTTCTCGACACACTCTTCATGCTTCCCCATTGATACAGTCACTTCCCTTCTCCTAACCTCTTTCTTAACTCTATTTCTTTTCTCTCTGTTCTCCCTTCTGCTTATCATCACTTCCCTCAGCAAACCCAGATCTTGTCCACCTGCAGCAACTAAGGTGCTTCGCTATAGGAAACAGCCCACATGAACCATGCTTTACTATCTGCCAACTCCCAGGCACACTGCAGCATTACTTTAGAGACACACAAGTGAATGAAGACAGACACCGACATGGATTTTTTAAGTGGCAGGCCACAACTTTATTAAAATGTAACTTTGGAGAAGGGCACTATATGGACAGAGTGTGGGGTTTACAGAGATCTATTACTTAGCTCATTACTCAGGGCAAACACTCCAATGCCTACCCCTAAGATTTAAAGTGTTCTGCTGAATCCTCTCACTTTTCCCCCTGCAAAGGGGACAAAAGGTACAAAAGAGCAACTCCTGTCTGCAAGTATTTCAGGTATCCCCTTTTCCCATAGATCTGAGGCCCACCAGAGAAATCTCATGAGATTCTCTGGTCTCTGGCCTTTTGGCCTTTTATCTGCACTGGACACCAACTGCAAGTTGCAGAGAACTAACATTCATCCAATCCCTAACATAAAATTCCTAAATCCTATACCTATTTAACCTAAATGTCTCTCCATTATGCTACCAGGAAGGCAAAAAACCCACAAGCCCACTGCCAATTTGGCATTAGCAAGAAAAAATCCTTCCTAGCCCCTTAAACCATGATCAGTCAGACACACAGAAAACAAAACACACAATTCCTATACTATAAAACTATAGGGAGGGAGGGAGGGTTCAGCTAAAAATGGGAAAGATTTAAATAAATGATTGTGGGAAGCAAGAGCCAATTGGATCACATTTCTCTGGATCACCAATGGACAGTGGAGGGGAGGAAGCAGCTGTGGCTATCCCGGTGTACACTCCCTCTTTTATCTTAAGGTGTCTCGCACTTTGTAGCTCCAATCAAGTTTCTCATCTGTTAAATCAGTGGTTGGCAGTGCTGTAAAGAGATAATCACTGAGTAGTTACTGCAGCCTATGTGGAAGGCACAAGACAAGATTTCTCCCACACGTACAAACACATTCTCGCTACTGGTGTTAGCGTGTTGTGTTTTCTTTTCTCTATTTTGGAAAGTGAACAACCCTCTGTATGAATAGGATCGCTACTCTCTTGAGTCTGCCTAATGGAGGGTCCATACCCCAGATCTCTCCCTCCCCCTACCACAACAATGCATACTGGCTGTATAAAGATTTCCATGTGAGACTGGGTAAGGGAAAGATATGAGTCTCACTCCCACAATGTAGCTGAATTGACGGAGCTGAATCACTATATTGAATTCCAAGTGGCAAGCTGCAAAGACATTTCACACACACACACACACACACACACACACTACAATGGAATAAATTTAATCATTATTGTATAACTAAGAAAAAGAAATGTAGAATATTAAAACTTGGAAGGTGTGTCAAAAATCCAAATATATGTGATCTTCCTTTTTTAAAAAAATTATGAAAATTAATTTGAAGACTCTTCTACCCTAACTGTTTCATGGGGTACAAAGCAATATCAAGTTACAAGAAAATTAATCGTCTCATATGGATTAATTTTTTTAAAAAAACTATCCTCATGTAATACAATATTTGGCAATCTTTACAATTGGCCTTCAAGACACACATAGCAACAGCAATGGTATGTTGTGAATTTTTTAAAATACGCTTGACTTACTTGGGATGTGCACAATGAATTTTAAATAATGCCTGAAGCCAAGCAGTTCTGGAGTACAACCAGCTCTTCTCTCTCT